>CM065133.1:34317500-34717500 GCA_033026305.1 Cirrhinus molitorella
AACAATAATGAACAATAACAGCAAATACCAGAACGAGAGAATCCACATCACATTAATGATTAGGTCAGGAAAAATAAAAATGGTCATGAGAAAGAAAACAACCTGACCTTTACAGAGCCCATCTCTACTGTCTGAAGCTCTCTGGGGTCTGTCTAGAGGACAAGTCTAATTTCATAAACAGGGCTTGAGCTCATTAAAATTGACCCGTTTCTTCCAGAGAAATACGCATGAGATAGCAACTTGTTGAATGAAGGCTGCTTTCGCAGACAGGATAAGATAAAGAGCATTTGTTTTAGCTCACCCATATGAAATGTCACTGGTGTGGGGGGCTGAGCTACAGCTTCAACATCCATTTAAATGTGATAAAATGTTCATGTTTTTGAACTGCAATATTTATCAAAGTATTCTGAGCAACACAACTGTTTTTTAACATTTATAATCAGAGCTGGGTAGATTACTTACAAACTGTGATCAGTTACTGATTTCAAATTACAAGGCAAAAATTGTAGTTAGTGGCGAAATCTGTTACATTACACCTTTTAGGTAAAATAAGATTTAGATTACTTCTAGATTACTTAGATTTTCTTTTAGATTACTTTTGATGTAATTCCTTTATCCGTTGATTTAAATAAGATAATATTGTAGCATATTGACATAAATATACAATATAAGTTTTTATTAACAACATGAAGTGCATTAAACATTATATTATGTCATGGTTTTCCAAACCGGCGTTTGTGAAGAAACTGCCAAGGGTTTATGAGTTTAATGAAAAACGTATAATTCATTAAATCTTAAAAAAAAAAAAAAAATAATAATAATAAATAAATAAAATGAAAAACGTACTAAAAAATTAAATATTTTATTTGTTTACATCAGAGAACCAGTGAACATGCAAATGCGATATTTAATTATTAAAATGTTTATTTTAAAATCTCAGGGGTACTTCAAGTAAATGTGTTAGGTATAAGAGAAAGAAAATGGTAAATTTGGGCATTTTAATGTGTTTAAAAGACAAAAGCCTTCCAAAGGCAGATAGTTTATCAGTAGTTGATGCAATGTTGAAACACTCAATGATTTTTGTAAATCAGTGTTCAAATGCTGTGAACAAAACTAAAAGACCTTTTGAGTATACACTACCAGTCAAAAGTTTGGACACACCCTTTCATTTAATGTTTTTTAAAGAAGTTTCTTATGCTTATCAAGGCTGTTTTCACTTGATCAAAAATACAGATAAAAAGTAATACTGTGAAATACTATTACGATGTAAATCATTTTTTTTAATATTAATATACATTAAAATTGTATTTATATCTGTAATTAAAGTTGAATTTCCAGAATCATTACTCCAGTCTTCAGTGTCACATGATCCTTCAAAAATCATTCTAATAAGCTAATTTATTATCAGTGCTGGAAACAGTTGCACTGCTTAATATATATATATATATATATATATATATATATATATATATATATATATTTTTTTTTTTTTTTTTTTTTTTTTTTTTTTGATTTTTTGATCAATAAAAGGTTAAAAAAGAACAGCATTTATTTAAAATAGAAAGGTTTTCTAACAATATACACTACTGTTCAAAAGTTTGGGGTCAGTACATTTTTATTCTTTCTTTTTTTTTTTTGAACGGATTTAATACTTTTATTCACCAAGGATGTGTTAAATTAATAAAAAGTGATAGCATAGATTCACATTGTTAGAAAAGATTTATATTTTGAATAATCTGCTCTTCTTAACTTGTTATTCATCAGAGAATCATCAAGTATCATCAAGAATCCTGAAAAAAAGAATCACAGGTTGCAAAAAAATATATTTCAGCACAACCGTTTCCAACATTGATAATTCTAATAATAAATCAGAATATTAGAATGATTTCTGAAGGATCATGTGACACTTTCAGCTTTGCGTCACAGAAATAAATTATATTGTAAAGTATATTAAAATAAAAAAACACTATTTTTTATTTTAATAACATTTTGGCAATATTAATGTTTTTTTCTGTATTTTTGATCAAATAAATGCAGCCTTAATGAAAGGAATTTAAAAGATGAAAGAGAGGAAAATCAATAAATTATGAATAGTTCATTGTTACTGTGTAAGTAATATGTAATCATGTAATTCATAAAAGTAACTGTAGTCTGATTAATGGTATTTTAAAATGTAATTTAATCTAATTACAAGTAATTTTTGGAATCTGGTTACATAATCCATATTACATGTAATCAGTTAGTACCCAGCTCTGTTTATAATAATGTTTCTTGAACATTAATTCAGCATGGCCATGTGACACAAAAGACTGGAGTAATGGCTGCTGAGAATGCAACTTTGCCATCCCATAATAAAATATTACAGAAAACAGTTTTCGAAATTCAGTAATTGTTCATAATATTACTGATCAAATAAATGCAGCCTTGCTGAGCATAAGATACTTTTCAAAAATAAAACAAATAAGCAAAAAATAAAAAAGGTCCAAATTTGTTGCCTTTCATACTTTGGGGGAAAAAAACATTTGAAACCTTTCTCATACTTCTGGAACGACAAAAGGATTTTCATTCTGTGTGCATTATCCCATTATATTTTCCACAGTTTGATTAGACAGCATATTATTATCGGCACAGGCCTTGTTTAGGGCCCTATGATTTCTGCAATGTGGAAAACGCAGACAGAATCGCGGAATCCAGTCATAAAAACAGAATGTATTATTTAACGCAGAATTTCACGGAATTTGTCACAGTTTGGAAGAATTAATCAAAAGTATGTCATCAAATTCAATCAAATCGTGATATGAACTAGTACGTGTAAATATTAAGCCGCAAAAAGACTATTTAAATATGAACCCTGGATGTTCTGCGTGTCTGTTTTTATGAATCACACAGATGCGCAGCTTTGTTTGCTACATAAATACATAAACAGCATCTCCAGAACTGCTCTGAGAGTCACTTCATTCGCATTTGACTGTTCCATTTGAGTAAAATGTATAGTTAGCTTCCAGCCACAGCTGTATCCAATCTACAACAAGCGTCAGTTACAAATATTCCAGGCAACCTGTCAAAATAAAAGTTTGGTTTAACCTAAAGATGACAGAAATATGTTTTTAATGTTTAGAATGTACATAATACTACTACTGTTGAAAAATTAAAAAAACTTTCATTGTAAAGAAATAATTACACAATATTCATGTTTTAATTTTAATAGTAAATCCCCTTTACTTGCCAAAAATAAAGTGTATTTAAATTTCATTAATTAAAAGATTTTTTTTTTTTATGCCTTCTGTTAATACAAATACACAACACAGAATTGCTGAGTGAATAAAAAAAAAATCATAAGGCTATTGTAAGAATAAATAAATAAATAAATAATGCTATGCATTCAAATAATTAGACATGCTAAAATCAGAATTTGGTAACAATAAAATGCAATATTTCATAGAGCCCTAAACATGACATTTTTGTTAAACCTTTAATAAATGATTAATAAAACCTTTAATAAAAAATTATGCTTTTTTGAAACGGAATCCAGAAAACTTCAAATGGAAAAAACAGAATTTGGAAAAAAATAAAACAGAATTTGGGAAAAAATAAAATGGATTTCATAGGGCCCTACTTGTTTGTGCCTCCTCAGCTTGTAGTATTTCGAACCTTCAGCAACAAACACAGCTATACACCTTCAACTGACTATAAGATTTGACTATAAGTCCTTGTCGAGATTGATTAAATGTTCAGAGGTAGCTAGCGCTCATCTGTTGTGATAAACACAGTCTCTGTCTCTTGGGCAGGACTGATGAGACAATCCCGTAGCTCTGCAGGGGCCATCTGTCACAAGATGCCCCAGGCTGCAGGGCTTTCCTATAAAGACGACATCTCACTTTGCATGATTTACACATGGGAAAAACTCTGCCTCATCTGATTTTTGAAGGGTGGAATGGGGAAGGAGACGGGCAGCGAGAAAAAAAAAATGTTGCTATCCTCCTTCCTTTCAGAAATAAACACTCGGGGAGACATAAAATGGTCATGTAATCCTTAGGTTGACATAATTTTAAATTGAACATAATTATCTTAAGCACACACAAAGATTATACAAGCATATAATAAATAAAAGAAGAGCTGTGGAGCTGCTGCACGGGGTCACTTAAGGACTGGTCTTCGTCTATTTGACACGCTCGACCGCTGGACGCATGAACAATTCCATGCGAATGGAAAATGCAGACTCCAAAATGAATAGTTAGATTCTTTAGGCTCTTTTGGGTCTTTGGCTTCTCAATTCAGGATGTCCACTGCATAAAACTACCGTTTATGCTTTTTCAGCTAAACAGTAATTTTCCACTGAGAGCTTGTTTCTGTACCCCCTCCAACCTGCTGAAGGCTCATGGACTCCAGCAGTCGGGCGGATGTCCCTCGAGTCGTGTTGCTCTACTGCACCGTGTGCAGATGCCCTGACAGTCGCCCAGTTTCTCAGTGGACCGCTCACAGCTTATGTAACGTGCCAGGACGGGAAGCCAAAAACTCCTTTATCTTTCCCCTGAATCAGCACTGAGCCTGCTCGCTTGCACACAATCTCTCTCGCTCAGTTTCTGCTCTCTTTACCACCTTTCCTCACTGATGGACAGCAGCACCTGAGAGGTCCTCGTGGCCATTCCCCAGACATTTCAGCACATTGTTCTGCTGCCTAGGTCTTACGTGACCTCTCCTCTGAGATCGACACATAAATCCTGTGGGAAAACGTGGGCCAAAAATGTCTCTCGGACTAAAATAAATGCTGATCTGGAGCGATAAGTTCTGAAGCATAGCTGAAGTTAGAAAAACAAGCGATAACTTGTAAGAGGCATTCTCTTCCTGTGTAGATGCTACTAGAAACTACTGAAAATATCAATGATTCAGCTTATCTGAGACATGCTGAATGGTCATTACATGTATACATACACTCAGGGTTTCTTGTTTGGATGCTCAGTGGTTCAGTTGGTCCTTTCTCATTGAAAAGAAGCCCAGAATATCACTGCAGAACCTAAAACAGACACATCCTCACCTCCAGTGGGCCTGGGCCACTTAATAATACATGACTTGTAGTACACACATGGCAGGGAGCTACACAAAACATTACAGGTAGAGGTAAATATTTTATAACCTGGCTCTTTGGAATAGGCACCAGAATGTATTCATTTCCTCTGAAAATAAACAAGAGCGGGCTGAGATTGTTTCTACAGGACTGTAGGTTCAATGGATAAGGTAAATGATGCTATATGACTGTTAGCATGCTGTCATGTCCCTATCAAATTTTTAATAAATTGGATAGAATATTTAAATCCACCAGAATAGTTAACTCCAACCAAAACATGTGATGTTTTGTAAAAAAAAATCTTAACTTTTAAATCAGTATGATCAACTTTTTGCCTTTTACAAAGAAAAACTGGATTCAAAATACAACACATCTCATAAATTATACTTGATGTTGTTAAAATTGTAATAGATATTGATTTACCTCTGAAAACTATGTGTTTTAAATAATGTTTTCCTGGCAATATGTACACTACCAGTCCAAAGTTTGGACACACCCTCTCATTTAATGTTTTTTAAAGAAGTCTCTTATGCTCATCAAGGCTGCATTTATTTGATCAAAAATACAGAAAAAAACAGTAATATTGCAAAATGTTATTACAATATAAAATAATGGTTTTTATTTTAATATATATTACAGTATAATTTATTGCTGTGATGCAAAGCTGAATTTTCATCAGCTGTTACTCCAGTCTTAAGTGTCACATGATCCTTCAAAAATCATTCTAGTATGCTGATTTATTATTAGAATTATCAATGCTGGAAACTTTTTTCAGGATTCTTTGATGAATAATAAGTTAAAAAAGAACAGTGTTTATTCAAAATATAAATCTTTTCTAACAATGTAAATCTATGCTATCACTTTTCATTAATTTAACACATCCTTGGTGAATAAAAGTATTAATTTCTTTCAAAAAAAGAAAGAATAAAAATTGACTGACCCCCAACTTTTGAACAGTAGTGTATATTGTTAGAAAACCTTTCTATTTTAAATAAATGATGTTCTTTTTTATTGATCAAAAAATCCTGAAAAAAGTATCAGGTTCCAAAAAAAATATTAAGCAGTGCAACTGTTTCCAGCACTGAAAATAAATAAGCATATTAGACTGATTTTTGAAGGATCATGTGACACTGAAGTCTGGAGTAATGATTCTGGAAATTCAACTTTAATTACAGATATAAATAAAATTGTAATGTATATTAATATAGAAAAACACTGATTTACATCATTATATTTCACAATATTACATTTTTTCTGTATTTTTGATCAAGTGAAAACAGCCTTGATAAGCATAAGAAACTTCTTCAAAAAACATTAAATGAGAGGGTGTGCCCAAACTTTTAACTGGTAGTGTATATTTTTTTACTTATTGTGTAATATCCCTTTAAAGGCTGTTAAATTTTGGTTTGTGGTATTAGTTGGTTCGTGCCTTTACAAGTAACAAGATGCTTAAAAATGTCAAGCTGACTGTCAGTCCCTCACTTAGCAATTATAGCAATTTAGGTCTTCATTTCTATCCTATAATGCATCTTATGAAGTTTCTTGTAAAATGGAAGTGCCTGAGTTTAACCAGAGCATATTTATGAAAATCTGGTGTACTCTTTTATAGAAATGACAGCACAGGCATTATTAATTTTATTAAATTACAGAGTTCAAAAGCTACTGCATAACAGAAGTTGCCCAACAGTAGTACCGTCTAGAAATGTTTATCACCCTCAAGCACGAGTGCAACAAATAAACTCAAATATTACTCAATAAGAGATGTTTTCTATGGTGTGTGTGTGCAAAAACATGGATTTAGCCTCTTTAAAGCACTTTAAACACAAACCTAAATCTAATTAGCATTTCAGTGTGACTGAAGTTCACCCAGAAAGTTATTTTAGGATGTGTTGACTGTAACTATGCATGACAGAATTTAACAGTGCTGCATGTTCAGCAGAGCTAAGAGGGGGGAAAAAAGTTGATGAACCAAAGTTATGTGTGCTCATCTTATCCTAAGGGATCAGAATGTTTCATTTAAAGTGTTCGTTATCATAATTACACTACCGTTCAACGACCGGGATGCTTTATCATTTGTTTACGGCGGTCAAAAATTACGAAGCGCCGCATTTCTCTCCTCTAAGATCTATTCTTCACTATATGCACTGAGCAACTTTTCAGCAAAACTGCTTTAGCTTTCCCCTCCAGTGCCTCTAATTCCATTAAACTCATTACAATAAGTGAGCCACACCAGGCTTCAGCATGCAGAAGCCATAAAGCAATGATTGGGGTAATAATCCGAGCCTTCACTGGGACATTTTAGCGACTGTTTGAAGAAGCACCATTTGCGGTGCATCGGTCATTGGGCATAGCTAAATGATGTGTTCGCATGCATATAGAGGAAGGCATTAAACATGTCTCTCTCTTCATTTTGGCAGACTGGGCAAGCTCATTAGTGGGGAAATAGCTGCCAGCTGGGTTTTCCTTTGGGAACTGGCTTCCTTATACCAAGTTCTCAGGCGAAAAAGAGGCAATGTGTAACAAACAAAATTCACCAAGTGAAAGGATTCCAAAACAGAGCTCATAACAAGTCCCCCGTTTAATAGCCAGGAGGGGATGTTCCACAGCTTTCATAAATAAAAGATTAATTTCCACAAGACTGGAATGTTTTAACATTAACAGATTGGATCCACCTCCACTAGTTTCACTGGAAAATCTGAATCGTTTCAATTTAATGAGAGTAGCTTCAGGATGACATGAACCAGGCCAAATATAGTCAACTGACACTTATCACATGGATTCTGTTTTTTGGGGGTGAGGCAATCAGTTCTGGTTCTGCCTGCCAATTTGTCAATAAAGCATTCCAGTCATGCTAAAATATATGGCTATGATGCAGATACAACAACCGTGATGCAAATAATGTTTTAATTACGCAGTTACCATTTATCACAAGTGATAACGCACAAAGGTTTGCACTATACTGTGCATATAATCACAGTTGCACAATTTTTTTTCCTCCCCACTTGCATGAGACTATGGGCCAGAGATGACTTACAGAAGCTGTGCAACCAGCCACTTTACAGATGAAACCTGGTGATAGCCTCTTATGTTGTTTTGAGGTTAAAGGTTAAAATGATTGAGGATGGTTGGACACCAGCTGATGATATCAACGGTTCGCAAGGATGAGGCATCGATTTATCAAAATCCTGAGCCAAGTGTGAACTCACTTTTGCAAACAGTTTATCTGTAGTATATTTCACAATCAGCAGCCAAAAGCTAGAAATATGAGAAGGTGGAGAACTCCTTAGTTTCTGCAGCGATAACACCTGCAGCGATAAATCCTCATGATAAATAGTCAAAAGTGCCAGTGACATGCTGTACTAATGCAGATAAAATGCTGCAGTGGCTCTCTTTTTGACTAGTCTTGCGTTTATATGGGATTTTATAACACGGTTTACACAAAACGGTATGTAGCCAAAAATGTTTACGTTAAAAGCGTTGAAGCTATACTGCAAAAAGTGATATAGTGATAGCATATATCAGGAGGTCAAAAACGCTGAGCGACTCCAACCTGACAGCTGAGAGCTTTTATGAATACCTATGAAATAGAATACAGCACAATGCAAAATAGCAATACATCTGCGAATTGTCATAGTTTAGCCCTGGATGTATCAAAGACAGTCTGGGAGCCTCTTTCCTTTTTCGCTGTGTGAGTGATTCGGACTGTCTGAGGCCATTTCCCTGTCTGCAGCTGATTTGACAGGCCTCTCAGTTGTTCCCTTGACAGCATGTCACTGGTCCCAAACCAAAAGAGCAGCTTAAGGCTGACACACCACGCAATCCTTATGCCTTCTACTGCACCATCAGTGCAAAACGCATTCCTTTTCCTAACCATAAATCATAGCCGTTGTTTTTCCTAATGTAGGAAGGCGACAGCCTCATGTCATCTCCACTAAAATAACAACATTCGCAATTCATGTTTCAGACGAGAAGTGGAGATATCATCTTTTTGCCTTGTTATCTTGTTATATTAAGGAAGCATGAGGCTGACACAGATAAAACGCTAATGGAATTTTCTCTGTTTACCTGTAGGCTTGTATGGTGCTTATACATCAACCTAAAGGCATAGTTCACTCAAAAAATGAACAATTTGTCATCATTTACTCACCCTAATGTTTTTTTTCTTCTCTTGAACATAAAAGTTAATTCTGAAAAATGCGTTAAAACCTTTTCAAAATATTTTCTCTTGTTCAACTGAATTGCAAACAAAGGCAATGACCAAAACATCTCTGATGCCCAAAATGCTGTGCATTCAATATTACATGGCCAAAATTATATCTAATGTGTTTTCCTAACTTCTGTTTTTGTTTTTTAGATGGTCCTAAAAAGATCAACTAATACAAGAGACGAAATGAAATAAATAAATAGGTTTGATATAAATTAGCTAAAACTATTGAGATTACCTCTTGATGGCCTTGTAGCAAATGATGGCAGTCAGGAGAAGGAAGACCACAGATGCACAGCTTACTGTCCCCAGTACTAAGATCTCCATCTCTCTCCTCCAGGGCGTTATAGGGGATACAGTGGAGGGAGCAACTGGAAGAGAGACAAAGTGTTAAAAAGCATGCAGAGCACAGAACAAGAGGACATGCAGAATAGAGATGTGCAAAACTGCAATAACTAGAGGGTCTTAAGGAGGACCTCAAACAGCTAGACGAAGAGCAACAGAATGCAGAGTTGTCATTTTATTTTATACTTGACTTGCCCTAAAATAAAGAAACAAATTAATAAATAATCATCACAAAACAGTAACGTGGCCAAAGACACCTGTGTACATAGACCAACATTTATCGTTATACCGCAAAATCACGGTCACGGTTATAAAAGTGGTGCTTTGATACTTGTAGTGGAAGTAAATTTAAAAGCAACCCCAGGTTTTAAGACTTGTTTAGCTTAATATAATGTAAATTATGTACCTTACTCAAATATGTAGTGGAAAACCCATGAAAGATTTACATTTATTTAAAAAATCCACATCGTTTTCTAAATATTTTTGACTGTGGGGGGTGCCATTATTTAAATTATGCAAATTGGTTGCACTCCTGGTACAATGTAAAAAATGGCCATGAATTTAACGGTTAAATAGTGTAAAAATGTTACAGTAAAAACCTGTTAAATGGTTAACGGTAAGTTCCCATACTATATACGGTGAAAAACAGTATTGAACATTGCATGTAATTTTACAGTAGTATACCATTTTCAGAAGTGGAAAGAACGTAAAATTACTGTAATTAACTGTAAATTGACATTTGCAGAATTCCCTGCCTTACATTTCAAATTTTTTGTTGGAAAAAAAAAACAGCTTCTCAGTTTTTACTTAGGGCTGCATGATTATGACAAAAAGTAAAACAGTAAAACAGGTTTAATAACCATTTTCTTATAACAAAAATAATTACACATTAAAATACAATAAAGCAATACACAAAAAATGTATAAAGTTAAAAAATGTACACAGATTAAGACAAGTGCAAAAGAATTATAAAGATTAATAGGTATCACTTTACAAAAAGATCTCATTAGTTAACCTTAGTTAATGCATTAATATTAATAATTAATAATTAAAATCCCTGCTGAGAAACTCCTTCAGTGGCTGCGGCGTCATGACAAGCACCAGTGTCTTTACATCCTGCCAGGATGGCATCTAGCGTTTCTTGTCTCTGCCGTTTGAAAGCTCTTTCAGTAGCTGTGGTCTACTAAAAGCCTCAAAGGCATCAGGGATAAAGTGGAGAGAACAAAGACGCGAGTCTTTAGGAAGTTTTATTTTTCCACATCCATCTTCCTATTCACTAAGAAAGCAGTAAAGTTTTACATCACTTCTTTTGTTGCCCTTCAAATGAAAATTACAATCAAAAGCCACACAATGTGAAGTTATTTTATTTTCCGAGGTGCTTATTTTGGGTTGTGTTGCAGTTATAATTGCAACAGGTAACACCAGTCACTCACCGAGTGCAACCATTGACATCACTGAAATAATTGCGCGCCCCCCCCATAGTCCAAAATGTGTGTAAAATGAGGAGGATTTTTTTAAATAACGTAAATCTTTCATGGGTTTTCTACTACATATTTAAGCAAAATACATAATTTACGTTTTATTAAGCCATACAAGCCTTAGTACCCGGGGTTCCCTTTAAAGATGCAAATTCACAGAGTATGTTCGGCAGTTAGAAAAGACCGCTTCTCTAGTTAATTAGTCAGTTGTTGTCCATCCCACCTGTCCCTAATGTAGAGAACAGTACTTTTACCATTATTACTCTCTCTTACACCAATACGGTCTGATTGCCCAATCACAAGGCTGCAGCATTCTGCTCAACTCCATTTATCATTCCATATCCGAGAGCTGCTTTATTTGGACCATTACACAGCCGTCTCATCCAGAAACATATTAGTGCTTCAGGCTGCTCTACCTTTTCCACCACTTTAAAGTTTGAATGAGTTTTCTCTGGTTGGGAACTGATAGTGGCAACCTGCATTAGAGAGCGGTTTTAATGGTACTTATAAAAATGCACAGGAGAAGGCTAATTAACAAGTTCATTGCCCTCATGAGCATACGAGGCTACTGCCTCTTCTCTCTCACTCTCCCTTCCTCTGGATCTTCGCTTCTCGCTTTCCATCATCGCATACCTCACGGTCTCTCTCACTCTGATTGCCTTTCTGTCTAAATACCTTTGAGAATTGAGCCGCAGACTCAGATCTGTTCTCTAGCTGTTGACAGTCAGTATTTGGGATTGACAACCACATTTATTAATAACTTTCAAACTTTTTGAATTTGAAGATCAGGGTGAATTTAACTTATATTGTCCTCTGGGAACCACGTAAATATCTTCTGTAGCTTCTGAAGGGCAAGACTAAATGAAAAAAATATGATATTTAGGCAAAATAAGAAAAACGTACACCTTTTCATTCTGTTCAAAAGTTTTCACCCCCGGCTCTTAATGCATCGTATTTCCTTCTGGAGCATCAGTGAGCGTTTGAACCTTCTTTAATACTTTCATATGTGTCCCTCATTTGTCCTCAGTGTGAAAAGATGGATCTCAAAATCATACAGTCAATGTTGGAAAGGGTTCAAATACACAAAAATGCTGAAAAGACCTGAAGGATTCTGCACAATAGCGGGCAGTTTAACTGTTCAGGACAAACAAGGGGCTCATTAACAACTATCACTAAACCAAAAAAAAAAAAAAGCTGTGGATCAGTTAGGTAACAACACAGTTATAGGAATCAAGTGTATGTAAACTTTCGAATGGGGTCATTTTTATAAATTATTTTCTCTTGTGAACTATTTGTAAACATCTTTTATGTGAAATATCTTATTCAGGTCAGTACTACATAAATAACATGAATATTGTATGATTCCTCTTATTTTCCTAAAATTATTAACATTTTGCAGATTCTGTAAACTTTTGACCTTCAAAACTTCTCAAAACTTACATCATACTTAAGGAAGTTAGTGAAAACGTGGGTCAGTTTTGAGAAAGGTTTTATATTCTTACCAGCTGATCCAGCACGAGAATCAGCATTACTTCAATGGAAAAGATCCCTGGTACACTGTGACACTGTCACACGGAAGAAATACTACAAACATCGCTCTGTTATTTCTCATTATTTTCAGAAATCTCCCATAAATTAAAGGGAGTGGGGTATTAGCCAGGCGCTTCGGAGTATAAATCACTGAATAATTGTCCCTTGGGTCGAGACCAATGCATCAGCAACTTCATGTGGGCTTCTCTCTTGCTGTTAATCATCCTGATCGATGCACCCAAGCCTCACTATTTAGAACGGACGGAAGAAGCGCAAAACACGGAAACTGCGGAAATAATTCAACAGTGCAGAAAGTAACTCCTGTATTGATTACCAAGTCAGATTCTTTACTGATGAACTATGACACACCCAGAAATCAAAACACATTATAAAGAAAGCAGAAAGCCTCAGGGCAAAGCCTCTAGACAAGTGCGAAGATGACCTTAGTGACCTTATTTAAATGTCAAAGGAGACTTGTTCATTTGTAAAAACATCTACAAGAGTATGTATACTGGTATCATACAGCATTATTTATTTGTCTGCTTGTATAAGCTTCTCGATGTCCTCTGCACATGCTCTTGTCTGATAACTTAGAGCTAAGAGTGAAATGACTAATGTTCGATAATGAGTGTACTGTCTGCCTGGAAGAAAGGTCTGTCCTCAGAAGACTCCTTAGTCTCAGATGGCCTAAAACATGCTATGTGTTTACCGAGAAATGATGGCTGCCCCTAAGAGATGACCTCCAGTGACAAATAGCGTCTAGCTTGAGCGAACTCAATAATTGGACCCTTGTGCATCTGTAGAGAATGCATGTAGGGACACTGTGATCCAATAAGAAGATGTTTTGGATAGAATAGTTCACCCACAAATGACAATTCTGTCATCATTTATTCATCCACGTGTTGATACAAAAGATAGTCTTTGTACATTTTTGACAAAAACAGAAGCATTCTTCCAAATATCTGCTTATTCAAGATAGTAAGTCAAACAGAACTGGAACAAGACGAGTTTTTGTTTCTGGGTAACTATCCCCAGAGCTGGGTAGATTACAAATTGTAATCCGTTAGCAATTCTAAATTACATGACAAAAAACTGTAGTTAGTAACATAATCCATTACATTAGACATTTAAGTTAATATAATCAGACTACTTTTAAATTTCTTTTGACTTAACTCATTTATCACATTGATTTTAATAGGAATATGGAGTAAGAAAATATATTATATTTGTTGTTGTTGTTAACATAAAGTGCATTAAACCTTATATGTGACCCTGGACCTCAAAACCAGTCTTAAGTAGCATGGGTATATTTGTAGAATTAGCCAAAAATACATTTTATGGGTCAAAATTATAGATTTTTTTTTAGGATATTAAGTAAAGATCATGTTCCATGAAGGTATTTTGTAAATTTCCTACTGTAAATATATCAAAACGGATTTTTTTATTAGTACTATGCTAAGAACTTTATTTGGACAACTTTAATGCCGATTTTCACAGTATTTTTTTTTTTTTTTTTTTTTGCACCATCAGATTTCAGATTTTCAAATAGATGCATCTCGGCCAAATATTGTCCCACCCTAACAAACCATACAACAATGGGAAGCTATTGTTTATATCTATTATTATATTTATTATATCAATATAAATATCAATTTAAAAAAAATTACCCCATGACTGGTTTTGTATTTCAGGGTCACATATTACGTCAAGGTTTCCCAAACTAGTGTTTGTGAAGGAGCTACAGGGGGATTATGAGTTTAATAAAAAAGGTAATAATTAATTAAATCATAATTTTTTTTAATTAAAACAAATTATTTTAAAGTCAAATCAAAATAAAAAAGAACTTATTAAAAAATGAAATATTGTTTACTGTATATATTTGTTATAGCTATTATGTGACCATAACCAATGTCCAAGAACTAATGAACATGCAAATGTGATTATCAAATGATTAAAATATGTATTTTTAAATCTCAAGGGTACTTCAAGTAAATATATTAGTTGAAAGAGGATCAAAAAAGTTTGTGTAAATTTGTGAATGTGTGCATGTTCATGTGTTTGAAAGACAAAAGCCATTCAAAGACATTGTGATAATTCAAATAAAAATTCATCAGTAGCTGATGCAATGTTGAAACACTTAAAGCTCAAATGATTTTTGTAAATCAGTGATCACATGTTATGTGGTCAGCTGATTAATGACTCATCTTTGTGTGAATGTCAACAAAACTTGAAGACTTTCTGAATAAGCAGTAGGCTCATTTAGAAAGGATTATTTAAAAGCTGAAAAAAAAGGAATTGGGGAGAATCAATAACTTATGAATGATTTATTGCTATTGTGTAAATAATATATAATTATGTAATCCATAAAGTAACTGTAGTCTTATTACGGGTATTTTTTAAATGTAATTTAATCTAATTACTAGTACTTCATTTTTGCAATCTGATTACGTAATCCAAAATTTAATCAGTTACTTGCAAATGCATCCCTTAGGCTGCAAAATGAAATCACTCCATGTTTTAACATCTTATGCACTTAAATCACTGGGCATAATGTGCATCAGCTCATTAAAAGTTTAACCAGAAAAGGCTTGTAATATCCAACATTAAGAGCACGGATGTAAAAGTTTGATGCGAGCACCTGTAACTTGTACACTGCAAACAGCAGTGTCTCCTGTCTATGATAAAGAGGCAGCGGACAGATATCAGAGGTTCGGCCTCATGAAGGCAGCGCGAACCAGGCCTATTAGATTAGGCTATTTTTGTACCTGCTCTCCTGTTTAATGGAGTTACATGGCTCTGGATTGCCTGGGCAAAACTGATTTTAAAATAAGATGACTGACAGGCTGCCAGATATAAAAAACAAACAATAATTCCATCTGAGTCAAGCTCTGCACATTTTTTTGGGTGGCCTGCCACAGAAGGAGCAAAGTCAGGGACTTTTAAGTAATTTACGAGAATTTTTTTCAACTCCAGGCTAATTCTTACCGCTCATCATTTTTTTATTCTCGCTCTCTCCTCGGTTGCAGTACCATCTGCTGATTTCCTCGTACTTGAATGTTATCAGATATTACACAAGCAAGAATTTGCTTTGATTTCACAGATATTTAGATGCCTACCCCCCACTCTATACCCCACGTTTGATCGCAAGCGCAGGTAGGGAGGGCCTCCGCTCTCCTTCTACACTAGGAAAGTCTGCAGGCAGAAGGAGGGAGCAATCGTGGGCCTCCATCCCTGTGGGTGGCTCATCCACACTCATGACAAAGTGCATCCGAGCAAAGGTCAGTGCAGAGCCTGCAGGCAACTGCTGCTTCCCCCATCCTACCTAGTTAGTCATACTCAAACAGGGAAAACATCACTCCATCATCCAATGACGATGAGTGCTGAAATGAAAAAAAATAAATAAATAAGAGAGTACAAAGATGATTCAAAAGCTGTGGGGGTGTGGAAAGCTAGATGAGACGGTGAGGGTGATCGATGAAGGCGACTCTCCAAAGTCTCTGGCACACATCCTAAAGCCCTCTTTAATTAAAGCTAGGAGCCTGGTGCAGGGCCAGACCTGCGAGCACGTCCTGTCCGTTCGGTTGAGGGGATGTGGTGGAGCCAGACCGTGACTCCTGACATTCCACCACAACTCCTGACATTTGCCAGCGGCATTGAACTGGATGCGCAAGAGGAAGATCACGAGCTAGAAAGAAACGTTACGTGACTTCAGCAGTGTCTTCTGTTCTACACTTACTATGCTTTTAATCTGCAAACAAAATGGTTTCTCACAGCAACCTTTAGTACTCTGGATTTTCAGTGGTGTTGGATCATCATAATATTGACTTTCAATTTTCCGAGTTAAATACTGTCACATAATTTGCTTGCTAAATGTTTCAAACAGCTCATGATGCAGCGCTGAAATTTACTCCCGCCCAGATAGGCATGTCTGTGGATATTTTTCATAACACTTCTCCTCATTTATTTTGACCTTTGGTGAATACCGTAAGCTAATTTTCTCGTTGTGCAGCCTGGTGCACTTTCATTATGGATTTAGACCTTTTGCCAAGTTTCTGAGTGAAATAACAGTTGGTCGTTCGACTGCCTGCTGGCATCCCATCCAACATAAAAAGCTAATTAAATCAATAAGGAGAGCCCGATCCCGGAAGCTGCTCAGAACGGCCTCTGTAGTAGTAGTAGTACACTCTTAAAAAGGATGTGTTAATTTTTAACACATTTTTTGTGTTGACTATTTTAACACGTGTACATAATTGACACAAATTGTATAACTATAACACATTAGTGTGTAGAAAATTAGCAGGAATAACACAAAACAAAATGTGTTGTCTTTAACTAGACTAGGGCTTTTAAATGATTAATCGTGACTAATCGCATCCAAAATAAAAGTTTATGTTTACATACTATATATTTGCGTACTGTGTATATTTATTATGCATATAGAAATACACACACATACATGTATATATTAAGAAAAATATTTTAGATTTACATCTAAAATTGTCAAACGATTAATCGTTTGACAGCCCTAAACTAGACACAGAGGTGTGTTAAGAAACAACACAGGTTGTGTTGTTTTTAACACATCCTTTTTAAGAGTGTAGTAGTTCACAATTCTCACCAAAATTAATTCCTTCTCTTAATTATATGTGTTATAGATAAATTCAAACACATTCAAACAATATACCTGCTTTATAGTAGTAACTAACTACAGAGATCCCAATTCCACCTGAATCACACTGCAAACAAACAAAAAAAATGCTTTTCTTACTTAGATTTTTTGTCTTGTTTCCAGCCAAAATATCTAAAAATTCTTAAATCAAGAAGGATTTTCTAGACAGGTAAAAATTATTGTCTTGTTTTCAGAAAAAAACAAGTCGAAATTAAGTGAGTTTTTGCTTAAAACAAGCTAAATAATCTGCCAATGGGGTAAGCAAAATAATCTTATTTCAAGCAGAAAACTAGATTATTTTGCTTACCCCATTGGCAGACTATTTTGCTTGTTTCAAGCAAAAGCTCACTTAATTTTTACATCTTTTTTCTGAAAAGAAGACAAAACATCTACTCATCTAGAAAACCCTTCTTGATTTAAGAATTTTTAGATAATTTGGCAGGAAACAAGACAAAAAAAATCTAAGTAAGAAAAGCATTTTTTGCATTTTTTTATATATATAAAGGTCCGAAATTTTGGTATGTTTATGCATCGTCATTCTAAAAATTAAATAAAAACAAATTAATGCATTGCGAAAATATTCGCAAAACAATACAAAATGGAGTCTTCAAGCAGTAAGGGTAATTTTGCTGTCCTCTTTCTTCTTAAAAAGAGAAAAATAAAGAGAAAATATTGGGTTCATCCAATCCTGAGATTGCGTAGAAAAAGAAGAGTACCACCTCCTTATCGAAGAGCTGCTGGATTATCGCAAGCGATTCAAAGTTTACTTTTGGACGTCAGTGGCTCAGTTTGATGCTTTGCTATACTGGAGCCACATATTAAAAAGAAGACCACTAATTTCCATGAACCAACTGATTCTGAACTTTCTATCTTTATATTCTGCACTTTGTTTGTCATGAGATTTTGTGCTCCGAGACGAAGTGGATCAACTTGTCAGACGCCATTCTGGATTTTGCTGTTTGCTTGTACTGTGGCTCTGAATAAAAATAAATAAATAATAAAAAAAAACACCTCTCAAAATGCTTGCTAGGGATGCGGAAAATTCAGAAAATTGAACCTAATCACAATTTTGGTCACACTTTATTTTAAGGTTCAATTTTCACTATTAAAAAAACATTAACCAGTTTTGCCTTAATAAACTCTTAATTTGCTGCTTGTTAATAGTTAGTAAGGTAGTTACTAAGTTTAGGTATTGGTTAGGATCAAGAAAGTGGCATATGGTCATGCAAAATATGTGATTTATAAGTGCTAATAAACAGGTAATATGTTAGTAATATGCATGCTAATAAGCAACTAGTTAACTGTGTGAATTGGGCCCTATACTAGTTACCGTGTGTTAACTAGTATAGTTAGTTTTTTTTTATGACGGAGGAACAGTTACAGAGGCAGTGTGTAATCATAATATAACAGCATAATAATGCAAGAAGGCCTACACACTTTCAAATTACAACAAACTTTTAATTCTTAAGAATATTTAGATTATGGAAATGAAGTATCAAAATATTAGATGCCTTAAAAAACTTGAATGAATAGTAAATAAACATTTTCTAACAAAAAGTACAAAGTAACAAGTAGAAAAAAGTAAAATGCACAAAGAAGATTTTTCCCTGACCTTCTTTTCTGTGTAAATTAAGGGTGCACACTATTGCTGAAAAACACAATCCCTACTTAACAGTCAGATGTCCATATGCACAAAGGCACAGATCCCTAAACAAGGCCATATCTGCAGATTCAACTTTTTTGTAGAAGCATTTCACACGTTATGTACGAGAAACTGCAAAAGACACAGGCACAAGTGGAATGCAAAAAACATGTTGACATTAATTTTTATGTAAATATAATGGGCAATGTATTGCGTCACCCAAAATTATTAGGGTCATGTACATATTATGCGATAAGTTGGTATATTGATTGTTGCGAAAGTCCTAAACGTGGTTGCCATTGCCTGATTAGGGCTCTACTTTTCTTTTACAATATTCAGGTTTAATTATTGATATCATTTAAAGTCGCAGTGAAACACTAGAAGCTATAGATCTTTACTTCCATTTGAAACAGCTTATCGAAATAGAAAATCAAATGGGCAGGGACTTGATTCTATCCATCGGTTGTTGATTAGATTTTGACCGTTGCACTCAAAAATGGAGGCAGATTAGAATACAAGCTTGCAATTGATTGAAAGAAAGGGGCAGAGTTTAAGCAGACTAAATGACTGGAAATATCCGGCATACATCACGAATTGATTGAGTTATGACATTTTGATTAATAATTACAAAATAAAAAAGCATACATATGGTATGTTGTAGGCCTATTCACACAGGTGGCAAAACAACTCAGCAAAGACATAGCACAATGTACAATGTACAAAGTACATAACATTAAACCTCTGTTCTAATCATGGCAGCAATTTGTTTTATCTCTAGAGATATGTGCACATCCCAGATAGCGTTGTTTAAAGTGACAGTTTAAAAGCCCAGTATGTTACTCCTACCTGGCACTTTACCTACTACATTATATAGGATTAGTTCACTTTCAGAATAAATGTTCTGACAAATAACTCACCTTTATGTCATCCAGGATGTTTCTCCAGTTGAAAAAGAAATTAAGGTTTTTGAGTAGGGCTGTGCAATATATCGAAATTATCAAAATATCACAAATGTACATTTGGCAATATGCATATCGCTACAGCCTGCAATATTTGGGGCCATGAACACAGAGAATATCACTCACTGCTCTTGCCTAAATAACTTTTGGAGCTTAAATAGGAATCAGTCAATTCATAGAATGAAGACTAAGCAGTGTTATATTTTTCCTATTTATTATTCAGTTCCTAAACTGATGTTAAAATGATTACACTAAGGTTAAAATGACATTTTTATGTAATGTTAGAGTGAAACACTACCGTTCACTTTCAGAACTTGTTGTAGGGGTGTTTTCTTCTAACAAAAAGTGAAACATGTATGCTAGTTATTTTAGAATTAGAATCAGAATGAGCTTTATTTGCCAAGTGTGCGCAAAAACAAAGGAATTAATTGTATATATCCAAATATATATATATATATATATATATATCCAAATTGCAGTTCTCAAACTTTTTATACCAAGTACCACCTCAGAAAGTATTTGTCTCTCCAAGTACCACCATAATAACCAGCATTAAAATACAGTTGCGTAGTAGGCCTAACTATTCAGTTACAGCTCTGCACAGTTAAAAAGCGAAGAAGTTTTATTCCTAATAAAAATATTTATAGTTGTCAGACACTTTAACATTGTAAATACACAGTTTGAACATAACACTGCACAGTCCTTACAAACTGGTAAATAAAAAAACTTGAATGATTAAATTAAAATGTGTTGTACCTAAAAGTGAAAAAAAAAAGGTTATGTACATGTAAATGCAATAATACAAACTTTTTCAATTAAATTGTATTGTGTTTTAACATTAATTTATATTTAATTTAGTGATTTTTCTGCGTACCACACTTTACTAATCACTGCTCTACATCTACAACTATTGGTAATTTTCTAAAAAAAAAAAAAAAAAAAAATGTGTATAATTTTTAAGCACAAATGCTCACCTTGCACTAGCTCTACGATATCACTCATTACGCATTCAACGCGTGAAGTCGTCCTACTGTAAGATGAGCATTTGTGGTTAAAAAGTATATACTTTTTTTTTTTTTTTTTTTGAAAATGGACAATCGTTTTACTACAAAAGACTCTGCAGGGATTGTGTAGAGCCCTTTGAAGCTTCACTGAAACTGCACTTTGGATCTTCAACCCGTTGATCCTCATTGAAGTCCATTATATGGAGAGAAATCCTGGAATGTTTTCCTCAAAAACCTTAATTTCTTTTCAACTGAAGCAAGAAAGACATGAACATCTTGGACGGCATGGAGGTGAGTTAATTGTCAGGAAATCTCATCTCAGAAATGAGTCCACACCTGTGTCATGTATAGTGTGCTGTATCATGAGGTAGTTGGCAACCAAAACAATCTAAAATATTTTAGCATATTACAATTTATATTACATTCCAAAATAGTCTCCTCAAGTACAGAAAAAGGCACACTACAAAAAGAAAAACTAACTGCAAAGTGCTGCATCATGAGAATCGTGACCAGCCTCTCTAGTATGCAATTAACCTAAACTGGAAAGTATTAATCAGCAGTGCATAAAAAAAGCTTTATGGCCTCCCCTCCAATCTAAGACTATTTGAGGGTCTTGAACTTATTTGCAGCTTAGAGTACCGTCTTGTGCACAGAGCAACTGCATGGCTTTCTGCCAGTGATTGTCAATCTGCTAATGCTCCTAGATTACCAATGTCCTCTCAAATAAGACAAACTGGATCATGGGGAATCAATTCATGTAACATTAGCAGATAGGCTCGACAACACATTGGACAGAGGGGAAGGTGAATGTACGAGTGTGTGAGTAGAGGTGAGTGGCTCCTGATTCATCAGATTCTCTACTTTATGCCAGGTGAATTTCTCAATTTCACAGTCAGCGAAAATGTCAGTGGGTGTTACACCCCTCATCCTTCTGCGCTATGGTCCAGCCGTCACACAGCGGACAAGATCGTGTGAGTATGAGGGAAGGTAGCTTAAATTTCTTCTAGTGTTTGGAAACATTTTAACAAAGACTAAAGATAAAGAATATACACACACCTCAACTGTAATTTCTATTGGTTCAGTGAGAAATAAAACAGCTCATTGTGAGTGACCATGGTAGCATCTAAGCATGTCAATCTTTAAATGTGGGATCTTCGATCATGCACCTATTGTCATGCTTTGTTATTTAATGTAAGACAGTGAGACTGCCTTCTTACTGTGCAGGACAATTTTACACTTCTGACACAGCAATTTTCCCTGTAGCAAGCTATCCTACTTGCACACATTTGAATAATTCAGAAGTGTGATAAGAGGAACGATTTTCTGCAATTGGTCACAGTGTACAAGCGAAAACATCGCCTGCTATCTCAGAAATGTGCCGTCACCTGCCGTGGTTCCACCTGATGGGAAGATACGGAAAGACAGATTTGTCTCACTTTATTTGCGTTTTGTGTCACAATGTGTTTTTGATTTGGCTGCACTTAATTACTCCCTAAGACGCTGAAACGCTTAATTAATGTTGACATGCTTCGAATTAGCATAAACAGGCAGATACACTTGCAAGACAAAACAGCCCTCTGGACAGGGAGACATTAGCTTTGCTTTTTCTCTCCTTTACTTTGATTGTCAGGAGGGGGAGTCAAGCCGACAGGCCCGGAGGGAGAACGCCTGACAAGAGGAGAGAAATACTTGCCATTTCAAAGCTCTCCATGTTATCCTGTTGTTTTAGGCAGCAACTTTCTGCCTAGATTAAGGAATAACATCACGTACAACAAAACAACTAGTTCAGTGAAGTATATGTAATTGTTTATGGGTAGAGCAGCTTTATTAGTGATTAAAAAAAACAAACCTTTGATCTGAAAATATACACTTTAAAAAATGCTGGGGTTTTTTTTACCCAAATGCTGGGTTCAGCCTGTTGGGTCATTTTATTGGGTTGTTTTTAACATTTTTACCCAGGTGCTGGGTAGTTTTTCTGTACTCTAAAAATGCTGGGTTCTTTTTGTTAACCCAAATGCTGTTTTTTTTTTTTGTTTTTTTGCTGGGTAATTTTTCCTGTCAATACAAATGATGAAACCTACCCAGCGCTGGGTCAGTGTAATCCAATGTTGGGTCTGTGCCAAACCGGTTAAAATTGGATACCTTTGTCAGCGGTCATTTTGTGTTCTGTCCTGAGAGAAAACTTCCCGAATGAAATTAAGGTATGTATTACATTGTATTCCTATCAATTTATTATTGCATAAACAGGAAAATGTTTGTAGTCACATATTTTCTTTTTTTGCTTAAATATACGTCCAAGCTAACATCTGCTTGCAAAGCTATCCTTCTACAAAAGCAGCATTCACCGGATCAAAACTGAAAGCAAACGTTGCACCAGCGCCAACATGAAAGTTTCACCGACTAGGGCTGAAACACGACGCGACTTTTCTGTGTACTCCACTGACTACAATAGGAGCGCTATTGATCTAGTGCGCATTACGTTTGACGGGTTGAAACTTAAATGTCTGACAGACAAGAAGGCATGAGGTAAAGCTGTTTTTGATGTAATTTTTCAAACATAAAACATATAAGTCCTGAATATAATTTATTTAAAAAACTGGAACAGCCTACTGATAGCAGTTTTCTTCCCACAGATTCCCATTGACTGCTCTTGCTGCTCCTGCCACATCCTGAAATTTCATTTAGCCCCATTTATTTCTGAGCTCAATTCTGCTCAGTTGAACCTTCCCCATGGAGTTTGATTAACAGGTGATCTGACCAATCATAATGCAGAATCTGTAATTTTTCTCCAACAAACCAGACAGGAGAGTAAATTAATGAAAAATGGTGTGTATTGACGTCTTTTTAATGGTTGAAACAAGATGCCTTTTGATGTTCATGTTTATTTCGCGCTATAGTAAAGAGATGATCTGTTCATGTGCCGCTTGAACTGAGGTGCTACAGTGATCTGTCAGGAAATATTAAAGAGCTACAAAACAGTATTTGTTTGAATTTCTTAAAAAGAGACATTTTAACTGAGACTTTGTTTCATACCAAAAGTAACCTGCGCGTTGTCAGTGCCTCTTTTGCTCCGTGATGTATTTTTCAGGGCATGAGAACATGATGTGTGGCATAAAAGTGCCATGGTTTGTCGGACGTAGCATTAAGAAACGAATTGGGGTGGATTTTTGCGAAGGGTCAATTAAGAGTGGTGGGAGGTTGCTTGCTCAGGTTCTGAGATGACAGCATGAACAGTAGAAAGTTACATTTGGAGTTTGTGCTTGAATGCAGGGTCAGAATTAACATGCTGCCTATGGCAAGCATTTGATTTACTTTGCTTGGCACTGGAATCTGGTAAAATGGACTAAAAATTGATTAAAAATAGATGAAACAGTTAAATAATAAATTAATAATAAATGCATAATTACCCAACTAAAATTACATGCTTTAAATATTTTTTTTTTTTTTTTTGCATTTTTGCATATTGCACAAAGATTATACATAAACCATTTGAAATTACACAAATTGCATTAAAATCTATTCCAAAAGATACTAAAAGTATTTTATGTATATAAATCATCAATTGAATATAAAAGCACAAAAACTGCTAAACACTCTGCAGTGGTTGCACCACATGACATTTCAAATTCAGTCAAAATTTACAAGCACAGAATTGGCCACCTAAACAAAACAAGCTAGCTTCCCACAAAAGGTCACTATGAAATTTATAATAAAAATAAATTATTGTAGAAATAACGTAGTATTAATAGTTTTTTTGCGGTCATACCACGTGATATTCAAATTTGGTAACTACATACCAGCCGTTATATTTTTAAGGTTATATTTTTGCTAATTAAACAGAGAGTTACAAATCTGTTTGATGCTTTTACAGGTCCTTGGCAAATTGCTATATGATGCAATGTCCTATCTTTGAATGGATTTCAACATAAAAGTCCTAAAATGGTAGTTTCTTGATGGTCGCACCACATGATATTTCATAAAATTAAAATCATTGGACAAAGTTTGTTTGTATATTATGATAGAAATATAAAAACAAATGCTTTGCAATTTTCTATAAAATTACAAAACACAATAGTGCAGAAAATTAATCTGAATACATTTAGGGTAATTTAAAATATGTTTCCAAGTTATGGCCGGATGGTCACAGCACATGATATTTTGACACTTTGAATAACAGAAAAATTACAAATAACTAATGTTTTTTGAAAAGTTAAAGTGAGTACATACATGGGAGAGGTACTTCAGAGGTATATTATATATATATATGGCATCTTTTTTTACACATTTAAACCAATTTTTAACTGAAAAAAATGCAATCGGACAGAAAATTAGGCGTCACGTCACTGACCCATAAACAGATTTTAGAGTGAATTTTCAAACCTTCAATAGGTATACTGACCCAGCCCTATGTCAAAAAGCAACCAAGCAAATGGGTTAATGTATAAAACCCTACAAGCTGGGTCAAAATAACCCAGCATGTGTTCTGTGTCCAATATTTACCCAGCGCTGGGTTGCTAACTAACCCAGAAATGGTGGTTTTTAACCCAGCATTTTTAGAGTGTACTAGATATTTGATTAAAATGACAAAACAAAATGTTTTTTTTTTAAATTTCATTTATATTAATGTTTTAAAGATTACCTTTAAGTGTGTTATATCATGACAAGGGTCATTTAAAAACAGAGGAAATCCCATGTTCCCCTCAAACAACATTTTGATTGACACATAGGTCAACACCATAAAAATAATATCACATTCTTCGTACCTTAAGGGAAAAGCCTGCAAAGAAGGGCTCTCAGGTTACTATAATTTGTCACAGTGATGATCTTAGTGTCTCTGAACACCTCTGTGAGGTTAGCAGACTGAGCCATGTGTTTCTCACTGCCACGCATGCCCTTTTTTGGGCTTAAAAGAGCATGTTCTTTTTCAAGAGCCCAGGAGCAATTCCATCTAATCTACTTCCCCTCATCTACATCCTCAGCAGTTGTGCTAAAAATAGATTCAGACTAATCTCGAGATAAAATGTGTACACTTTGCTAATATTCTGGGTTCAATCGCGTCTGCTCCAATACAGTTTATTATGAAGACAATACAGTGTGGCATTATCCATTTCTGAATAAGAGGATAAGAGGATGTGCGATAAATGGGCTGCTTAAAAAACATCATGTTGCTTTATTTGTATCAATCTGGACTTTTTAGTTTGATGGAATGTCAATTACTACTTAAAAGAATCTGTTTATCCTCTGGGATGCTTCCGAAATTCAGCCAAAGTCAAACTTGGGTTTTAATCCTACTATTAGGTTTAGGGGGGTAGCGCTTCTTATTGCAATCATGCCCTCTGAAGCCGCCTTTTCCTTTTCCACAACTAATACAATTCCTCAGTTTAAACCTTTTATCGCTGCTTCAATAACGACAGGTGTGGGAGTCCTCATTAAACGCAACTTCCTCATGAATAATTTTAATAAGCTAATGTTAAAGCCATTTCACCCCTAAAGGCAAAGCCTGTCACCAGCCTTCAATTGGTTACTTATCAAAACCGCCTTTTACGGTTAAATCCTCAGTGCTCGCGCGGTTGTTAATAGCTATGTTGCGTTTCCCCCCCCAAAACATTTCATGTCACTGTATGAAAACATAATATTAAAGCCTCTCAGGCTGTTCATGCAAGGTATTGATTTTGTTTGCTTCATATCTGAAGATGTAGCAGGCTTGTATGCATGAGGCAGGTATTGATGCAAGGCACATACTAATGTATTCGTCATAAATTCTTACAAATGTTTTTCTCCAAGAGCTTGCCGTTGTTGTGCGAGTACATTACTCAGAAGGCTAAAACTCCAGAGGCAGATTGATTTCACAACCCTTTCAATGCTGAGGCCTCATTGATCTGGCTTTCCTCAGCGCCTGACAGGGACCCCTGATGACAAATCTAAAATTTCCACCTCCTGTAATGAAGGGGATTGAGCTTTGTGTCAGTTGCGAACAGCAACATAGTTTCTGGCCACGTCCATTTCTCAAAACGGGAGGTGTCAGGAAATGAAAACTGTTTCAGTGAGAAGGGCAATCTATTAAACCGCTTATAAGCTACCTTCAAAACGACAGCGACAAAATCTGATTAAATGAACTCGCCTGTCTTTCTGGCAAAGCGTGCAGCCACAGCCAATTCATTCATTTTGGGGGATTGAACTCTCTGCAGATTCTGACAACATGACTCTGAGATAAACATCACACTTGTTAGAGGAAATCCTAGATTGCAAGATTTATGTTTGGTGCACAGAAAGATTCTTGAACACCTCTCTGAGGTGATGCAGAGAAATGCTTTGAGCTTACAAACTGTAAACATTTGCAGAGGTCAAAATTTCCCAATGTTATGAACCATTTGCTATTCATAGGTTTCACATGACGTCACAGGCCTTATGGGAATGCCCACCTGGAGGGCAAAACAAGGCTTTCATCTGCTGCCAGCCACTTTGTACTAAGTACTAATGTACTAAGACAGTGATATATAATAGTATACATGTTACTGATGATGCCTACTATATACAGC
Source organism: Cirrhinus molitorella (assembly GCA_033026305.1). NCBI lineage: Eukaryota > Metazoa > Chordata > Actinopteri > Cypriniformes > Cyprinidae > Cirrhinus > Cirrhinus molitorella. The sequence continues at coordinate 34,344,936 of CM065133.1, forward strand.
AGATGCACCCAGAATATACATACAACATGCCGGAAAACTATTTAAAGAAAATTCTTAATGTGGCTTTAAGTCTGGGATATTAGAAGACCAAATTCAATACTTTATCTTATTAATAATACATGCCATGTCCAGGCAAGCAGATGAACCCAGAATATGAGCCAACACATGAAGTTTCATGTTCAGCGTTTTCCCATGGAAAACCATTATAGAAAGAAAACGCTTTATATGTGACCCTGCCTGGACCACAAAACCAGTTGCAAGTAGCACGGGTATATTTGTAGCAATAGCCAAACAATACATTGTAGGGGTCAAAATTATGAATGCCAAAAATCATTTTATATTAAGTAAAGATCATGTACCATCAAGATAATCAGTAAATTTCCTACAGTAAATAAATCAAAAACTTAATTTTTGATGAGTAAATATGCATTGCTAAGAACTTAATTTGGACATCTTTAAAGGTGATTATTCTCAATATTTTGATTTTTTTTTTTTTTTTTTGCACCCTCAGATTCCAGATTTTCAAATTGTTGTATCTCAGCTAAATACTGCTCCATCCTAACAAATCATACATTGGTCGAAAGTTTCTTTATTCTGATTTCAGATGATGCATAAATCTCAACTTTAAAAAATATGCCCCATATGACTGGTTTTGTGGTCCAAGATCACATACAGTAGGCCTTATAAATAAGTTTTATACTGAATTTGCTATTTTAATATCACTGTCTTAAGGTGCAGTCACCATTAGTGAAATAATGTGAGCAAAAATGGTGACTGTCAATAGTGAGACGTAGCAATGTACAAAGCACTGCTCACAAAAGAGTCACTTTCAAACCAAGCAGCTTTCTGTGCATACAAAAATAAAGGTGCTTCACGATGCCATAGAAGACCCTTTTTTGTCTAAATGGTTCCATAAAGAACCTTTAAAATCTGAAGAACCTTTCTGTTTCGCAAAAGGTTCTTTATTGCGAAAGAAGGTTCTTCAGATTATGAAAAGGTAAGAAAGAGATGATTCTTTATAGAGGCTTTGACTGAATGGGTCTTTGTGGAACCAAAAATGGTTCTTCTTTGGTATCGCTGTGAAGAACCTTTTAAAGCACCTTTATTTTTAAGAGCGTATAATGGCCAAATCAGTCAGAACCGAAATTGTTTAAAATTCTTTAAAATATTTTCTTTTGTGTTCAACAGAAGAAAGTCAGTCATAGAGGTTTGGAATTACATGAGGGCGAGTACATGAGACTTTTTGGGTGAACCATCCCTTTTAAAGTCCCCATGAAATCAAAATTGTAGTTTTTTGGCTCTTAGTATGAATATGTTAGCCTTGTCTATAAGCAAGTGTGTTTCAAATCAAACGACAAAATTCACATTTACATGATATAAGCATGTATTTGGATCAGTGATTTTGATGACATCACCCTGCACTTCAACTTCAACAAACTTTCTGTCCAATGAAATGCTCTCTAGAATCCGAAGCATCCCACCCCATACATTATAAATAGACGATGAACCTGCAGCTGAAATCACGTCACTTCTTCACAGAATTAGTATTTTCTGTCCGGTGAATGGCATGTGGTCCACTAAAAAGGGGATAGGGAACGATTCAGACAGAATAAATATGCTTTCCATTGGGCCGAAAGAAGTCACAGTCAGTCTCCGGTCCAGAGAAACAATAGCTTGAAGCGGATCATATGCATGAGTCGGCGCAGACCACAAAATGTATCAGACCCATTTGAATTCTACGCAGAATGGTATATTTTATAGCCATATGAATGAGATTGTGGCTGTCAAATGTGGCGTTGCTGAGCTCAACAGCTCAAAACTGATATAAACAAAATGCTATTGGCTATTTAAAAAAGGTGGAGGGGCTGCTTGATATGTACAATATGTACGTCAACACATTGAATAACACTGTGTGTTTCAAAGCACTTCAGTGGACCTCTAAGCCATGTTTTAGAATGTTGTCCCGTTGTTTTCAGTGATTGAAATACCTTGGCAGGTAACGTATATGAATAACAAGTGCCTAAAACTTGCAGTTTGTTGACAATTATTTAATTTTTTTGAATATTTGTGGCTTGAAAATTGATGTTCGTCTATGGATGTTCAGCCCTCGAGGACTCTGTGCCAGTCACGTGACTGAAACTATGAATTAAGACTGCAGAGACATTAGAAGGTTGCACTACTCACCAGTTGGAGCCAGAAGCCTTGGGGGTGGTGGAGGAGGGGGTGGAGGGGGTAACGGTGGGTAGGGCCTACACTGGCATGGCAACTGGCAGCTCCCTTCCAGCGGTGCCACTGTGGTTCGGGAGCATGATTTCTGGAGCTCCCCTCTCGCAAACTAGAGTGAAAAACAGAGCACAACTTAGATTAATGCTTTTGTCATTTTCTTCATCATGCCATGTGTAGCACAGCAAAAACTGCAATAGTAAAAAGAGATTTTCCGCAACAGCCTTTGGAATTTACAATGAAGAGAGCATCACAAGCACTCTCTGGTATTTTCTCTCCGCACGCTGGCGAATGGGAGCTCCCTCCCACTAAAGTGGAGAATGAAGGGTATGTGGAGGCTGAGGTCTCTCAAAGAGAGCACCCACCCACACCGCAGAGCCTCGGACCCCCAGAAGAGTGGGAGTAATGAGGGGTGAACCCTGACACTTGCCTCCCCCTAATCGGCCATCCAGGAAACACTTCTGCTAGTCTTGTCAGCACTGTTGCCACAGGGGACAGTAGTAAAGGACCAAAAGCCATGTCTCCAGAACTGAACACAGTTCTGTACCTATGACTTTAACTGGTGCTGAGAGGAGGAGGACGCTCTTTAAATAAAATGTAGTGCATACTAGTGCACCAGACTAGTAGTAAATACTACTATTGCAGTAATACTAGATGTGTGAGATCAAAATATGTGACCAGGAACGACAAAACCAATCACAAGTCGCACAAGTATATTTGCAGCAATAATTTTAGATTTTTCTTTTAAGCCAAAAATCTGTAAAGATCATGTTCCATTAAGATATTTTGTAGAGCCTATTTCTTACTTTAAATATATCAAAACTTAATTTTTGATTACTTATATGCATCAATTAAAAAAAATGACCCTTGACAGGTTTTGTGGTCCGGCATCACATTACAAACAAATGTCAATAGATATTTTACTTTTAACCATTAAGAGCACTAAAGTGAAATCTTCCCTCAACTATTCTCTAAATGTAAACATAGAGATTATCATAATGACTTATATAGGCTACATATTATATAAATGCCGTTTATGATTTATTAGTTGTCAGACAATGTATAGGCATTCAAATACATAATTAGATATCTAAATAACTAGATATATTCATAAATTTGTTCAATCTCAGCGCAGCAAAGAATCACATAGTGGCCGTTATGCACGTGCGCATCCGCGACGCTCAGTTATTGAACCTGACTATGAATTATTATAAACGACTAATGTTAAAGTGTTCGGTCCAACTTACCTGAAATAAGGGAAGAAACAGTGAGAGAAAACAGTGACTTAACAAAAACGGCAAAAAACCCAAACTGAGCGGCAATAAATTTCGGATAAACATTCCTCTTCTGTCTCTTCACAGTCCACCTGACGAGGACGCGAGTCTGAGGCGCATAAAAGTCATTTATTATCCGCTTCTCAAGGCTTGCCAACGATGTCTTCCCCGAGTTTGAGCAGATGCGGTCTCTGAAACATTCTCGTCCAATTAAAGCAACAATAATTGGTGACATGGAAGGGTTTGGGGCGACATGGGAAGGACGCTAGCGCTGTTTCTGAGGAAAGTTGTTGATCCTCCGGCGTATCCACCACACAGGAGTTGCAAAGCAAAGTTCTCTCCGTGCGCAATTCTGTGTGAGTCGAGCGCTGAATCGGGATTCATTTCTTGCCAGGCATGATGAGATGATGTCAGTTTACGACACAGAAGTTACTGACACTCAAGACGCCACGGAGAACCCACGCTGACGCGGTTAATGGCTCGGACGCCGGTGCGCAAGTAGGTCCCAAAACTGTAGACTGGGGATTCACCTCTTCATTACGTGAAGGCGTCCAGTGAGAGACGCGCGCAAAGATAACGCACTATTATTAATGTGCTCGCCATTTACATTAGCGACGTAGGCACACGTTTTCTATCGCTTCCGGATGGAGATTAAGCGATGTATTCAACGAGGACCCTTAGGGTTACGTTTGGTTTAGGTCACGGCGTCAGACAGTGAGCGTGTATTCGGGGCGAGTTGGATGTACTCTGCAGAGTAGACAGACACAGAGCACATTAGGCAGTGAGGGAGAGAGCCGAGGGGGAGGGGGGGCAGTTTGCCATCCACAGCTTTTGTTTAGGTGGCAGAATTTTAATTTTAGCTTGCGTGGTGAATTAAAGGACGTTTTCTGTGGATGCATTACCATCCAAATTGGATTTGATTAACAGCGGGAAAATATTTTTTTAATTAAGAGACTTTAATAAATGATCCAAATGCGTAGTTAGTCTAATTCTGAAATAGGACGTGCAAGCCAAAATAAAGAAATTGTAGAAATTGAGCAAAGTGCAGTAAAGTCTCGAACGAGAACTGCAGGTGCCAGTCTATAAACACTTAGTTGGGCTTGTGTCTAAATGATAATTGTTGGTTGATGGAATCAAAAACGTTGGTATTTTCTAATTCTTGTATGACAAAACAATGCACAGGTGTTAAAACAGCTTAGTCCAGTTTAAAGCTGTTTGCTTTGTGTTATTACATATTTGAAGTTTTTGTACTTGAAGCGTTAAATCATTGCAATACAACATACTATTTAAACACTATTGTTTGTTTATATTTATATGTGCATTTACATTTATATGTATTTTCTGTTCATTTTGAAGTACAGAAACAAAACTATTGCTTAGTAGATAGAGAGACTTTTGAATCTGGATGTCAATACTCAGCTAGCATAACATCAAAAAAAAAATAAATAAAAAATAATATATATATATATATATATATATACATACATACTATACATAAGATGCAGTATATACACATTACCAGTCAAAAGTTTTTGAACAGTAAGATTTTGAATCTTCTTCTTACCAAACCTGCATCTATTTAATCCAAAATACAGCAAAGACCGTAAAATTCTGAAATATTTGTATTATTTAAAACAACTGTTTTCTATTTGCATATATTTAAAAATTTATGACCCTGGAACACAAAACCAGTCTTAAGTCGCTGGGGTATATTTGTAGCAATAGCCAAAAAAATACATTGTATGGGTCAAATTATAGATTTTTCTTTTATGCCAAAAATCATTAGGATATTAAGTAAAGATCATATTCCATTAAGATATTTTGTAAATGTCCTACTGTAAATATATCAAAACTTAATTTTTGCTAAGTAATATGTATTGCTAAGAACTTAATTTGGACATTTTTGTGCCGATTTTCTCTATTTTTTTTTGCACCCTCAGATTCTAGATTTTCAAATAGTTGTAAATATTGTCCTATCATAAAAGACCATACATCAATGGAAAACTTATTATTCAACTTTCAGATGGTGTTAAAATCTCAATTTGAAAAATTTACACTTATGACTGGTTTTGTGGTCCAGGGTCACATTTATTCAAAGCTGAAAAAAATATTCTGACTTCAAGCTTTTGAATGGTATATAGGATATAATGTTACAAAGCTTTTTATTTCAGATAAATGCTGATCTTGGGATCTTTCTATTTAACAAAGAATCCTGAAAAAAATGTACTCAGCGGTTTTAAATATTGATAATAATAGTAAAAATGTTTCTTGAACAGCAAATCAGCATATTAGAATGATTTCTGAAGGATCATGTGGCACTGAAGACTGGAGTGATGATGCTGAAAATTTAGCTTTGATCCCAGGAATAAATGACATTTTGAAAATATATTCAAATAGAAAGTAATTATTTTACATAGTAAAATAATTCCCAATATTACTGCTAAATGCAGGCTTGGTGAGCAGAAGGTACTTTTTTAAAAAACATAAAAAGCTTTTGACTGGTGTATATGTATATGTATATATATATATATATATATATATATATATATATATATATAAACAATATTTATTAATTAGTAAATATTATTATACCATATGAGATTATGAAGAGTACTGTACGTTATACTCAGTATGGTATTTTTATATAAGACAGTATTGAACAGGCAATGTGTCTGTCCCTTGTAGGCTTTTTTCATTCATGAAAAATTAAACATGGCATCAACCCTACATAAGATCTATATGCCTAGTAAAGATTTAAATAGAAACAGAAAGGCCTCACGAATGCCGGTTATATATAGACAAATTATCAGCGAGATCTTTTTTGTAATCCGAAATATAATTTAAGTTTAATTCCTTCTCCCACCTCTTCCTCTACCAAACCGCAGTGTGTGGTGACAGCTTACACTTTTGCAGTAAAACCCCCTCCTTCTTCAGATTTAATTAGACTGAGAAGCCCTCTGATGTGATCATCCTAAATGAGGTTGCTCCACTAAATCACCAAAGCAATAAATTCTACCCAGAATAAATTGAATCTTAATTTATAGGTCTTGTTTTATGGACTGAGTCAGAGTCTGCCAGCACCTCAGACACCATGTCTCCAATGTGTTGCTTCTGTTTAATTACAGCGATCATTCATTGGCTCTTAAATATGAACCGGGCGGATATTTTGATTTATTCACTCGGTAAACACCACCAGGACCTTTATTTAACAATCTGAAAGTAATTACAGTAATTTAAAATATTATTTAGTCGATAAAGCCCACCTCCCTGGGTTTACTTTCCAAAAAGATCAGAAAACCAATGCACAGCTATTAGAAATGCAGGCACCACATGCGTTCTCCTGAGTGCTGGACAAATGTAGTCAATAGGAATCAATGTGAGTGCTTGGTTTTAGTGATAGGCTCTAGTCCAAGTTAATGCCATTTCATTAGTTGAGACATGGCATACTGCAGAGTAGATTAGAAATAGGAAGAGGGGTCGCCTGTATTCAGACAATAGCTGATCCTGCAGCTTGATGCCAGGAAGTCCTGCTTGGTCTGCAGCAGTCCTCTCCCCTGCCTGCTGACCAACCCTAAAGGGTGCTGTAATCTAGTTAAAAAAGAGATTGATGGCCCTGTGTACATTAAGGTAGATCTGTCCGATTGTTCATCCAATTGAGTCCAGGCCATTAGGCCCGTGTTCAATCAAGATGAGCTCACGCTGCTTCTTTTCCTTCCTCTCCGTCTTTTTCGATTTGTGTTCCTTATCTCCCAGACTTCAATTCTTTATTTATTCTTCCTCACCTAAAGAAGCCCCTAGTCTATTCTGGGCCTTTTTCTGCTGAAGATGGAATTGAATTGTGAATCAAACTGGCTGCAGTAGGTATTCTCTTTGGCAGATTCAATAAGGATTGAAGGAACTTTGCACCTTAACAACCCCATACTTCTGTCTAGAGTTGGCGCCAGCCTCATGGTAATAAAGTAGCTCTGCAGACCACCTGAATGCTCTCAGTAGACAGTATGTCAATGATGTTGCTATAAAAGAGATCAAAAAGACCTCTGGGATTTCATACTTTGGAAATTTTATAGGTGTACTAAAGAAAGATGATAGCGTAACACAATCAAAAATTATCATAAACTAAAACTTTAAGCACTCAGACAGTCTTTAGCCTATTTTTGGCATCTTTACAGCATGAAGACAAAAAGCACCACAAGAGACAGTATTTTTATCTCATATATTCATATTTTATTGATCATGGGGTAGCAATCTTAAATTAGTTTGCTTTTGGTCACTCTTGTTGAAAAATATAGCAATAAGGTTTCCTACACAGTTGATTTGTTTTATTCTAATAATTGGTCCTTTTACTATTTTTAACATAGTCAGATTTTGCTTGTCACTTAATCAATAAACTAATCATGTTTTATCAGAGTTTGGGAAAGCCAAAATTGACTTTCACAAGGAAAGTGATCACGGTTGAAGGATTTGCTGCTGTCAAGGACAAAATGTTCGTTTAATTCTAAGAAATAATGTGGTTCCATCCACTGTCTGCAAAAGTAATTAAAATGAGGACAACCTCGCAAAGCTACAGTCATTCATAATAAGTACATTTGCAATTATCCTCATTTCTAAATAGAATTGGTCACTCATGCAGAAATGCTACATATATTATTATGCCTGAAAAATTAACCAATTCAAAAGTGTGCTTGAAAACATTATTAATGATGAGTTGCATGACGATGTTCTTTCTTTATACACAATCCTAACATGCAGAATGCCATGAAAAGTCAGCGTGTTAGAATTTAGACGTTGACTAGACTTGCCATGAACCGCTAAAATCAGGTTTATTTTAAGCAAAGTTGACTACAACTTTAAATTAATTCTGTCATTAATTACTCACCCTCATGTCGTTCCAAACCCATAAGAAGGGAAGAAATTGAAGAGAAAGTTATTGAATAAATTTGTTATTTTTGTTTTCTTGCATTGCTGTGTGCAGGGTCAGAAAGCTCTAGGATTTCCTCAAAAATATCTTAAATTATGAGTTTGGAACGACATGAGGGTAATTAATGACAGAATTTTCATTTTTGAGTGAACTATATTCTGGTAGGTTGCCAAAACATACTGACTTTAAGTAACTTGATCAACAAAATTCTCTTCTAACTGTTGCTCCTTCTTTACTGTAGCTGACCTGAAAAGGAAAGTGATCATAAAAAAGTCATTATGCTAATTCCCATTAATCTGCCCTTTGCGGTAATGCTGAGGAAACAACACATACTTGAGCTCTGAGTATGTTTTGGCCTTCAATCGATTATCCTATAAAACTTGAATTTATTTGTATACATTCTACATTGTCATTTTTCATGCCAGGCTTTAGGAACACTAAGGTGTTTTCACACCTGGCTCGTTTTGAGTGTTTATTTCAAAACCTGGCATGTTTTCTCCCATAGTTCAGTTTGTTCGGCATATACGAATGCACGCTTGCCCTCAAATCTGCATCAAAATGCTTGGTGCAAGATTGCCTGAAGGAGGTGATTGCGACACAGCCCAATTGAAAACTAATTTGTTTGCTTGTGGTGAGTAAGCAGTCTGACCCAAAAGATCAATGAACCAAGCTGTATCATAATTCATAACAGGGGCATTTCCTCTGAGGAGGCAAGGGAGGAGTGTCTCCTCAAAAAATTGGATGAGAAAAAACAGTGTATAAATCACTCATTTTTAAAGTAAGACTATCCGACATCGACAGGTAAATTTACAGCGGTAGTCCACATCTCTCTCACCTCCCCTAAGCCTAATGAGTTTTAACAGAGACCCTAAAGCATGCAGTGAGTTTAGTGGGGGTAATTGAGAATGAATAGGGGAAAGTTACGTGAAAAGAGGCAATACCTCCATCGCGATATGACTGGTTATGATCAGGTTCATATGATAAATCCCACCTCTTGTTTTCATGAATGTTCCGCATTCGCAAATCAGTCTAATTTAAAAAGTAAACAACTCACACACTTAGATATCACCACTTTGTCAAGTCAAAATCAAACTTCTAATGGCCTGAAACCATGATCTGTGGGGTTTTGGGACTGGGTTGAGCACTTTGTGCTTGAGCCTCGTGATGACCACTTAATTCATACTGGGAAATCCTTATCGTAAAAGCAGCATTGCCTGATTACTTACTACTTCATCTTGTTATACCTCTTCTCCGAAACCAAATAGCTGTCCCAATGAAGCCATTTGGATGCCTTGGAGAAATGCATTTGTAACAGTTTAAGTCCCTTTTTCAGAACAAAACAATCTAAGATGGTCATGTCTTTCTTTCTTCGGTCATAGAGAAATTATGTTTTTTGAGGAAAACATTTCAGGATTTCTCTCCATATAGTGGACTTCTAATGTGCCCCCGAGTTTGAACTTCCAAAATGCAGTTTATATGCAGCTTCAAAGGGCTCTAAACGACTCCAGCCGAGGAAGAATTGTCTTATCTAGCAAAACGAAAAAAAAAATGGACAATTTATATACTTTTTAACCTCAAATTCTTGTCTTGTCTTGCTCTGCATGAACTCTGTGTATTCCAGTTAAATACAGTTAGGGTATGTTGAAAAACTCCAATCTCATTTTGTCCTCAAAATTTTCTCCTCATTTTCAACTTCAAAATCATCTCAGTGTTTACAAAGTGAACGTGCAAAAAAAGAACATACACCCTCTACAAAAAAAAATGGTAAAACAGAAATGTTAGAGGTGAACATGAGATGGGAGTTTTTCGACATACCCAATACACAGTTTACACAGAGCTACCCAAGATGAGCATTTGAGGTATATAAATTGTCTTTTTTTTTAATAGCTGATCGTTTCGCTAGATAAGACCCTTCTTCCTCAGCTGGGATCATTTATAAACTGCTTATAAACTGCATTTGGAAAAGTTCAAACCTAGGGGTACCATAAATGCTGCAATGTTTTCATCAAAAAACAAGATTTCTTTTATGACTGAAGAAAGAAGGACATGAACATGGAGGACAAGGGGGTGAGTAAATTATCTGCAAATTTTGTTCTGGAAGTGAAATTCTCTTTTAAAGGGTTTGTTCACCCAAAAATGAAAATGCTGTCATTAACTATTATGTTGTTCCAAACCCGTAAGACCTTTGTCTGTCTTCGGAACACAAATTAAGATATTTTTGATTCCAAGAGCTCTTGTGGCTTTTAGATGAATCCAACGATAACAGCCTACCTCTTACTCTTGTCTTTCAGATAAGACTTCCACACCACTGCATTACTTTGTGTCAGCTCTAATAACATGTTGCAAAATATTTCTTTGTGCTTGCATGATCTCTCCATGATGTAATGCCCTATCGAAGCCTGCGGAGAGCACTTGGATATATACTGCAGCTGAAGCACAGTGCCCAACCTTGCATGGGGGGAGGGGGGTGGTTGCATGGGTAGACTGTGTCCTGAGATGGAGGGAGCAGTGGTGATAGATGATGTTGTGACAGCCGTTCGTTTCTTGCTGAGTTTTTTCCGCCCCAGGTCAAGGAGTGAAGTGGAGTGGAGTCAGCACAGCCATGGCGCTGTGATTTAAGGCCTGTGCTTCAACAGTAAATCGATCTGAGTGGAAGAGCCTGAGTGGCCAGCAGCAGAGAAGCAAATCCAGCAAGGTATCCCTCAGCTCCCAGGGAGCACATTGCACTTTCTGACAGGATAGCCGTAGCGCTGCCAAAAGCCTCTGCAAGCTCATGCAATCCCTAAAGTAAATGGCTACAGAATCTGTCTATCAGTGCTGTGATATAATGGAAAACAATTATTTGCGTTGCCGTGCAACATGTAACTTTGCCAGAGTCATTTTTTACTCATGCTTTTAAAATGGACAGTTAGTCAATCACTATTTGCGGTACCACCTGAGCCTTTTTAAAATAAACTGCATATGTAATGCCAGTGCAACTTACTATATAGAATCTACACAATTGTGCACTATTTAGTGCTTTTTGGTTTTTGGTCCTTTGAGGATGGTGTGAGAGAGCTTCTAAAAGAGAGTAGTAGCCTACATTTTCATTAGGCTTATAGCCACTGAATATTTGCTCTGTGATTAATGGACTTTTACCTTTTTCATGAGCCAGTTCATCTCTCTTCCAACTGTCAAGGTAACTTTTAAATCTATGCTGAAAACAGCTTTAAGTGCCATTGCTGAAGTACGCTTCACTCTCTACTGCAAAAGATAGCTAATGGCACTTTACAGATAACAGGACACAAGTGATCTGCAAAAGCTTTTAGCATTATCATTAAGAGGTATTGCGTTGTATGTCTTTGCATTCACCTCCGTTGATTTTTGCATCATGTTCGACAATGGAGTTGAAAGAAGACCTATTATGCCCCTTTGTACAAGATGTAAAGTCTCAGGTGTCCCCAGAATGTGTCTGTGAAGTTTCAGCTCAAAATACCCTACAGATTATTTATTATATCGTTTTGAAAATGCCTATTTTGAGTGATCGCAGAAACACAGTGTTTCATGCATGTCACTTTAAATGCAAATGAGATGCTGCTCCCCGCCCCCTTTTCCAGAACAGGGCAGTACAGCTCATATGTCAAATACTCTGCCAAAAAACATCTGTTTGTTTGGTTTTGATTATCATGTCTATTGTGCTGAAATCATGTGTTTTAAACCATATTAGTTAATACTTCTGATATAGGGTTCTCTTTCATGTCTTATTGCACTTAAATTGTCAAATGCACACGTTTAACACAAGTTACAAAAAACAGTTGGTTATGTCTGTTTTAAATGGTGTTCTGTGCTCGTCTGTGCAGCCAACAAAAGAACAGTTTGCATGCTTTGCTTGAACTTTTCCCATGGTGTTAGAACTGGTACACAGTTGTCGCTTATAAAAAAAAGTGAAGACGCTGTGGGTGGAAACTAGGGCTGTGCCGATATTCGGACGCAAATTATCATGCGTATCTCGTCAGTAATGCCGGTTCTGTGATTAGCCGTAAATCTCAATCACCTGTTCATTCATGCAGCCGCGTTTACTACACAGAGCCGTAGTTCGCTGACAAGCTACGCAGTTTCACGTGCATTATCGATATGTATCGCCTGCGATACTGAAGGCGATATTTGCGTAGCTTGTCAGTGAACTACGGCTCTGTGTAGTAAACGTGACTGCATGAATGAACAGGTGAATGAGATTTAGGACTAATCAGAGAACCGGCATTACTGACGAGATGCGCATGATATCGCGTCTAAAAATCGGCACAGCCCTAGTGGAATCATACAGATTAAGGGGCGGTAATATTATAATTAGATCTTTCTACGTCACAGGGTTTTTTTTTCACAAGCTTGCAGAGAAAGGCTTACCAAAACAAACTTACTGGGTTGTCCTTTTTCACATTTTCTGGGTTAGTAGATGCACTTGGGACCCGATTATAGCACAAACATGGGAAAAGTCAGATTTTCATAATATGTCACCTTTAAGTATTTTTTAAAACATGGTGAAGTCCTGGTCTTGTAATTGCTGTAAGTACCATCAATGCCCATGAATTAGATCTTACTGCAGCGCAAATAGAAATAAACTGTAGGCGTTCTAAATTTAACTGACATGCAAAATAACAGAGCCATTACTTTTACACAGTAATGAAATGCTTGACTGGACCAATGACACTTCATGACTTACCTAAAGCCATAACTTAATGTTTATACAGTGGTGTAATTGTGCAATTCTATATGGTTATCCTATGTCCAGTTTATGTCTAGTATAGTATAGTATAGTGTCATGAAATCTATCTATATACAGTATCATATTTGTTATGTTGCTGCCTTATGTTAAACTGTTTTAACGTACTTTTTTCCCACATCAATCTACATTCCATGCACCATAATGACAAAGCAAAACAGAACTGTCACAACTTCAGAAATGTATTTAAAAAAAAAACCTGAAATAAGTACATTGTATAAGTATTCATACCCTTAACTCATTACTTAGCTGAAGCACCTTTACAGCCTCAAGTCTTTTTGGGTATGATGCAACAAGATTTGCACATCAACATTTGGCAATTATCTGCCAATCTTCGCCTCACCTCTCAAGCTCTGTCAGCTTGCATGTGGTCTGGCAGACATTTTCAGGTTTTTCCAGAAATGTTTAAATGGGTTCAAGCCCAGGCTCTGGTTGGGCCACTCAATGATATTCACCCCATTGGAAGGTGAAACTTCCTAAGGTTCTGAATGCTCTAGACTGTGTTTTAACAAGATATCTTAATATTTTTGTGCATTGAGGCTGCTACCATCACCCTTTACTTTTGGGATGGTACTCTGCAGGTAATGAGCAGTGCCAGGTTTCCTTCAAACATGATGCTTGAAATTGAGGCCACAAAAGACCACAAAATCTTGTTTCTCAAAGTCTGGGGGTCCTTTAGATGCTTTTGCAAATTCCAAGTGGGTTTTCATTCTGCTGAAGACCACTGAGGAGAGTCTTGCCACACCACCATAAATATCCAGATCGGTGGAGCGTTGCAGTGATGTTTGTTCTGTTGTAAGTTTCTCCCATCTGCATATGATCATGGAGCTCAAATAGAGTGACCATCAGGTTCTTGGTGACCACTCTAGCCAAAACCCTTCTCCATCAATTGCTCAGTTTGGCCAGAAATCCAGCTCTAGGAAGAGTCCTGGTTGTTTCAGACTTCTTCCATTAAGGGTAATGGAGACTACATGCTTCTGTGAACCTTATCTTGTCCCAGATGCAATGGAATCTTTTTTTTATTTATTTTTTATCAAGTTTTTTATTTTTAATAAATTTGCTTTGTCGTTATGGTGTATGGAGTGTAGATTGATGTGGTGGGAAAAGAAATGAAAGCAGTTAAACATAAGGCAACAACAACAAAACAGGGGTATAAATACTTACGCAAGGCACTGTATGTGTTGCTTGCAAGCAAATTATTGTGTCAGAAAACACATTTCATATTGACTGGTCTTTGACTTGCAACTAGGTGATGTAGTCACAGCATCTGCCAGCTTACTGAGCCATACTAAGCAAATAAACCTTGACCCCAAAGTCACAATTTTTTTTTCACATCTAGTTACGCAGCTGTAAAAGATCTGTAAGTTTTATATACTCTATACTGGCACATTATTCTATTTTTCCACAAGGATGCGTTACATTTTCCAAAAGTGTCAGTAAATGCATTTTTAATGTTACAAAAGGTTTCTATTTCAAATAAATGCTGTTTTTTAAAAAACTATATCTTTATCAAAGAAATTAAACATGGTTTCCACAAAAATAATTAGCAGTATAACATTTCAACACTGATAATAACAAGAAGCATATCAAATCAGCATGTTAGAATGATTTCTGAAGGATCATGTGACACTGAAGACTGGAGTAATGATGCTGAAAATTCAGCTTTGTCATCACAGGAATAAATATAAAAAAAATATAAAAATCTCACCCCAATTTAGCATTAGTGCACGTATTGGTGAAACCATTTATTTAAAACTTATCGGTTTCATTCTAATTAAACAGGTGACAAAAATGGTTAAAAATGGAATAAACATGATTAGACCTGATCTGGGGATGTTGTTTTTGTCTTTGTATAATTGTTCTGTTATGGAGTAGCAGGTCAGGGATGATGGAGTCTGGTGTGATGAATTGCTGACCTGACCTTTGTCCTTGCCATTCTGATGTATCATCATCGCCTGGCTCAACATCACAGGTCAGTCCAGAGAACAAATGGAAAGATTATAGGGGAGTGAGGGAGGTGAGATTCAGTAAAATACAGTGAGCTGATATGTCAGAATGTACAAAAATAACCCACTGTAAGGTACGCACACATTTTTTTTATTTCATCAGGCGTTCCAAAAATACTGTGATATCTATATTAAGGGATAGTTCACCCAAAAATAAAAATTCTGTCTTCATTTGCTCACCCTCCTGTCATTCCAAACCTGTAAGACTTTCTTAAAGATATTTTGCAAAGCATCTCTGTGCTTGTTCATCCAAACAATTAAAGGGGACATATCATGAAAATTTGACTTTTTCCATGTTTAAGTGCTATAAATGTGTCAGAAAGAACAACCCAGTAATTTTGTTTTGGTAAGCCTTTCTCTGCAAGCATGTGAAAAAACGATCTGCCCAGATTTCGCTCCCCTAGTGACATAGGAAGGGGATCTTGTAAGGGGATTATAACATTGGTTATAACATTAATATAAGCATATATATAATATAGGCATTTTCTAAATGATATAATACATGATCTGTGGAGTATTTTGAGCTGAAACCCAAAACTCACACAGACTAATTTTGGTTATTGATGTCTAATATGAACAAAATCAGATAAACAATCTTGTGTTTTGCAAGAGAAAGAAATGCATAAAGGTTTAAAAGACACGAGGCTGTCCAAATAATGGCAGAGCTTTCATTTTTGAGTGAACTATCCCTTTAAAGGGGTTTCAGTTTGTTTTTTCTAAAGAGGACTCAAGTGTGACAATAGCCTTGGTTAAATCAGTTTTTTCTTTGAAAAATGTCACAGTATCAAATGTCAGACCATGGCAAAAGATCAAACAGGGCTTTAGTCCAAAGGCCTTCCATACACTGCGTATGGTATCGCGAGTCTGCAGAGGGGAGTTTATTTTCCTGAAAACTAGCCAGCCAACATCAATAGCGAAAATTAACATGAACAACGTGGTGCAACCTTTTGTATTAGTGTCGTCACGCAATGTGTTTTTGATACATCAATTAGGGCCTGAGATATCAGCGCGTGTCCTTGTGTTCTTTTGAATGGATTAATGACTTCTTTTCATTTATTATCTACAGGTAAGGGCCTTTGAAATGATGGATGCATTGTTAGCTCAACCATTATTAACGCCCAGGCTCCAGCTTGGCCTGCGTGATGAAAGAGAGCAAAATGAATGTGATGGTAATAGACATAGATCCACAGCTGTGGGACTGAAGGCCCCTCTTTGTAACGCTGCTTCTATTTTAGTGTGAATGATTGAACTTTGATAGCCAAGAGCACCTCGTTTCACCTTTTGTCTGTCAGGCATTAGCTAGGTATCATTAGACTGGAGTGATCGTGGCATAGAATTGTGTTTTCAAATGAAATTCCAGCACAAAGACGTTTTAATGATTCAGAAGCAGTTTTTAAAGGAGACATATCATGAAAATGTGCTATAATCGGGTCCCCGGTGTATCTATCAACCCAGAAAATGTAAAAAAGTACAACCCAGCAAGCATGTGAAAAAACAAGTTCCTCAGATTTTGCTCCCCCTGTGATGTAGAAAGGAGATCTTATTATAATATTACCGCCCCTTAATCTGCACGTTTCTACCCGTGGTGTTGCCATTTATCCTTCGCAATGGCAAAAGTTCAAGCAAAGCATGCACACTGTTCGACGATCCCAGAACACTATTTAGAGTCCTAGTGGAGACAAAACTAATTTTATAACTCCTGTGTTTTTAACATGACTATTTAAGCGCAATAAGACATGAAAGAGAACTTAGTTTAGTACTCACATGCTGTGTGACAGTCACTTTCTGTGCGTCTGCTAAACTAATATGGTTTAAAACACATGCTTTCAGTGCGGTAGATATGATAATCAAAGCCAGACAGATTTTTTTAGCAGAGTATCTGATGTACAAGGTGTAAAGGCACAGCCCTGTTCTGGAAAAGGAGGCGGAGAGCAGCAGCTCATTTACATTTAAAGAGACATGCACGAAAACAGTGTGTTTCTGCTTCCACTCAATATGGGCATTTTCAAAATTATGTAATAAATTATCTGTGGGGTATTTTGAGCTGAAATTTCGCATACACATAGGGATACCATAGATTTATATTACATATTGTGAAAAGAGACATAATAGGTCTCCTTTAAATATTATTCTCATTTCAGCAAAAAATTGAGGATGCACAAAAAAATATTTTTGGAAACATTTTTGTTTATACAGTGAAAGTCAGTGGGGTCCAGTTGCTTTGGACCCCATTTAGTTTAATTGATCAAGCAAAAACAATTAAAACATTCTTCAAAATATCTTTTACTTAACAAATATGCAGTTTTGGAACCACATGAGGGCGATTATATGATGACAGATTGCAGTATATTATTAATATTGTGTTTGGTTATTTATAGAATGAGCCATAAAATTATTTGACAGCATAGAGTATCACAGATCAGCGGTTCTATTTTTAAAGCCTTTATTATTTCCCTTGTGACTATCAGGATGGATGTTACCAGCCCAAGGCCCATGTATAAGGATCTGACTCAAAGCATCTCATCTCAAGTAGATCATGGATTGTGACCAGCTTTGTTCATATAGCATCAGTGCTAATGGAACAATAAAGGCAGTGTTGCCAAGTCAGCGATTTTCCAGAGGAATTGGGCTACATTCATACTGTTGCCGTGGCTTGTTTTTCATGTCCGTGGGTTAAAGCAACCCCAATAAAGTAATATTTAGCCACTGGAATTGTAATTCTACCAGAAGAACCCCACCACAAAACGTGTATTATACCCCTGGAATGCGATTTTACCAGGGGAACCCCCTTGAAACACAATTAGACTACTTTTGGGCTAGTTTTGAGTAGCAGTTGGATGGGTTTTGTTGTGAAAACCTGGCAACCCTGAATAAAGGTGATTGTATTTGAAAAGATCAGACCAAACAAAACTTGTTGATAGCTGATGGTAGCCATTGACTCCCATAGTATTTTTTTTCCATACTGTGGAAGTCAGTGGCCACTGTCAACTATCAACCAGCTTTCTAGTAGTCTATACTACCAACCACCAAGTACCAACCAGAATATACAGACAATGAACTAAGAGAGATGGACGTTCTACATCAGAACACCGGCTTCAGAATAACATGCATGCATCATGGTACTCTCATGAACACAAGTCAAAGACTGAAAAAAAATGATGAATAAAGTTGTTATTTTTGTTTTCTTTGCACACAAAAAGTATTCTCGTAGCTTCATAACATGATGGTTGAACCACTGATGTTACATGGACTATTTTAACAATGTTCTTACTGCCTTGCTAGGCCTTAAACGTGTCAATTTCATTGCTGTCTATGCAGGATCAGAAAGCTCTCAGATTTCATCAAAAATATCTAGGTCTTACAGATTTGGAACAACATGAGGGTAATTAATAGGGCTGGGCGATATATATCGATCGATAAATTCACGCGCATCTCGTCAGTAAAGCCGTTTTTTTGATTAGCGGTAAATCTCCATCACCTGTTTTCAAATGGAGCGCCAGTTAATACACAGAGCCGTAAATCACTGAAAAGCTACCCCAATGAATCACCAATGAATCACCCGTGAAACGCGTAAACCCGATATTGCGTAGCTTGTCAGTGATCTACGGCTCGGTGTATTAACTGGCGCTCCATTTGAAAACAGGTGATGGAGATTTAATCAAAGAACTGATGAGATGCGCATAATATCGATATAAATATATCACCCAGCCCTAGTAATTACTGACAGAATTTTAATTTTTGAGTGAACTATACCTTTAAAACATTGTAGCTACAGTTATCATTATAGTTGAACAGGCCTTTTGCATGTTCAAAGAAGTTGTGAATTTTTTTCCCAGCTATCTTCACATCATACATTACAAAAGCATGTTCTAGTCTTGCGTCATTCGGTCTAAGACTTGTTATCAGTTAGCATCGATGATAATTTATTCTAGATGAGAGAAATTACTTTAAATGTCAGGAAAACACCTTTTCTGAGAGTCGTAATGTAATCGTTTCTGAGAATTCAGACCCAGCTGTGAGAGGAGTCGGGAAGCCTGGGGAGGACAGAGAAAACTCGTGATTGTGGTGTGAACGGCGGACAGTGAGTGGGTTTCTGCTGCCAGGTGCATCTGGCAGGATAAATTATGTGACTGATTTACCTCATCACAGCGGCACAGTTGGTTGTGGATAACAGGGCATGAATCATGCAGTGTCCTCCAGAGGGGGGTCACCACTTTCACTGTAAAGTCCTGTCCACTCTGCATCTTTCGAAGTTTGTACGATTTTTAAATGTTTCTTAAGTTCTCTTAAGTTAAGCAAATATTTGATTTAAAAATTTTTTTAGCTTCATAACATTACGGTTGAACCCCTGATGTCACATGGACTATTTTAACAATGTCCTTAATACCTTTCAGGGCCTTGAACGTGTCAGTTGCATTGCTCTCTATGCAGGGTCAGAAAGCTCTCGGATTTCACCAAAAATACCTTAATTTGTGTTCTGAAGATCAACAAAGGCCTTACAGGTTTGGAAAGACATGAGGGTGAGTAATTAATATCAGAATTTTCATTTTTGGTTGAATTATCTTTTTAAAAATGACAGTGCATTTGGAACTACTGTGTGAAAGAAAGAATAAAGCATGGTGGTCTCGAACGGTGCTTGCCAACCCAGAGGTTTACATACTTGCTCAAACTCTGATTCATGATGCTATATTAAGTAAATGTCCTAGGAGCACTATCAGGCTTATTGTACACATTGTCCCCACACAAAATGAGATCCAGGACCTAGTATTAGACGCAAGAACATGCACTCCATAAGTGTGTGTATTGTTAGCTATTTTGATAGCTGCATCCTCTGTAAAAGAAAATCTGTTAAATAAAATGTTTGAACAGCACGGACAGTGAGGCTTAATGTTTCTGAACTAAATCTGCCACTCAATTACAAATGCGTACACAACACTAGATGTTTCAAATCTGAGCTTGAGTTAATGAGACGCAGCTAAGCCTAGAATCCGTAGAAAATAGTTTGATTACGAATCTAATTGGTTTTACAAATAAGCAAACATGCTGGTAAACCACACTTAAATGCTGATAGGCTAATTAAATATTCCAGTAGTGTGTAATCTGAGCCCAGATTTCATCTGGTCTAACTGAATCAGGCCCAAATCATAATGGTAGCAGTCAGTTCCTCTCCTAACATGAAGGGCACTTTTGTCCTAGGCATGCTTTTTCCTGGTCTCACTGGTCATCTGTATGCTGTACATAAATGAGGTTGAAATACATATTAGGCTACACATTAAGATATACAGTTGAAGTCAAAAGTTTACATGCATCTTGCAAAATGTTAATTATTTGACCAAAAATAAAAGAGATCATACAAAATGCATGTTATTTTTTATTTAGTACTTACCTGATATTTACACGCAGTCCAGATGAGAAAATAATAGTGACCCGGTTCAAAAGTTTATATACACTTGATTCTTAATACTGTGTTTTTACCTGAATGATCCACTGATGTTTTTTAGTTTGTTTGTTTTTAGTTTTAGTGATTGTTGTTCATGAGTCCCTTGTTTGTCTCAAACAGTTAAACTGCAGGCTGTTTATCAGATAAAAACAACTCTTTGGTCTTTCTGCATTTTTGTGTATTTGAACCTTTTTGAGATCCATCTTTTCACACTGAGGACAACTGAGGGACTCATATGCAACTATTACAGAGGGTTCTAATGCTTACTGATGCTCCAGAAGGAAAAACAATGCATGAAGAGCCAGGGGTGTAAACTTTTGAGCATTTTTCTTATTTTGCCTAAATGTCATATTTTTTTCATTTAGTACTGCCCTTCAGAAGCGACAGAAGAAGTTCCCTAGAAGACAAAATAAGTTACATTTACCCTGATCTTCAAATTCCAAAAGTTTTCCTTCAGTTGTCCTCAGTGTGAGAAGATGGATCTCAAAATCATACAGACATTGTTGGAAAGGGTCCAAATACACAAAAATGCTGAAAAACCAAAGATTTTCACTTGTGGACTATACGTAAACGTCTTTTATGTGAAATATTTTATTCAGGTCAGTACTAAATAAATAAAAAAAAAAACATGTTGGTAAAATAAATAACATTTTGCAGATTCTGCAAGGTGTAAACTTTTGACTTCAAATGTATGTGGTTTCAAATGGCTTGAAATGGTTAAATAGTGAAATATACATCTTCACACACAATTTAACAACCAAAGGCATCCGCAGCTGCAATAAGGTTATGACTGAAATGTCAGATGATCTTCTGTTTCCAACACAAGAAGTGGATTCTGTCAGACTTTCTTCTAATTCAACAATGCAGCCACAACCCGGCTTTCACCTATTCAGCCTTTTCATAGTTACTTATGCATGCAGAAATCTGACATTTCCAAACAGTAAAAATTGTGAATGCATAAAATCCCCAGCTGTCTTTGATCTAATTAAGCTGAGTTTTCATTCCTCGTTTGTCATTTTGATTCAGTCTATAGCACCCCAGTCAGCCAGAGCCATTGGCTGAACTCAGCCTTGAAATCAGATGTACCAAACGTGATTGCACACATGATGTGAATGCTGTGTGAACGTATGCCCATCAGCAACAAAGCATTACACAACTGTTAGTTCCAGTCCGCAATTCTGATTGGTCAAGCAGCGTTCCATGAGTGCTGAATATAACAGTCTAACAGCACTGGGATTTTTCACAGTTTTTCACTTATCTGTGTTTGTATATTTGAGACAGGGCTGTTTGTGCATTAATGGTGGGCATTTTTCAGCGGCTTTTTCTGTTAGCTACATTGTTACAGTCAAGCACCTGCCTTTATCGTTCAGATATTCATTCCCTCAAATTGTTCATTCGGAAGCAAAGTTTTATAAATCTTTACATTTACATTTATACATCAACTTACAAATGAGGAATAGAACTAGATATTCTTGTCGGTGCCGATAGCCTTGTGGGCAGTGCGCCGACATGTAGTGCTGTTGCGCTGCGGGCGTCCCGAGTTCGAGTCCCGGCTCGAGGACCTTTCCCGACCCCACCCCCTTCTCTCTCTCCCACTTCACTTCCTGTCAGTAATGATCTGTCCTGTCCTAATAAAGCCAAAAATGAATCTTAAAAAAAACAAAAAAAAAGAACTAGATATTCTTGTCTTTGTGAGTTAATACCTGAATCATATACTCAACCGATTCACTTAGAAACACTGGCTGTATTTAAAGTTACAGTATGTAAGATTGACAGCTAGCGGTTGAAATGGGTACTGCAGTCCGAAATCAAAATATTGGAGAGAACCATTTCTACCGCTTTCTCCTACTCAGACTCGACGCTCACGCGGGTTGCCAGATTGAGGACACGCGAGTTGATTTACTGTGTTTTAATGTTTTAATGTTCCTTTGCTCATAGATCATCTGCCCAAAATGCACATTTTAGAGTAGAATTACTGGCTATAGCATTAGTTTTCAGAGAAACAGTTATGTAAACATAACATGTTTCCTAAGTATCTACAAACGTATTATGTTATTTTTTGGCTTAAGAAGAGTCAAAAAAACCTTTAAAATAGTACACTCATTATTCCCTACATTATTTTGCTAAAATAGTACAGTGAATGAGTAAAGGAAAAAGAATGAGCGAATTCAGGTGCTATGTGAGGGAAGTCCTGCTCACACCATCTTCTGGTGAGACAGGAGAATTCATCCAGTACAACGCTCACAGTTCATGGGCTCTAGCAGCTAATTATTGAGTGTACACTTGTTACTGAGGTGCATTATGGGATTAAATGAGTGCATTAGAAAATGTCTACTATAGGTCAGACACCACTGTCTACTAGGGCTGAGGTATATGATCTAAAATCAGAATCTCAATTAATTGAATGTTTTACTTCGATTTCGATTAATAAGCTTTTTTTGCCCCCAGTTATAGATGTGAATCTGACTCATGATCGCTGTTGCATGTGTTGCATTTTACTCTCAGTGATCTTGTCCTGTCACTCTATTTGTGTATTTACTCTAGGTTCTTACTGGCCATTCACACAAAACATGTCTTTGTGTCTAAAATGCAAGATACAGTGCTCAGGAATGGGTTAAAGAAAGAGTGCTGAACAGAATGCCTACTTCGCCATGTTGCCGTCAAATACAAACGTTGCCATGCCGACCTGCTACTGTAAACAAAAGCTTGCATCGCTTGCCCCGCCTCTGTGGTCTTCTGATTGGTCCACTGTTTTGGAACGGAGATTGATGAGCGGTGCTGCGTGTAAAAATTTGACCCGGCATCTCAAACGCGCCACTCACGTGCGAGACGCGAGCGCAACGGTCACACATCCTTATAGCGCCAACTGAACACGTGGTAGTATGTTTCTAATGGGAAAGTATTAAAGTACCACTTTCAGAATAAAATTTTTCTGATAATTTACTCACCCCCATGTCATTCAAGATATTCATGTCTTTCTTTCTTCTGCCTGTTTCTTCTGTTTTTTGAGGAAAACATTCCAGGATTTTCTCCATATTGTGGACTTCAATGGTGCTCAGTGGATTGAAGGTTAATAATGCAGTTTCAATACAGCTTTAAAGGCCTCAAACGATCCCAGCGGAGGAATTAAGGGTCTTATCTACCGAAACAACCAGCCATTTTCACACTTTTCAACCCCAAATGCTCATCTTGTCTTGTCATTTGAGGTTAAAAAGTATATAAATTGTAAATGTGTTAAAATAACCAATCGTTTCGCTAGATAAGACCCTTATTCCTCGGCTGGGATCGTTTGAGGCCTTTGAAGCTGCATTGAAACTGCATTATTAACCTTCAATCCACTGAGCACCATTGAAGTCCACAATATGGAGAAAATCCTGGAATGTTTTCCAACATGCCAGTTATGAGTGAATCTTGAATCATTCCCTCAATCGACTCTTTCAAAAATGGATTCAAACAATGTAAAAAAAAATCCATTCAGGGACAAGCTATTGTGTAGCTCTGGGATTTGACGATTGATTTTTTCTTTTTAACATTGTTTGGACTCTTTTTGTTGGCGTAGCATAAATACACAGTGGCCTACAATATCGTGTCTAAAGTAATTACTCAATATTAACTAATGTTTTATTCAGCTGTTTTACAAAAGAGAAGAATAAAATATCAGAGAATATTAAATATACATGTTACCATTTGCTGATTTAAGCCACAATCTAAGCATTTTTTCCAAATCCATTCTCAGAAACAGGACAATGGTTTTGTCACAGGGTCACCACATAATTGCATCTCTGGCTAAATGTAATGTAAGGTGTTGTTTAACAGATGTTCTCATTAAGCAGAAAGTAATTGCCTAACAAAAGCTGTTGATCCAAAAATAAAACACCATCCTGTAGTGACATTGTGGTTAAGCCTTGAACAAGTTAGAGAAATGGCACTCCTGTCTTTTACACAAAGGCTCCATCTGCTGGGGGCATTGAAACACCAAGAGATCTCTCAAAGTCTAAACATCAGCCTTAAAATACCATCCTTTGCCACGTTTGCTGCCTTTATGCTGATTTATGTTGACCACTGAGGGTGTTTAACATTTCCAACATAAAGAACAGATGACTCTGCATCATATCTTTAATTTGAAGTCTCTTTGAATAGATTTGATTTGTCAGCTTTTTCATATCGCAAAGCTACGTACAGCCTTTAGCAAACCCAGCAATGAGCGTTTCAGTTGATAATGGCATTTATCTCTCTTGTGAAGCTGTGATAATGGCAATGCAGTTTCAGCAATGACTTTTCTAAGTCTTCATGCTGACACTAAATTATAAGAAACAAAAGTATGTAAGGCACAAAAGAAGACAAGTTGAGAATAACACAAAAGGAGGAGACTGTGTTTAAAAAAAATACCCAGGCCTTATTTTAACACTGGTCATATCTAAGATTTGTGTCTATATTTATGAAACTTTTAGATGACTATTTTTAGGTTTTATTTTGAAAGTAGAGGCCTACAGTAAAAAAAAAAAAAAAAGGTTTGATGCATTATTCATCGGGCTAAATTTAGAGGGGCTGTATTAAGACGGGGCACTCAGGCTACGGTCTGATGGCTCTGTGTTCTGGGTTGGACAGGGTTTCATCCTATTTATTTTGTGCCCTCTGTGCTATTAATAATCTGCCACTCAGATGTGATAGTGACTTGTTTGGGGAAGCCCCTAAATGCAGTTCATTTAGGGCTATGCCTGTCTCGCTATGTGTGTCTCACAAAGTTTTCATGATTTTTTTTATACTGCCATGACTAGTGTTTTAAAAAACAGTGCTGCATTCAATTACACATGTAAATGAACAAATCTAATGTGGAGATCTATTCTTTAAATAACCTTTTTAAATATTTAAAGGGATAGTTCACACAAAAATGAAAATTCTGTCATTAATTACTCACCCTCATGTTATTCCAAACCCGTAAGACCTTCGTTCATCTTCAGAGCACATATTAAGATATTTTTAATGAAATCTGAGAGTTTCTGACCCTGCATAGACAGCAGTGTAACTACCACGTTCAAGGCCTAGAAAGGTAGTAAGGACATTGTTAAAATAGTCCATGTGACATCAGTTGTTTAACCATAATTTTATGACATTAGGAGAATTTATGTGCGCAAAGAAAACTTTCGGGTTTAATTCATCAATTCTTTTTAAAAAAAAATAGCTTTATTATATAATTGATGACATTCACTTCATCACATTCTAGATTTGACTTTCTAGTTTTAGCTTGAGTAAAAATTAAGTTTGCACAAGGAAGACAAGTTTAGTACCTTCTTAAACATGTATTTAATTATTCAATAGTTCATTCATTTATTGTCATGTCTTCTTAAAAGATTCTTATAGAGCAGCCATTAAATGTTACTGAATTTCTTAAACATCCATTGTTTTTTATTTTTGAATGTTTGGATTATCATGTATTTTATATTTTTCATGTTGTTCTCTATTAAAAATGTATCTGCAGAAATGTCATTCACTACCAATGTTACACCACAAGAGAGCACTAAATCAGGCCACTTAATGTATTGTTTTCACAATACTTAACCTTCATGTTGTGTTCCAGTCATTTTGACCCGGTGAGGGTCAAACGCTAGTTGATGTTATGGCATTTCTAATACTTTGCTTCAGTGTTGCCAAGTCCACAGTTTTCCTGAAGAATTGGGCTGCTTTCATACTATTGCCACGGGTTGTTTTTCACGTTCGTGGGTTGAAGCAATCTCAATAACGTAATATTTAGCCCCTGGAATGCTAATTTTACCAGAAGAACCCCACCACAAAACGTGTATTTTACCCCTTGGAACGTGATTTTTTTTACCAGGGGACCCCACTCGAAATGCGATTGGGCTACTTTTGGGCTAGTTTTGAGTAGCAATTGGCAGGTTTTGTTGTGAAAACCTGGCAACCCTGCTTTGCTCTCACAGGGTATAACAACTTCTCTTTAAACAAATAGCTAATTTTTTTACTCATGTTTTCCCACCTTGTTACATTTGTGGTGTTCCTGTTCAAAAATAAATGGCCTACAAAAACTATCTAATCTGAAGACCTATTCTTTAAATTATCATTTAAATTATTTTATTATATATATTATATTATTTAATTATCACAGGTTTCCAAAAAAAAAAAAAAAGGATCATGTGACACTGAAGACTGGAGTTTTGATTCTGGAAATTAAACTTTAATTACAGATATAAAGTAAATTTTAATGTAAATTTAAAAAAAAAGAAAGATTGCTTTACATCATAATAATATCTCACAATATTAATTTTTTCTGTATTTTTGATCAAGTGAAAACAGCCTTGATAAGCATAAGAATCTTCTTAAAAAAAAAAAAAACATTAAATGAGAGGGTGTGTCCGAACTTTTGACTGGTAGTGTATATAAATGTAATTGTTTATTTGTTTTTGTTTTTTTGAAAATAACCAATCGTTTAGCTAGATAAGACCCTTTTTTTTTGAAGCTGCCTTTAAACTGCATTTTGAAAGTTCAAACTCTGGATCACCATAGAAGTCCACTTTTTTTTTCCTCAAAAAAACAGAATTTCTTTACGACTGAAGAAAGAAAGACTTGAACATATTAGATGACAAGGGGGTGCGTAAATTATCTGTACATTTTTGTTCTGGAAGTGAACTTCTCCTTAAAATGAATGGATTGTTCACCCAAAAATTTCAATTCTGTCATTAATTACTCACCCTCATGTTGTTCCAAACTTGTAAGACCTTCGTTCATCTTTCGAACACAAATTAAGATATTTTTGATGAAGTCCGAGAGCTTTCTGAACCTGCATAGACAGCAACACAACTGAAACGTCCAAATGACCATGATTTAGGAAGGACATTGTTAAATAGTCCATGTGACAGGTTTCGTATTGCTTTTTGTATCTGATTGATCATACACCTCATTGATCTGAAATTATGCAACCCTGTTTTTGATGGAACATTGGCAAAATTATTAAATAATTTATTTTATTTCTATATATTTTTTTATTTATTCATTTAAATCATTTTAAAATGTTGCTGTTTGCACTGATAAGTATAATATAAACAAAAACAGGGTGAAAAGGGTCTCGCCGTGGCATAAATGAAAAAACAAATATGAAAATTCAATTAAATTTGAAATTCCCACAGTGTGGGAAAGCATGAGCCTTATGGCACCTTAACTGTGTGTACATCCTCACAGCAAACAGATACACACACAAACACAAACACACACCCCCAGAGACCAATTCACCCAGAGCTCACTTATTTATCATGCACACACACACACACACACACTCACACACACGACTGTGGTCACGTATCTTCTATCTTGCTCATCTTCGCCTTAAGGCACCATGTGTGTGTTTTAAGCTCTGTGGTAACATTTAACCCGAATCACTATCCATTTACAGGCTTGAGAACTCATTTCTTGTCGTGTAATGCATGAATGCACAGATATCAATAAATCCTGTCCTTTTACTCATAATTATTTTTTATCAAACAGATTCGCTGCAAGTCTGAAGCAGAGCAGACACCAGCACAGACTTGAGCAGGAGGGAAAGAACATTCTGTCCCGAGTTGTGGGAATATCAGGAAACAATGTTTGCTCTAGAGACAGTATTGCCGCTATTTACATGTTAATCTTCGAGAGATCAGCTGCAGCATGCCAGAAAGAGAAGGAAGCATAATTCTGTTTTATTTTCAGCGGACAGATCAGGTGCACATTATTAAATCTTTCTAAAATTAATTATATGTAGTATCACTTGTCACATTTTTATTATTTGCTGCACACTCTCTAAAAAAAAAAGCAACAGGAAACATATGGGTTAATGATGGATAATCTGCTTTTGATAATGATAATAAAACTTTGCTTGACTTTTCCATAAACAGAGCCTAACAAAATAACCATTGCGTTCTTCTGGAACAATTAGCTGCAGGTCTCACAGTACTTGGGGGGTCCGTTTGTTCCATTTCGCTGTGGGTCGTTTTGAGTTTCACTATACTGGATTAAAAAAAAGAGAAAAAAAAAAGAAAATGTCTCCTAAATGGAGACACTGGGATGAGTGACGCACTATTGAATTTGACCCAGGGGAATCATTCATGTAGAAAGCTACAAGCTAATCATAATTAACAGTTTACTTTAATAACTACAGCTACATTGCAAGATATTGACCAAATTAAGGGGGTAATATTTTCATCATTATAGAATTTAGGCCTGTACGTTAATCAGATGTACAGTTGAGGTCAAAAGTTTACATACACCTTGCAGAATCTGCGAAATGTTAATTATTCAAATCATAAAAAACGCATGTTATTTTTTATTTAGTACTGACCTGAATAAGATATTTCACATAAAAGATGTTTAAATTTAGTCCACAAGAGAAAATAATAGCTGAAATTTTTAAAAATTACCCCGATCAAAATACTCTGGTGTTACCTGATCCACAGCTTTTTTGTTTTTTGTTTAGTGATAGTTGTTCATGAGTCCCTTGTTTGTCCTGAACAGTTCAACTGCTCGCTGTCCTTCAGAAAAATCCTTAAGGTCCCACAAATTCTTTGGTTTTTCAGCATTTTTGAACCCGTTCCAACAATGACTGTATGATTTTGAGATCCATCTTTTCACACCAAGGACAACTGAGAGACTCATATGCAACTATTACAGAAGGTTCAAATGCTTCACTTCAGAAGGAAAAATTATGCATTAAGAAAACTTTTTGAATTTGAAGATCAGGGTCAATTTAATTTATTTTGTCTTCTGGGAAACATGTAGCTTCTGAAGGGCAGTACTAAATTAAAAAAATACGATATTTAGGCAAAAGATATGAAAAAATGTACACATCTTCATTCTGTTCAAATGTTTTCACCCCTGGCTGTTAATGCATTGTGTTTCCTTCTGAAGCATCAGTGAGCATTTGAACCTTCTGTAATAGTTGCATATGAGTCCCTCAGTTGTCCTCAGTGTGAAAAGATGGATCTCAAAATCATACAGTCATTTTTGGAAAGGGCCAAAGAAAAACCAAAGAATTTGGGGGACCTGAAGGACTCTTTTGAAGAACAGCAGGCAGTTTAACTGTTCAAGACAAACAAGGGACTCATGAACAACTATCACTACAAAAAAGAAAAAAAAAACACAGCTTAAGATCATTAAGGTAACAATACAGTATTAAGAATCAAGTGTATGTAAACCTTTGAACCGGGTCATTTGAACCAGTTTTATTTTTAAATATCTTATTCAGATCAGTCCTAAATTAAAAATTACATGCATTTTGTATGATCCCTCTTATTTTTGGTAAAATAATTAACATTCTGCAAGGTGTATGTAAACTTTTGGCTTCAAATGTATATTTCTGCTCATTAAACAATTAGGGTTACAGTTATCAAAACAGGTAATCTATGCTTACAAAAACAAAAACAACTGGGGCTCGAATTGATGAATAATTTTGTCAGTCTATTCATTTAAATGAATAATTGAATGAACCGGACTTTTCAAAGCAATGTGAGTGAATGGGCCATTTAAATGAATCGATTCACTAGAATGAATCAGACTTTCCTCTGCTACATGTTGGACCTTTTATCATGAACTGATTCACTAGAATAAATCAAACTTTCCAGAGCTGCACATACATGAGAGAAAGGGCCACTGAAGATGAACCAACTCAGTAGAACGAATCAGACAGTGCTACAGTAGACATATGAGAGTGCTGTTTAACTGTTTCCATTTGAATATTTCCTCAACTTGAACAATATAGGCTTAGTATACCCAAAAATGAAATTCTGTCATTAATCACTCACCCTCATGTTGTTCCAAACCCGCAAGATCTTTGTTCATCTTTGGAACACAAATTAAGTTTTAATTCAGTCCAAAAGCTTTCTGGCTCTGCATAGTGTGTTTTCAGAATCATGACACATCATTAATCGGCCATATTGGCAGCACTGAACGTAAGAGAATACCACGAGGCATGACATAGTAGAACACGGATTCACACTATATTCACAAGGTACTCTTGTATCGCTGCACAACTACTCATCTGATACATTAGCGGAAAAGATACTGTTATTAAACGTAAAATCCTCACTTGTTTTAGTTAGTAATTCCCAGTTCTACAGCACAGGGCAATGTAACAGCAAAATGGATCAGATATTTTGTTATACACTTTTTGTAAGGCTAGGCATGCATCTTGTTCCCTTTATAAGAATTTAAGGAGACTTATTTAAACAAGGTTAGAACAGAAATAAATTCATGTTACCACAATGAGGCTGAATCTCAACATTCCTGCTGTTCTGGAAAAATAAACAAACAATGGGGAATCTGAAGAGCTTGAGACCAGGGTCACTCTCTACAGTCTTTAGAAAATGGATGTATCCTGACGTCCCTAGACTTAGCAACTAATTTTAGTGATTAATTGAGTCTCATGTCTAGATCTCCAAGCCTGTGCATGCTACTATGCTGAAAAATGTCGATTTAACAGAGAGATTTTGAGTATTTTATTTATATCAGTTTTGCTGAAAAAAGTCAGTTTCCTTGCTCATCTAAATATAAAAAATGCCCATTCATGTTCCCCTTGTAGCAGACTGCAGGCATGAGTAATCCACATAAATAAAGCACAAATCTGGGTAACACTTTTCAATAAGGTCCAATTAGTTAACATATAGATTAACTAACACTGACTAAGCAATACATTTCTTAGAGTATTTTTTTTTTTATTTTTATCAATGTTAGTAATAAAAATATAACTGTTCATGTTAGCTCAGGTCCAAAGACTTTTACTGACATTAAATTCATTAAACTAAAACTCTTTTCCTGGCTCTTTAAATAGCTCAGCACAATTTCAGGGGAAAATTTACAATGTTCATGTGAACAGGATCATTATTAAAACAAAATTATAATTTGTCCTATGACCTATTAATTATAATTTGTCACAGGCTATGACCTTAGCCTGTGACATAATAGTGTTTCCTTTGCTCCAAAGAGGATTGAAACACTCATGGACAAACTTTGACCGTATCGTGTTTGTGTTTTGGATGTTATCAAGCACATCAGTGTTCTGTTTAGTTTCCTCAAGTATACAGACCTTTTGAGATACTCAGTGTGGGTGGTAGCTTGCCATTTAGCCGCCAGCTATCACCTTGAAACTCTCCTGAAGTTAGGCAGAGCTGAATCGATACCTGGATGAGAGACTCCTGGGTAAACTAAGGGTAGCTGCTGGTGTCATTTAGACCAGCAGGGGGTGCTCACCCCGTGGTCTGTATGAGTCACAGTGCCCTCAGAATAGTCACTGCATGGGATACTATACTGTTAAAGACACTGTTCTTCAGGTGAAATGCCAGGTTCTGGCTCTTTGTGATCATGAAAAATCACAGGGTAGTGGTTTAAGCACTAAAACTGACTTGTAATCATAGGGAAACCACTCTAAGTGCTATATAGCACCTTTGTCAAATGGTGTATGTAGAACCATAAGAGGAACCCCATTCTCCTCCTTAGATATTAGATATGTTACTCCACTCTTATATGTTTGCTATGAATGGGAATTTAAAAGCTGTTTTGAATCACTTTTATGATTTTCTGAGGTCAAAAATTCTCATGTGGGGGCTCTGGAATATTTCCTTATGGGGGGTCTTGGGGGCAAAAATGTTAAAAACAACTTTCTTCAGGAAATACACTTTATTTTAAAGTCATTTTAAAATGACTAAGAGAGAGTTAGAGAACTTTTAAAGAACTACACAGGGGTTTAACGTGTTGTCTGTATGACAGTGGCACTAAGTAGTGCCTATATAGAACAATACTGGGCTTAACAGGTTCTTTATATGGTATTGTGGTGCTGTACAGCACCTCAACCACTCAGAAGAACCGCTGAAGAACCATACTGGGCTATATAGCACCTCAACCACTCCAAAGAACTGCTGAAGAACCACTACAGAACCATATTGGACTTAACAGGTTCTTGAAACAGTATAGTGTTGCTGTATAGCAACTCAACCACCACAAAGAACTGCTAAAGATCTACTAAAGAACCATACCTGGCTTAACAGTTTCTTGAAACAGTATAGTGTTGCTGTATAGCACCTAAACCACCACAAAGAACCGCTGAAGAACCACTAAAGAACCTACCTGGGCTTAACAAGTTCTTGAAACAGTACAGCGGTGCTGTATAGCACCTCAATCACTCCAAAGAACTGCTGAAGAACCACTGCAGAACCATACTGGGCTTAACAGGTTCTTGAAACGGTATAGCAGTGCTGTATAGCACCTCAACCACCACAAAGAACCGCTGAAGAACCATATTTGGGTATACAGGTCCTTTTCAAAAAATTAGCATATTGTGATAAAGTTCATTATTTTCTGTAATGTACTGATAAACATTAGACTTTCATATATTTTAGATTCATTACACACAACTCGAAGTAGTTCAAGCCTTTTATTGTTTTAATATTGATGATTTTGGCATACAGCTCATGAAAACCCAAAATTCCTATCTCAAAAAATTAGCATATTTCATCCGACCAATAAAAGAAAAGTGTTTTTAATACAAAAAAAGTCAACCTTCAAATAATTATGTTCAGTTATGCACTCAATACTTGGTCGGGAATCCTTTTGCAGAAATGACTGCTTCAATGCGGCGTGGCATGGAGGCAATCAGCCTGTGGCACTGCTGAGGTGTTATGGAGGCCCAGGATGCTTCGATAGCGGCCTTAAGCTCATCCAGAGTGTTGGGTCTTGCGTCTCTCAACTTTCTCTTCACAATATCCCACAGATTCTCTATGGGGTTCAGGTCAGGAGAGTTGGCAGGCCAATTGAGCACAGTAATACCATGGTCAGTAAACCATTTACCAGTGGTTTTGGCACTGTGAGCAGGTGCCAGGTCGTGCTGAAAAATGAAATCTTCATCTCCATAAAGCTTTTCAGCAGATGGAAGCATGAAGTGCTCCAAAATCTCCTGATAGCTAGCTGCATTGACCCTGCCTTTGATAAAACACAGTGGACCAACACCAGCAGCTGACATGACACCCCAGACCATCACTGACTGTGGGTACTTGACACTGGACTTCAGGCATTTTGGCATTTCCCTCTCCCCAGTCTTCCTCCAGACTCTGGCACCTTGATTTCCGTATGACATGCAAAATTTGCTTTCATCCGAAAAAAGTACTTTGGACCACTGAGCAACAGTCCAGTGCTGCTTCTCTGTAGCCCAGGTCAGGCGCTTCTGCCGCTGTTTCTGGTTCAAAAGTGGCTTGACCTGGGGAATGCGGCACCTGTAGCCCATTTCCTGCACACGCCTGTACACGGTGGCTCTGGATGTTTCTACTCCAGACTCAGTCCACTGCTTCCGCAGGTCCCCCAAGGTCTGAAATCGGTCCTTCTCCACAATCTTCCTCAGGGTCCGGTCACCTCTTCTCGTTGTGCAGCGTTTTCTGCCACACTTTTTCCTTCCCACAGACCTCTTGCTTGAGCGGGTCAATGATGGCCTTCTGGACAGCAGTCAGGTCGGCAGTCTTACCCATGATTGCGGTTTTGAGTAATGAACCAGGCTGGGAGTTTTTAAAAGCCTCAGGAATCTTTTGCAGGTGTTTAGAGTTAATTAGTTGATTCAGATGATTAGGTTAATAGCTCGTTTAGAGAACCTTTTCATGATATGCTAATTTTTTGAGATAGGAATTTTGGGTTTTCATGAGCTGTATGCCAAAATCATCAATATTAAAACAATAAAAGGCTTGAACTACTTCGAGTTGTGTGTAATGAATCTAAAATATATGAAAGTCTAATGTTTATCAGTACATTACAGAAAATAATGAACTTTATCACAATATGCTAATTTTTTGAAAAGGACCTGTATAGCACCTCAACCACCCCAAATAACTGCTAAAGAACCACTGAAGAACCATACTGGACTTAACAGGTTCTTTATATGGTATAGTGGTGCTGTATAGCACCTCAACCACTCCAAAGAACTGCTGAAGAACCACTGCAGAACCATACTGGGCTTAACAGGTTCTTGAAACGGTATAGCGGTGCTGTATAGCACCTCAACCACCACAAAGAACCGCTGAAGAACCATATTTGGGTATATAGCACCTCAACCACCCCAAAGAACTGCTGAAGAACCACTGAAGAACCATACTGGACTTAACAGGTTCTTTATATGGTATAGTGGTGCTGTATAGCACCTCAACCACCACAAAGAACCACTGAAGAACCACTACAGAATCTTACTGGCCTTAACAGGTTCTTGAAACAGTATAGCGGTCCTGTATAGCATCTCAACCACCACAAAGAACCGTTGAAGAATCACTGAAGAACCATATTTGGGTATATAGCATCTCAACCACCCCAAAGAACTGCTGAAGATCCACTAAAGAACCATACTGGGCTTAACAGGTTCCTATAGCAGTGCTGTTTATCATCTCAACCACCACAAATAGCCACTGAAGAACTAGACTGGAGTTAACAGGTTCTTAAAACAGTATAACGGTGCTGTATAGCACTTCAACCACCCAAAAGAACCACTGAAGAACCAGACAGGGCTACATAGCACCTCAGCCACCCCAAAGAACCGCTGAAGAACCATACCAAGCTTAACAGGTTTTTGAAACAGTATAGTGGTGCTGTATAGCAGTGGTTCCCAACCACGTTCCTGGAGGCCCCCCAACACTGCATGTTTTTCATGTCACCTTAATCAAACACATTTAATTCAGATCATCAGCTCATTAGTAGAGTCTCCAAGACCTGAAATGGGTGTGTCAGACAAAGGAGAGATGAAAATAATGCACTGTTGGGGGGCCTCCAGGAACGTGGTTGAGAACCACTGCTGTATAGCCCCTCAAACACTCCAAAGAACTGCTGAAGAACCACTAAAGAACCTTACTGGGCTTAACTTGTTCTTGAAACAGTATGACAGTGTTGTATAGCACTGCTATACTACTATACTGCTAACTATGTGAACTAAATATGAGGTTTGCTTGATTTGATATTGTGATTCTGTTGTTGTCTAAACACAAGGATTATGTTCTTCAATATAAGGATAATTTCCATTATCTCCAACACTGGCTGAAGAACCACTTAAGAACCATACTGGGCTTAACAGGTTCTTTACGCAGTATAGCAGTGCTGTATAGTACCTCAACCACCTAAAAGAACCGCTGAAGAGCCATACTGAGCTATATAACACCTCAACCACTTTAAGGAACCATACTGGGCTTAACATGTTCTTATATGTTCTATATGGCGCTATATAGTACCTCAACCAGCCCAAAGAACTGCCAAAGAACCATACTGGACTTAACAGGTTCTCCATACAGCAAAAGTGCTAGCACCTCAAAAACCCTAAATAACCACTGAAGAAGTTTTTTGTTTGTATGAATTGGCTACCAATCTGCTTCGTTATTCAGTCTCTGCTCCAACTTATGGGACATTATTAAAGTGATTTTTCTCAAGAAATCCCATTTCTATGTATACTTCTAAGCAGTGCCCCCAAGGCAAGAACAATTAGCGTAGTGAAAACACAAAGTTATCAACCAAAACAGATGGTATAAAAAGAAACTTTATTACAGGAGAAAGCATACAGTCAGTTTGCATGTAATAAGGGCCACAGTCCTAAGGCATTAAACACCATGGAATTAAATTACTTATTAGATTCAAACAGGGCCAATTTGTCCCTCCTACAAACAACTGGACAATTGTATTTTTGTATAATTGTTATTAATATTATTATCCAAAGTAGGCATGCTTGTGATGTTGCTCATGATGTTGTGTTTTAAGGATCTAAATGTTTCACTAGAGGTGAATAATGCTTTAGAGGCAGCCAGGTCTGTCAGTGGTACATGACACCAGGTAAGTTGACTGTGACGGAGGTGTGTGTTCTTCAGGAAGGTGGGGGTTTTGCTCTCTGACGATATTCTGGGATGTGGTGCAGAATCCACCCAGCGGGGGCAAGGAGGGCAACGGCAAACACAGACATGATGAAGAAACTTTGCTGCAGAAAAACACATGAAATGCACACATGAATTCAAACAGCTTTAAATGGTTAAATTGCACTGCTATAAAAATAACATCACAAGTATATATTCTGTGATGAATTTTCAGCTGTCATTATCCAGTCTTTAGTGTCACATGATCCTTCAGAAATCATTCTAATATGCTAATATGCCAAACAAAACATTTCTCATTATTGTCATGTTAAAAATAGGTGTGCTGCTTAATATTTTTCAGGAACTTTTGAAAACAGCAGCTCAAAACAGCAGCAATCTTTAAAAGGTAATCTTTTGTACAATTATAGATAAATTTAATACATTCTTGCAAAATCAAAAATTCAAACTATTGAATAGTTATTTATACACTATACTATACTAGCTATTGTCATTCTGTTCTTGTCCAAACACAAGGATTATGTTCTTCAATATAAAGGAGTCATCCAAGTTAATCCCATTATCTCCACTGACCTAAAGCTGGATGATCCCATGAATTTTTGCAACCTTTTAGGATTTTGTAATCGTTTCACTCACCCCAGGTCCGATCTTGTTTTTGGGTGGTTTGCTGTAGATGCTGGAGTTGCGTTTCTGGACAATATCCCTCGCCCTGCTGACAGTCACCGGCTGCACCGCTCCCCTCAGAAAGGTCAGCATCCCACCAGCTGTATGGGTCAGCACCAGTAAGTCTGGATGTGTCTGAGAGAGAGAGAGAGAGAGAGGCTGAGGGAGAAGGAAAGGGGGGATGTTCACTGGGTTCACAGGACTGCTGAAGAGAAAATAGATGTATCCTGTCATATTATAGACTTTATCTCCCAAAACCAGCCCACTCTTTGGGAGGGGCCTAAACGGTTTGACCACCCACCTGGTATATTAACGTTTCTTCAACGCCACTTTTGACAAGATGTAAATAAAACAGCAGAATATAACACTGATTCAAAGTAATTTAGATTTAAAGTTACATCGACTCATACTGGACCGCTAATCTATAAAATTGTAAAGATCTTGAACTCTTACAGGTGAATTCTAACAGGCTTATAATGTAATAGTCCCACAGATCGTAACTGTTTTCTTTTGCGATTAATGTCTTATGTGATTTACACCTTGCTTTTGTAGATGCAGTTTGACAGCACATGAGTTCACAGGAACACAGGTATAGCCAAGAAACACCTGGCTCTCTGCTTAGTGTGCATTCAGGGCTGTGTCCAGTACAAAGAGGTACAAATTACAAGAGATCTGATTAGAGAAGCAGATTAAAGGGAGATAAAAGTGCAGAAAGCGGTGCAGCTGGCTGTGTGTTCTGTCAGCTGTCAGTATGGCCTGTGGTATTGCGCTTCATTCATGTTGGTGATCACATTACAGAGGCTGGTCTTTCATGTCAGAACACCGCTTCCCATTCAACGCCTCCACAGTGGATACACCCTACTCATTGTTTGTTTTATGTACTTGGGTGTGAGCAATTTTTTTCTGTGTGTCCTGTTATTGTGCTATTTTGATATCTTCAGTGGAAAGAAGATATTTTACCTGAGGATGTATTTTAAACCTATATATGAAAGTAGGACAAAACCATCATGAAAGTAAGATTGTTCGTTGTGCTTTCTTTGAAAGCATAAACCCCTTTGTTGGTGGTAGGGAGGGATGTGTATGAATTTATTGAAACTAAGTCATTTTATTAGTTTTTATTTAAAACAAACCAACGGATGCAGATTTGCATAGATTATGAATGACGTCATAAAGATTTATGAGAAATTGTAGGCCATCCATTTGAAGCCACCTAGTGGACAACAGTTCAATAATGTGGTGTTGTCGCCCTCCTATGGGAAAAGCCTGATGACTAAAAAAAGAAACGTATTATATTATATTATATTATATTATATTATATTATATTATATTATATTATATTATATTATATTAAGAATT
Organism: Cirrhinus molitorella; assembly: GCA_033026305.1. Lineage (NCBI taxonomy): Eukaryota > Metazoa > Chordata > Actinopteri > Cypriniformes > Cyprinidae > Cirrhinus > Cirrhinus molitorella. Next base: position 34,383,426 of record CM065133.1, read on the forward strand.
ATGTCATATAATTATATCAATTATATTCTTAAAATAATTAAGAATTATAAGACTATATATATTCTGTATACATATTTTTAAAGGTGTTAGGTGTTATAATAAATAACATATCACATATATACATATATATATATATATATATATATATATATATATATTAGATTCGTTTATTAATACAAATCTCTTGTAACATTATAAATTGATTGTTTACGTAGGCTATTTTAGAAAAATTTTACTGACCCAAATTATTAAACGATAGACAGTGTATAGTTATATATGTGACCCTGGACCACAAAACCAGTCTAACATTTGTTGTAGCAAGCCAGCAATACATTGTATGTGTCAAAATTATCGATTTTTCTTTTATGCCAATAATCATTAGAATATTAAACATAGGCTATGTTCCATGAATATATTTTGTAAATTTCCTACCATAAATATATCAAAACTTATTTTTTGTTTAGTAATATGCATTTGTCCAAACTTCATTTGGACAAATTTAAAGGCGATTTTCTCAATTTTTTTTTTTTTTTTTTTTTTTTGCACCCTCAGATTCCAGATTTCCAAACAGTAGATTTTCAAGCTTATTCATTCAGCTTTCAGATGATGTATAAATCTCAATTTTAAAAAATGTCCCTTCTTTGTGGTCCAGTGTCAAAAACCAATATGTTAACGCGAACGGTTACGCATTTTCTTCATTACATTTAGCACATAGGTCCAACCAACGTAGACGACCTTTTTTGGTTGATTGGACCTTTTTGCTCTATGCCTCATCTGAGCTTGAGCAGATAGATGGCGTAGCGACATTGCTAACCGAATCCTGACGCTTAGCCCTCCCCTCATTGTTTTACTGAATAAGAGGAGGATACAACACTACATGTAATATTTGCTCACGGCAAACTGAAAGCGAAGAGCACAGACTCTATTTGAGCTGTTTTGTTGTTGAACGAGGCATTAAAAGCGAGTAATGTAGGACGGATGGTGTAACGTAAAAGTACTAGCAGCCTGCTAGCGCTTCATATATGTGTTTGTATGTGTGTATGTGTGTGTGAACTCGGGACGCGCAGAGGCTTTTTTTTTTACTCAATAACACTCCACGAAAGAAAAGTGCGAGCGAATTTGCTCGGCTAAGCAAATATCAGAAGTCGCTGGCTTGGATTTTGGCTCGTTTTATGAGCAAGAAGAGAAGAGAGGAGCAGTAAACTTGACTCAGGTAAGGTTGAAGGCATTTTTTCAGCTTTTTTGCTTTGCTTGCTAATCTGCCATGGCGAGCTGCTGAATTAGCTACATTTACAGTTATGCCTTGTGTGTTAAAACCACAACAGCCCTTGACTGTTTATCCATAATGTTGGTTATTATAACCGGGTAAACTTCAAATAGTAACCTTTTTCACTCTCTCACACAGAACTAGTAAGCAAAGCTTAGTTATGATGGTTAGCTTGCATGCTAAACCAAAAGAAAACATTAACATCACGTAAGTTCTTTAGTTTATTGCACAGGGAGGTCGAAACAACTGGTTATACCGCATTTTGCTAACTTTTTCACCCAAAGGAGCTCTTAAGAGCCACCTGAATGCTAAATGCACACAAAGCTAGGCTAGCTGAGTATGCGTAGTGTGCAGTTATTACAGATGTAATGCCTTCATGTATGCGGACACGTCATGTACTATGGATGTTCATTTGAAGCTGTCAGTAGCCACCAGCATGTTATAACCAGTTTCAAATATGTGACAGATTTGATTTAAAAGATACTCTTCTAGTTGTCCTGCGTAATGTATAAATACTAATGAGTTCCAAAAGCATACTTGGCATGTTCGAGATGTTTGTGCTTGTAAAAAGCTCGTATAGTCCCCACGAGAGAGCTGTTTTGCTTCATCTAACAGTTCCTCCCTCACTGACCTGCCTTTATTTGTATTTAAAAAAAAAAAAAAAAGGAGGCTTGTGCACTGTGCCTTATTTTGGACCTCTGTAATTAGACAGGGTATTGTTTAGGAAAATTAGTGGACAGGAACATATTCCCCTGTCTTTGTCTCGACTGTTTATTTCCTCTGGAATTCTGGAAGTCATCAGGGTCTAATTAAAGGCAAAGTTTTAACTGATGACCAAATTGGTTTACATAAAGTCCCATCCTGTTTGGCCCCCTTGAGTTCATTCACCTCTACAGTATCTCTCAGTTTCCCACACGGAGCTTTCTGACTCTGGGAGCCTTAAAATGTACTAATGAAGAATTGTTTTGCAACCCAAACACTATTTGGTGTTGTAGGAAATATTCAGGGATTTCAAGTGCCTTGCTTATCAGATGTCCCCCAAGCAAGACTAGAGACGGTGTGATTTCCTGATGCCCATGAGAAACAAAGGTAAACGTTTTAATGAAACCAAACCAAGCCAATTGTGTCCTGCTTTATCTGCCGCTGCTCTGTTGAGAGAGTGTCGTCCTTAATATAGCTCAATCAGCACCATTGTTGTTCATCAACGTGGGTAATTCAAGAAACAATCGAGTGAAGAGAGCACTGTGCGGTTTGGGGCCTGCAGTATGTTATAGACGTGTTTTGACTGTGGTTGGTGTGTAGGGGTTTCCCCCTCTTTTTTCATCTTCCTGTGATGTAGGCCATCCTTTCCTCTGCTACCGTGCTGCAATATGTGCCTGTGCCAACAGTTAAGTCAGATTTATGTGTGATGGTGCTGCAGTTCTGTGTTAAAGGGATAGTTGACCTGAAAATGTGAGCTCTGTCATCATTTACTCATCCTCTTGTCATTGCAAAACCTGTAATGAAATGCTTTAAAGAACATTCATGCAAATCTGTGACTACCGCTAAAAAAATTCTAAATGGCACAAAAGTAGTTCGTATGACTTGTGCTCATGTAATGCTGAGAAGTATAGATTGGAATTAAGGTATTTATTGATAATCTTGCCACTCAGTGATATTTATAAATCTATTTGTTAACTGGTTAAACTGGGTAATTGCAAAGAACCAGCTTTTAAGTTGAGTTATCTGACTCTATGGTCTTTACACTTCTGAATAATGACTTACTTTATCTGTTCCTCATAGCTTTCAGTATGGCTGGAATTTTGTGCATTTAGAGCATTTATAGTATTCATAGAATACAGTGCATTTTTCCGTTTTATCGTTTGTTGATGTCCTTGTCACAGTCGGCCATATTGGCAGCACTGAACCAAACGAAACTCACATATTTTGCTGATTATTGCTGTTGAAATTGCTCAGTTGTTGTCATGTTTTGGGCTGTAGTGCGTAGACACTATAAAAATTATAGGCAGGGCTCGAGAGTGAGGTTTTTTCTTTTCTGCTGGCTCATTCAGGCCAGTAATTCAGATTTTTATTTGCCCTGCTAGTATTTTCACCACATGACAAAATGATTCCATGTTATTTTTAGTGACTCATCTGTGTATGAAATAGTTTTCATTAACTGTTATTGATTTGATGACAATATTTTCTACTTTTGAATAGTGACTTGACTGACTTGTACACTTGCGTCCAAATAAGAATTAATTTATTTTTGCATGGTTTTGAAATGTCTTACCAAGGCTGCATTTATTTGACTAAAAATACAGTAGAAAGTGTAATATTGTCAAATTTTAATTACAAATAAATCTGTTTTAATTCTATGATGACAAAGCTGAATTTTCAGCAGCTATTACTCCAGTCCTCAATGTCACATTATCTTTCAAAAATTACTCTAATATGATGTTATGCTCTAGGAAAATTTCTGATCATCAACATATTGATAATTATATTGAAAAAAATTTTAAGCTTAATATGTTTGTGGAAACTGTAGTACTCTTTTCAGGATTATTTAATTAATATGATTTAATTAATGTTCAAAAAGGGTTTATTTGAGTTGTAATTTATTGTAACATTTTATGGCTAATTGGTGCCAACTGCTGCCCCACAACCAAAAACCAAAAAACACATTTAAAAAGCATTTATGTATTCAAATAGATATTTTACTCAAATCCTTTTATTATCCATTGAAACCGACAATAATATTTAAAATATCAGTAATCTTGTGTATATTATCTAAAATATGTAATATAATAATGTATAGAAATAAACAATTTAAGTACAGTTGTGCAAAAAAGGTCTATACGTTCTGTAAAAAAAAGTTCCTAACGGCGCATATCGTATTGACGGATAAAATCGGTAAAATGATATATCGGTCGGGCTCTAATTCAAACTAATGAATCCTTAACATTGAAATTGGTGTGATCAGCTTTTACCTACCTATATACAAAAAATCTCATAAATAATAAAATATTGTTAAAATTGTAATAGTTATTGATTTCCTTATGAAAACTTTTTAATAAAATATAAATTACAAGGAAGATACAAGCAAAATCTTAATAGGTCAATGTAACCCTTCTTATTAAAGTATACATTACTGTGTTTCGGTCTGTGACCAAATTTGGGGAGAGGACAAATATTCCAAAACTTTCCGCACAGTTACTAAAAATGCGTACCTTGGATTATATACAATTTGCATACATACAAAATTTGTAGAAAGACGTGTTTTTGCAAGACTTTAAACCAATTCTGTAGAATCACACATATATAACTGTCTTTAACTCTTTAATTTTAATCCACCTGTTTTGTGGTATGTAAGTAATGTAAGTATTACTTTATTATATGAAGAGGACATTAAAAAGCAGAATTTGCAACTTGTCAAACAAGGAATGTTTAAGTTTGCAAGACATTTAAAACACTTGTCCATAATCAGCGAATGCAAAATGTAGTGACAGCGCAGCAACTGACCCAATAGGACAAGTGACAGATCTGCCAACTGTCCCAAAACTCTTTCACACTGTGAACCATCAGGCCGTCCTCATTGTTGATCCCTGTATATAGGGTAACTGCTTCACAGCTGACAGTACCTAGTCAGTACATAAAGAAACGTTATAAAATCTGTCATGAATAAGTTCAGTCTCTCTCTGCAGCAATGTGCCTGGGTTTCGCAGACTGACTGTGTGGTACTTGTGTACACTGTAATATGAGGAGCTTGCCAATTGTATAACCTTGAAAAGCATCAAACAACTGCAAATCCGGTTGTATCGATTAACGGCGCCCCAGGTATGATTTGGAAAATAAGGTTTTATTGGGCTTTTGATGTTGACTGCACACGTATAATCTTATAGTAATCTCATCACAACAAAAGTATGATGGTGTTATGAAACGTTGCTCTTGTCTTCGTATTCAGTACAATGATGTTTCAGCTCATTTGGCTTCTGTATTTCAGAGGGAAAAAAGGAAATTTGCTGCATTATAAAGGCTGCAGCCTTATACATTTGGACTTTGCTGACATAATTGCTATAATGGTGTGCTATTTTTTGCAACATTAAGCCAAAAAATGATAGTTGGCTGATGCACAAGGATATAGAAAAATGAATAAAATGTTTTTTTTTTTTCAGTGTGCAGTCTTTGAAGGTCCCTGTAGTTCCACAAGCACACTGGCTTGACCTCTGGCTGCTGTCACTGGAGAGAGAAATTGGATGGGGAAAGGAAAGTGGGACATGTTTTCATTTTCCACTCCCCCTTGTTGTCCTTGGCAACCACTTTTTTCCCCTTCTCTTAAAATGACAGGCCGACTCAGGTCCCAATATTTCACCTTGTCCAATAGGATGTTTGAGATCTCCTCCTTTTGCACATTCTCTCTCTCTCTCTCTCACACACACACACACACACACACAGGAATTAAGTGCTCACTTCCTTTGTCTGGCCCTCATCATCATGCACTAATGAAACCCAGCGCTGTTCAAGACCAAGACTGCAGCAGTGGATTTATTTCAAATGCTGGAAGTGCTGTTTTTCACTCATTTCCCATAGATATGTCATTCTTTGGGATCTGCCATATTTTACAAGAGTAATGTTGCTGCATAAAAAGTAATGGTAAATTGCAGTGCAGAGGGAGTTTCCTACATGAGACACTTCCTGTGCCTGTTAACTTGCAGGTTGACATCACATGTAGCTGTAATTCATTGAGATGGGAACATTTTTGACGTTTCCGTTCAGGAAGTTTAACTTCCCCACTCCCCGTTGAATCAAACACAGAACAGAGAGCATAGCTGGACATTTTATCTTTTTTTTTTTTTTCTCGCCCAAGTCCTTTTTTTATTTGACTATATTGAGCATCTTTCCCAGGCCTGAGGGTTGTATCAATCATTCAGGAATATTGCATTGCAATCTAAAGTCTCTTGAAGTTTAACTCTCATTCAGCATTACCTCTGTGGCTTGACATCACTCTTGTATGAGACCTCAGATCTTGCAGGCTTTTATTCATTCATTTTAAAGGCATGAAATAGGCAAAAGTGGTTTGTTGGAGTGTGTGTTCACAAACCACAACTCACTGCTGGAATGCCCTGCTTGGAGAGTTGCGGTCGGGGTATTTAGTTTTTTTTTTTTTTTTTTTCTTCTTCTTCTTCTTCTTCTTCTTTGGTCCAGACAGAAGGTTATTTGCATTTACTCAGCTTTGTTTTTTTTGTTTTTTTTGAGTTTTTTTTTTTTTTTTTCATATTTTATATATGCTTTTAATGAACATTCTGTTATAGCTGTTTGGGTTATGGACTCTTTCATGTTCATTTAATTTAAATTAAAAATATTCATAAAAATGTCTAATTGAAATCATGAAACGTACACGGTATAACAGCAATTTATTAAACTGTTAAAATTCATAGGGCCATTTTTGTTGTTTTTTTCTCATTCTGTTTTAATATTCTGTGTTTTCCATTCATTTTCTGCATTGCATTAAATTATTTTTGCTGCTACTTTTTTACCTACTTTTTATCCATCCAAAAATATACAGTTTTTTATAACTGGATTCTGCAATTCCGCTCGCGTTTTTTGCTTTGCAAAAATCATTGGACCCTATAATTATCCGATTACTCAATTAATCATCAGACTAATCAACAGATTACTTGATTACCAAAATAATTGTTAGTGACAGCCCTGTTTGGGTTATGAATGGTCCAAACCCTCTCAGTAAAAAAGGTTGTGCCCTATAAATGGGGCCCTACGAAATCAGTTTTATTTTTTCCCAAGTTGCCTTTTATATTTTTCCAAATAGCATTTTTTTCCGTTTTAATTTTTCCAGACTCTCTTTTAATAGTTCAATTAAAAAATATTTGAAATAATTAATAATAATTGAAATCATGAAACTTACACAATTTAACAGCAATTTATTAAAAGTTGAACAAAAATTAAATTTTAAGGCCCTATGAAACAAGTTTTTGCTAAAATTCATTTTCAGTTTTCCATTAATTTTCTGGATTGCATTTTAATGGTTTCAAGGATAGATAAATAATCTAGAGAAGGTTTGCATTCATCCCATTACATTTAAGAGTGAAGTTACATGGTTTTTCTCTGAAGTATATCCTCTCATGCCTATTCTTCTCGAAAAGACATTAAAAATAATGTTTTTATAATAAATATATTATCGGTAGTAGTACTATCATTATAGTATGTATATTTCAGTTACAGTTTCTTCAAGTTAAACCAAACGTTTATTTTAGCAGGTTGCTGTAAAGTTCTGTTTGTATTTGAAATGACGATTGTTTTTCTCAAAAGAAACTGTAAAATGCTCATGAAGTGACTCTCAGAGCAGTTCTAGAGATTCTTTATTTGTTCATGTACTCGTATATTGAGGAGGCAGAGGCTGAAAACAACACAAGTGTCATGAGTGCCTCAGTATGTGTAGTAAATGAAATGGCGCGTCTGCGCCATTCATTCACACAGGGACCAGGGTTTCCAAATCCACAGTTTTACCTGAAATTGGGCTACTTTTTACAAACTGTTCCTGCAGGTTGTTTTTGAAGTGTGCTGGTTTTTCAATTTAGATGGAGGGGGACCTCTGACGAAGGGGAAAACCATGGATAAAAACGGATGATTATGCTAGCAATCGGATCAGTTTTGTGTCGAACTGGCAACCCTGACAGAGACACGCTGAACATGCAGGATTCATATTTAAGTAGTATTTTTGTGGCTTAAAATTCACTAGTCTATATCACATTTGTGGTGTACTGACCTACTTTTGATTTATTCATCCCAAAATTCCGTGACATTCTGTGTTATACAGTAAATTCCGTTTTTTTGATTTGGTGGTTATATTTTCGTTTTGCGCATTGCGGAAATCATAGAACCCTATTTAAATGATCACTGCTATAGCTATACGCTAATAGATGGCCATTTTTGGCCATTGCATTGTTTCTCACTTTTTGTTTTTTGCACCCTCACATAAATGCCCCCATAAAAACCCATCCAATCTGAGTTAACTCAATACCAGTCTAATAACACAGGGCTATCTTTAGACTGATTCATTGCCTAGTCATTCAGGCAATTTGCAGACTGAAGTTGATTTCAAAAACAAGTAGATTTGCAAACTGCTAATGCTCAGTTGCTTTTTAAATAGCCAATTGCTCGTTTTCTTAGCCTGAAATGGTTTCCGCACATATTCAATAGCTTTTTCTAAGTGTTATAAGTAGACAAGGCCCTATCCACATGACCATCTAAAAATGTGTTGCTAATTCTAGGCTATAGTCTCAGCAGGGATTTCAGAAGCGCTTTCCAAAAAAGCTTTAATTTTTGACTGACTGGCGTTCTGATGGCATTGACAGGAGGCTCTCAGCGACCCATTTAAGGTTTTTGATAATGCATTAGCAGTCTGCCCTGCATCAGGCTTCGCTGAGACTTCACGTGCCGCTGAGATGATAGTGAAGCCTTTGCTCCGTCAAGCATACTTACACTCTGAGACGCGCTGGGGCTCCCGGTCATCCTTCTCACCACAGGCTGTGCCTTTCCTAATGTCTAAACTGTGATTATGAGGAACAGATTGTACTTGTTTGCAGTGGTGCATAATTACATTTGTACTGTGCACAGGTGAATAGACAATGAAAGAAGGAATCATGTCTTTCACACTTTGATTGAAATACAGGGGTTTTATATCGATGGCCTCTGTTACCACAAGTCTGCATGATTTGGGCAAGCATTTAGATGTTGTATACCTGGCACACAGACAGGTAGAGGCGAGAAGCAAAGCTCAGAGGTAACTAGAGGGGTGTATACAGGGGTGAAGTGCTTTGCTCAAGAGTGCAAAGGGAGCTGTCGAAAGTCCCCACCCCCATACAAAGCTAGAGTCCATCGTGATTAGCCCATTTCCCTTATTCTAAAAGTCAGAAAGCCCCCTAGCACTTCTCGGCTTCGCAGTAATGAGGTATCATGGTCACAATGACTCATCTTAATGAGAAGAAAATCATATGAACAACCTTCGACTCGCCCAGTAGAGGCCTCTTCGCTTTCTTTGTTTTCTGGATCGAGGCATTTGTCCTAGGAAAGTGAACGCCTACCTGTATCTGGACTGGCATATCAGGTCACGCTCGGCACAGAAATACTTACAAAAGTCTCTCCGCAGGGAGGAGGAAGATCCAGTTTCAACCTCATTTTGGACACACTTTTAGTTGTCCATTGTGGTTGGAGCCTTTTATTTTTTCTTCCCATAAATTGCTCTGCTTCTCTAGCGCAGAGACCAAAAAAGCTGCCATCCCGATTTTCCTTCTCTTCGGATCAAGCTCATAAACCGTGGACTTAGTGGACGCAGATGTCAAATACATTATCATGCTTGTCAGTCCCGTGTTGATCTAATTCTCTGTAGTTTTTAAGAATAGCCAAGGTCGTGCTCCATTTATGCAGTCTTATGTACAACGCAGCGGTCTTCAGAAACGCCGTGCTGGAGGGTCTGATGTTTGCGTCTGAATATGAAGAGCTCTTTTCCAAAATGCGATAAACACGATTTTTTAAAAAAATGAGTCATTGCCAACACCAGTATTGACCAGTATCTGGTCGGTATTGAAAAGTCCATTATTAATTTTACACAAAATGCAATATCCGCTGTGTTATTCTGTCATGTTTTCTCCCTTTTTTTCCAAACCGCGACCAGTCTCCTTTCTCTGCAAAATGTGATACATCTGCTCAACCAATCACAGCGCGCCGTTCCACGCACTGTAATCAGTAAAGGCGGCGCAATGAATACACCCGGCATCCTAGTTTTCCTCATCTACTTTGTACTTTGGAATCAACAAACAAATAAAAAAAATTAACAATTTTGACTGAATTGATGAACCTGGGGAAGAAAATAAGCCATAACTTTGTGAGATTGCGATGAACTAAGATGAATGACAGCTTTTAACTGTTTTTAAGGGCATTTGTAATAAATAAACAAGAAGGTAATATTAAGTTAAGTCTCTAACACTATTGACTGATTTTGCTCCATTTCTTTGTGAAAAATAGTTTGAAACAAAGTCACAACTGAGCCGCTGCGCATCTCCATTCAAATACAGCTGTGTTTTCTTTATGAATGAACATGCATTTTTACACTAACCTAGTGAGTAAATTTCCCATTCATAAATACAGTCACTTGCTTTATTCCTCAATGAATCAGCCATTGGAAGGAATCAAATGAATATTATTCAGTAATTAAATAAGTGACTTGACGCCACCTACTGGCTTGTAGTTTCATTTTTTTAAAGTATATTTTCAGTGATTTAAATTACTTAATATTTCTATATTCAAAATTGTATATTTAAAACATTAATCTTAGCATGAATTTATGAATTTGATTGCACGCATGCCACCTCTGAGCCTCATTAAACACATGAAAATACACCTGCAAGCCACTTTGGGGTTCTTCTGTGCCACCTCTGTAGTAGAAATTAATTTTGTTTATGCTGATTTCATTTGATTGGTAATTTTATTTTTATTCTATTGTTTTAATTAGATTAAAATGCGTATAAAATATAATTGGAAAAAAATGTGACATGAAAGATGACATACTTTTAATAAATTTAGAAAAAATGCACTACAAAGGTGAAAACCAAATTCCTATTTAATTCACTTTAAAATATCACCTTGTAATGGGAAGGCTAATTTTTGATCAGATTATTTGATTATAGATTAAAAGGTGCTTCTAAAATTTTGACTGTGCCCCTAATTTGTTTTTGTTTGTTTGTTTTTTTTGTTTTTCAAGTTTTTAACGAAAAGTAAGCCTAGAGCCCTGCTGGATTTATTGCATTTGGGGGAATAAATATTCAGTTTTTATAATAAATGAATGAATGATTAAGATTTTCTCAATGAAAATCAAAATCTGGATTTGAATTTATGTAATTGTAACCTAAAGATGCTATGTGAAGGTTTGAAACAGAAAATATTGGTTTTCATCTTGACATTTTCTTTGTCAAGAAAACGCATTTTTACTCAAATTAATCAAAATGGATTTATAGCGTTTTGGAAAAGAGCTCTTCATATATTCATTTGTCTCTTGTACAACAGGAGTGTTTTGCCAAGACTGATAGTCCAGTAATTACTTATTCATTTCGATCAGTGGTACTTTACAAGCTTCAGCTGTCAGCAGTTCACAACAATGGAGGGCCAGGAGTGACTTTTAAAAATATAATGAGAATAGGGATAAATTAGCTGTTTAATAATTCATACACCGGTTGTTAAAGGGACAAATTAAAGGGATAGCTCATCCAAAAATGAAAATTCTGTCAATAATTACTCACCCAAACCTGTAAGACCTTCGTTCATTTTCGGAGCACAAATTAGGATATTTTTGATTAAATCCAAGACCTTTCTGTCCCTGCATAAGCAGCAATGCAACTACCACGTTAAAGGCCCAGAAAGGTAGTAAGGACATTGTTAAAATAGTCCGAACTGATTGCACTGTATTTTATGTACAATCATTTTTACTCTTAACTGTTTTAATTTATTTTAAACCAATTTCTAAATCATTTTAAATATTCTAAAACATTTTTATGATTATTTTAACTCCCCTTATGTACAGCACTTTGAATTTCCATCGTGTTTGAAATGTGCTATATAAATAAACTTGCCTTTCCATGTAACAATTTTTAAAGAAGGTAATCTATTTATTTACTTTTTTTTTTTTATGTTAGATTTTATCAGTCGATTAAGTTTCACTTCTAGTCTTCCGTACGCAACAGTCTGGAGTCATTTTATAAAAAAAAAAGCTTCTAAAGAAATGTATGAAGGCCAAATCGCTAAATTTAGTCCGGCTGATTGTGAAAACTGCAGCTGAAAGCGTAGAGGTAATTACATAGAAAGGACACCATTCATTAAGGTAATTGTCTCTATTGCTTGCATTTCTCTCTGTCTTGGTGTTCTGGAGCAGGATGTTTGAGTTGAAGGAGAAAAATGGATTTCGATGTCGAGTTCATATTGTGCGTTTCACATCTGGTTTAGATTTAGCTAGTGCAAAGGAATCCCACACAGGGTTCATTCAGCCCCGGTTTTGTTTAACATTAAGTTCGTTTACATGCGCTTCAGAAGTTTGATTTCGGACTAAAGCGATCATTTTTGTCTATTTAAAATTTCATGCACATACTTTAGTCTGACTGAAATCCTACCAGCCTAGTTTTTGAGAAGCTAAACAATCTAGATAATGCAATTGTAGCTTCGTCCAGTCATTTTAATCCTTCAGATATTAGATTCATGCATTGCGCCATGTGTATTTGAACAGGCAAATGAAGACTGTGTCTTAACTATGCAAAACCCAGCAGTAGCTTGATTATAACTACACATGTAAACATACTTTGTCTCAGGATGTTAATGACATTACTTAGTTAAATATTTAAATTTAGGTATAATCTATTGCATTCTCCGTACCTGACAATACTGTAAACTCATTCCTATGTTGAAGGAAGCATGTCTGTAATGCACAACGCCTGACTGATGTGTTCTAACCACAGACGAGCTATCTTCCAGCGTCATATCATGTGGCTCAGTGAAACATTTGTGTGATCCGGGAATTCCACACCGTTCTCCCCCTCCTTTCCTTTTTCCTCCTCCTACATTCATTCATGCATCTCTGAAAGGGTCATAGGCTGAGTCTACTGGGAGTGTGAGCTGATGAAAGTCCTTTTTAAAAATTGAACAGTGGTGGACTCTTGCCAAGCAAGGGGACCGAAATCGTACAGTTTTTCACATTCCTGCTTTTACTTCATAATTTATTCTATCCCAGTGGCTTAAATCATTGAAAATATTTAGACCCAATGGAAATTGAATTATGCGGCCCAGTGTGGATTGCACTCTGTAAGACGCAACAAATATTTAGACTAATTAATATTGACGATGATATTGCAGCAGAGCCATTCACATTGTCAGCTGAAATAGCGAGGGCTGGTTTTAAAGTATTAACTATAATGCTTGAGTCAGTGAGGTGGTAGATTGCGGTATTGATCAGTTGGCCTCTCGTTCGGTTCTTCTGTTCTCATCTGTCCAAATGTGTGGCACTACCGTTTACCTCAATCACCATAATTAGATAATCCCAACACCCCTCAGATGGGACCAGCACTCTTCCTTGATGACTTGGGAATAAAGAGTAAAAAGATGGGGAAAAAAAACACTATATACTATAGACCACAAAACCATTCAAAGGGTGAGTCTGAAAGTTGAATATTTAAGCTTACAATTGATGTATGCTTGGTTAGGACAGTATTTGGCTGAGATGCAACTATTTGAAAATCTGGAATCTAAGGGTGAAGAAAAAAAAAATCTAAACATTGAGAAAATTGGCTTTGAAGTTGTCCAAATGAAGTTCTTAGCAATGCATATTACTAATCATATATTTATGGTATGGTATGGAAATTTAAATAAATATCTTCATGGAACATGATCTTTACTTAATATCCTAATGATTTTTGACATTAAAAAAAAATCAATAATTTTGACCCATGCAATGTATTGTTGGCTATTGCTACAAATATACCCATGCTACTTATGACTGGTTTTGTGATCCAGGGTACTTACCATTTCATCAGGGCTGTCACTAATGATTATTTTGGTAATCAAGTAATCATTGTTGGTATTTTTCCCTGACGATTACTGACTCAAGTCATTAAAAATTTCAAAAGCTAAGTTAAAGTTTTTTTTTTCCCCTTATCATTTCCTATCAAATCCCATTTGTAAAATGTCATCAATTTGTTTTTTACACGTCTCAGACGGGTTAAATAAGTTTCTTATAAAATGTTTTATTATATAACATTGCTTTTATTTTCTCTATTAGAATTCCTCACAACAATTCCCCCGCCTTTATCCACTCGCTGAATAGTCAAGTCATTCATTAATGCTGATAGAGCTTCTCTTTGTACTTTTGTTAGATTTTGTGTCCTATACAACTCATTTGGAGGTTTCTGTAATAATTTTTCCACATCGTCTTCTACAAGTCTACAAGACGCATTTACTGAATGGTGTTGAACCACTGGCGTAAAAGTTTTTGTTCTTTTGAATTTGCTTAGGACACCAAAATGAGCATGACAATATGTTTCATTTATGGTAAGGATATTTTGAGTGTCACACTGTTATATGAGTTTGGAGAAATGAATGAAGTCAGCGTGGCATTTCCCTTTTGCGGAGGAGACGGATAAAGATGCTTAGATGAATGGAAAAATAATCACAAACAGGAAGCAGGCCAATTTGCCAATGAAAGCACAAAACATGCATAATTGTCCTTCTGCCATGTGTGTGATACCAAGAGGTTGTTAGAGTAAATGGTGAACCATTCTCATGTCATTGGAGCTGTTCTTATGATGATACCATTGAGGAAAGTCTGTCTTTGTCATGCAGGCTGTAATTATTTCAAGACAAAGGATTTTAAATATTTTATGGGCCACAAACCTGAAACTGTGCATGATCTTCTAGAGCAAATCCCAAGAAACCTGCCAAGTAATGCCCAGATCAAGTTTCTCCCTAACACCAAAAAACAGCCACTTTCTGCTATTGTGACTTTCCATTATTTTCAAGACAGCAAAACAGATTAACTACAATTCTCAGTACTGCAATGTGTACGGTATCACTTTCTCATGATTTTTTTTATTTTATGATGATTCTCATGTTTTTTACTGTTAATTAGAGCTGTCACAATTCTTTGATTTAATTCAAGTACTTGATTTTATCGATTGGGCATTAATATGTGCTTAATTAGTACTAATAAATGGATGCTAATAAGCAACTAGTTAAAAGACCATAAAATAAAGTGTTACCCGAATACATAATTTATATATTAATGCTTTTTTAATTTGAGCAGAAGACTTGAGGTTGGAGTTGGAAGTAAAATCATTTAAATTAACCTGAATATATAAAAATATAAATTATACATTTTTAATTTCTCTTTAGATTTTTCTGCTTCTTTTGATTTATGGAGGTAAAATGTGACTTGGACACCTCTTTGTGAGATTCACCCGGTTACATGTCATCACATTTCCATCAAGGACCAGCCAATAAACCACTGATGCTTTGCCTGCAAACAGCGCTGCATTATTTAGGACAGTGAATGAACGAATGCGAAGAATGATGACGGGGGAAAGCTTTGGCTTATGTGTTTGTCAATTCTCTCCCTGACCGCTGTGACCCAAGCATAATGAACATCATCATCAGTCAAGATAAATCCATATTAATTACTTTGAAATTCATGTTTAAGACGGTTCTCATATACCCTGTTTATTAACTTGGGAATTTCAAGATCATTTTGTGCTTTCGCTTTACTACCTAAGTGTCTTATGCCTTTTAATAAAGGGGTACTCCACCCCAAAATGAAAATTGTTTTTAATCACTTACCCCTATATCATTCCAAACCCGTAAAAGGTGGGTGTGTGTGTGTGTGTGTGTGTGTATGTATGTGTGTATATTTGTCTACATTTAGTAACTAAAGAATGATGCAAGCGTTTTATTTTCCCCCTTGTACTGCACAAAAAGTGGTTTCAATAACATTCAGGGCTTGACATTAATGCTGTGTATTTTGTGAAAGGGCAAGTGTAAGAGAATTTTTGCCTGACCGGACAAGTAACCTGATTAAAACGTCAATAACTAGCGCAGGACTGAAACTTTGGTGAGAATGATTCTGATTTTATTACTTGGTGTAAATGGTGACTGAAAACGGACAGTATCAAGGTTGCACCAGTTGAGGCTCGTGCAGCTTATCTGACTCACGGAAAATCAAAACAAAGAACGCACAAAGAAACAAACATGAACAAACATACTGCGGTAGAAAAAAGTGAAAATATATTGTATAACATATGACATGGGTAAGCAACATCACACGACCAAGCACCATTACGACTGCAAATGTGACATTGATTTTATACAACAGCAGTTCAGTAACAGCAGTTTTGTTAATGAAAAATGGTTCTAAGCAAAGCCACAGCAGAACAGTTGGGAATCTCCAAGCAACACACAGCAGTGTTTTATTACTGAATGATTCAGCATTTTTTTTTATCTGGTGAGTCATTCAATGAGCCATTTATAAAGTCAATTGCTTTATTTATTGAATGAATAGCCATTTGAACAAACTGGTTGAATCCGTCTATGGTTGAATCCGTGACTCACCCTTTAAGACCGTGACTTACCGCTACCTATTGGTGATTTCGGTTTCATATTTTAAAAATCATTGCATGTTTCCAACATTTCACATTTATATGTTAAAAAAAGTAAAACCTTAATCTTATAACATTATTTATGCATTTGCAATTTTACTGTGTAAACACATTTTTGGAACCTCTTATCTTCATTAAACAGTCTGAGTAAATACATTTTAAATGGAACTTTCGATGCAGGTTCGGTTTTTCCTCTGCAAGCTTTTATGGGTTTGGAACTTAATTACACCTTTCCTAAAATGATGTCCTATTCATAAAATGAGAGATTTCCCAATATATTGCCTTGTTTACAGTATCGCAACATGCCGCATCGCAACCCCCGTATCGTCAAAAACCTCCCGATTTTCATCCAAAATATCTTAAATTGTGCTCTGAAGAAGTAGGGCGGTGCCGATAAACTATATCATATCGAATCGTGATAAAATGTGTTTATAACGATGATAAGCTCTAGGCATTTTTACTCAATATGGATTAATATAAGAGCCAAATGGATTAATATAAGAGCCAATCACACAGCAGAAATATGTGACAACAACCAATCAGCGTGCGGCTTTTAACATTCAAGTCAAAGAAAAAAGTCAATTTCCGACAGCACTTTGCACAGCAAACTCAACACAAGGATGACAAAAATGAGTGGAAGCAGCGATGAAAGTGAAAGTAACCAAGTTATTATCCAAAAGTTATGAAATTGGTGACAAAAAGGGCAGCATGAATTCAGTTATATGGAAGTGATTTGGCTATTTGAAAAGCGATTAAAACAATCTGTAAAATGTTGTAAATGTTTTACACATTATGTGCACTGGCTAGAAATTGTATAGTTTTATGTTCTAGTTTTATTTTGCACATTAATCTACCTCTAAAAGCCAGACACTGTTGACAGACTGAGACTGGTTTTCAAAAGAAAAAAAAAGAAGATTTTACAAACAAACAAACAAACATTAAAAAGTTTGACACATTGTGTGCAATTACTAGTTGTATAGTTTTGTTTACATTTTGCACATTTAATCTACCTCTTAAAGCCAGACAGACTTGTCTGTCTGGAAAAGAATAAACTAATTTTGTTACTTCCAAATTATGTTTACAACAGTTTTATGTTTACATTTTGCACATTTACTCTCATTTACATTCTTTTGTCACGACTTTTAGTTTTTAATTTATTTTAGTAAGTTGTCTTAATTTAAGGCCAAATGTGTAATCTGTTTTTGTTAATAAACTATACTTTAAAATGTAATTAATGAACCGTCAAATTTTTGTGGGTTATAGTTGGGATACTCTTTTAAAGCTGGCAGCATTAACAGTTTATATATCGAAATGTATATCATTATCGATCAATATGGGGAAAAAATTATCGAGATTACATTTTTGCCATATCGCCCAGCCCTACGAAGAAGAACAAAGCTTTTACGGGTTTGGAACGACATGTCTAAAACATTGAAAAACATTGATACTTTTTTTTTCCTTGCTTAGCAACAAATCGGACTTGCCAATCCTGGCATCTCTAAAAGGCTACTGGAACATGGCCAATCTTCTTAGGAAACATCTCATTGTCCTGTGCCGGCCTGACCTTTTAGGACCTAATTAAATGTTTTATGAAATTGTATTTGCTGAGTCTCACATTTTGAGGACGGGTTGTGGGTCGAGTGTTGTGTGAAGCATTCCTCAAGCTCCCTGCGGAAAAGGGCGAGCCTTGTCTGTCAAGGCGGCGTGTCTCCTGATGAAATGTCATGCCTCCTCATCATCAAAAGAAGCACTTTGGGGTGGCATGCTGTCCTTCAAGGGCGCTGGCCTCCTTATGTTGCGCTCAATGAATTTTGTTGGACGTGAAGGATTAAAATTTGATCGTGTGGCGTTTTCACTCGGCTTCTCTTCTTCGCCCAGCTCTGATGCTCAAATCCCAGTGGAATTCCGGTAGAAAAGCAGGACAGGGTGGACCAGACGACCTGCAGCTGGCCTGGTGTGGCTTGGCTCTGTCCACGCTCATTAGTTTCACACGAGCCAGACCGCCACCGCTCACAGGAAACTGCCACGGGGTGCCCGTGACCCCTCCCCGCCCCCCATCTCTGTCTCCCCACCTCAGAGAGAGCTACAGACACCCTGGAACAGAGAGCCCTTTATACCAGTGATTTTCAATGGACATTGCTTATGCTCAGTGGTCTGGTAAAGTGTTGTACCCCAAACACATTTAACTTTCTCTCTCACAGTCTCCTTATTCTCATGCTACCATGTAAAGTGGATGTCGTTGGCATTCACGTGTGGCAGCGGAATTTGGGCGCATGTTTATGTTGAAATCGAGTGGGATATAACTTGTGATGTCCAAATGCAACGGACTGAAAATGGCAGGAAGAACATTGGGAAGACATTCTACAATGTCTGTTTGTTGTTACTAGGTTGTGGATATGCAGCTATGTGCTTTGGAAGAGTAAAGTGACGCAAGAGCTTGCACCAGCTCTGTTCAAGGAATATTCTGGGTTTAATAAAAAATTAAGTTTGATCGACAGCATTTGTTGTCTGCAAAATGTGTTTTACTGCAGGAAAAGGACATTTATTCTAATAGGTTGCGTTAAATTAATCAAAAGTCACAAAGACGTAATGTTTCAATATATTTCAGTTTGAAAGAAATACTGATGAATATTAAAAAAAAATCTAATCTAACACAATATTTATTTTTAATATTGGTAATATTCTTGTTTGCACAGTAAATCAGCATATTAGAGTGATTTCTGAAAATGCTGAAAATTCAGGTTTGCCATCACAGGAATAAATTACATTTTAAAATATAGAGAAACTACATGAATAATTTCACAATATTTTTTGTGGTAGTGTTCATCAGTTATTCTGTTCAACAGCGGAGGTTTATGTTATTAGTAGTACTATTATAACATTCAATGATATATTTATTGGGCAAAACCTTTATTTTGATGGGTTGCTGTGAAGAACTATAAGTTTCTGTTTGTATAGCCTATGATATGATGATAGTTTTTCATAAAATGAAATGGTAAAATGCGATTCCATTTTTATGACCGGGGTCTGTGGTCCCTATATCTTGTCTGTACTATTGAAACTGTGAGTATTTGATGTGTTATCGATTTTGGAAGTTAATCTAATTGTGTGGTTTTTTTTTTTTTGGTTTTTTTTTTACCAATATTGCGATTTTAATATGCAGTTATTTTTTTGAAAGCTCTTTATGTTCGGTGTTATTCAACAACAGCCAGCAATAAATCATTGTAGTATGACCAAAACAATAATTAGACAGATTAAACATAAATGTTCTTTTCTGTAGGCTAGACCTATATGTTACAATGAAATTAGGAGATGCATGAATTGATAAATTACTAAATTGAACTTCTAGCCTTGTAAGCATGTAACAATTATAACATAAATAAACATAAATAAGCCTGGTGTAAACATCAATATGAAAATCAGTAACAAATATATAATATTGTCATATAATATGGGTATAATTAAGGCGCTAACTAGTTAAAATAGTACGCCAAAGAGAAACAAAAACTTGATTGATACACGCTTTTATTTAACGCATTTTGACACACCGGATTTTCTCACAGCTGTACACGTTCAAGATATAAACTGCGTTTAAGTGAATACTCTCCAATCTGGACACTGTTACATATTTGTTTGTATCTTATTAAATCGTGTTTTTTCATATCACGATATTATCGCAAATGCAATTAATCGCTCAGCCCTCGTCCCGTTTAACTCAATTATAAGTGATTTTGTGTAACCCAGATTTTTGCTTGTAAAAAAAGAAAAAAAAGAGGCCCAAGTTGAAATGAGTTTTTCTGGTAGTCAATATTGTGCCCCAAAAGCTGTTGATTGAGCTGAACTTTTATAGAGCCTGTAATATTCCTTTAATATATTCACTTTTGCAATGCCCTTTTTATGGTGTGTTAAGTTGTTTCGTGTAATGTTTTAGTGCGTATGAACATCTTTTTATAAGCATCGCTGCGCTGCTTCGTTTCTAACCACAGGGCCCGATTTAATCCGAGTCCACAAACACCCACCATATGTGGCACACCCAGTCGGAGTGATGATGGCAGGCTTTTTCAGGGGAGGATCCACATAGAAACCCCTGTCATCTGAGATAGTAAAGCTGAAGAGCAGCCTCTCTGTGCAGGCCGAGATGAAGAAAAATCACAGTGTTTCAAAAGCAACGCTTGACTGTTCCAGACATTAAGAGCCCGTCTGAAACAGGTGCTCCTGTTAAACGCTGACCTTTCTTTATCAAACCAAGTCTGATCCTTCTAAACCAGAGAGGGAAAAGAAACATTGATCAAGGATCAATTTGCCTGTTCCACTGAAGTCGATGTGAGAATGGGAATGAAGCTGGGTCAGAAGCGTCTGCGAGGAAAACCGCCTCTCGCGATTGAACGAGTATACAGGCTGATTTATGTGACCCAGTTTGAGGTTTGCAGACGCACAGGGCACACATTACTCGATGTTTCACTCTGCGGTCTCTTTGCTTCAGATTTGTAGTCCAAATAAAAGAAAACGTTGGCTTTCTGAAGCCGTAAATGTCGTTTTGGGTGGAAGCGGACCTAGACGGTTTGAAAACCTTGAGGTGCATTATTGATACTTTCCCCTGCAGCAGCGGTGCAGAGGCTCCCTATTGATTTGCCTAATGTGGCAAAACTGCTCCACTCTCCTGCTTGCTTACATAACTGCTGTCTGTGTCAGCGCCTGCTCTGGAGCTCTGCAGCATTAAAGAACTGTTCATTTATTCCCTCTCCATTCCTGTCACTCACGTTGAGAGACAGTTGTTGCATCGGACACCGTGATTATCATTTCTCACTGCCGAGTGTTTATAATGAGCCTCCTGTCCCTCAGTGTAGGCCTTATCTTTGACTAACGTTTTTAGTACTTTAAAGCAACTTTATTAAACACTGCACAATGCACCGCTACTTCACCTGATGGAGGGTTCGGCTGTGCTGAGTGAATACAAATTCAATAACGCTCGTCAAGTTCACGGTGGCTGTGAATTCGCACTAATTGTAATTGTAAATTCGATGTGTTCTCCAGTGGCAGGGTCTGTCTGTTTACGCTTTGCTGGAATGATGAAATATGCGATAAACTGTTGCTTAGCTTTGCACCTCACTCTGTAAAGATTTTCTTTTGACTGGAGCTTGTCATTTCCTTTCTTTTTTTCTTTTTTGTTAAGGATGTGACATTTAGAGTCCTGTTATAGGGGTTTCTGCTTACAGTACCAGTGAAATAAACCGTTGGACAGGTGAACACATCAAAAACATCAAATATGCAGGATAAAGTATTTATAATTTCCTTTTTATTAACGTTAGAATCCATCAAAGCAAAATTCTTAATTCATTTCCAAATCCAAAAAAAAAATGGATTTCATCCAGAGATACTAGCATCTTTTATAATGTTCCATATCTTTTTTTAATGTTCTTTTATGAAGTGCAAAAGTGCTCAGTACATATTAAAATAAACAAACGTTTTGGTCACGCAGGACCTTCCTCGGTGCTTTTTTTTTTTTTTTTTTTTTTCCCCCTCTTTTTAATAACGTACACATTGAACTACTTCTCTGGACTTTAGTTAGGCTCTTAATTACAGTAAGGTTCCATTTAATGTTCTTTATTGTATTAACTAGCACGAATGAACAATTTATTACATTTATCACAGTATTTATTAATGTTTAATAATATTAGCTAATACAAATATTTCATGTTAGTTCACAGTCATTGCATGTTGTAAATTTTTGTATATCCGTTGCCTATTTATTTGGTTCCACAGTGTTTGCTGATTTTTACTTAATAAAAATTTAAGTAAAATTTATTCATTTATTCATTTTATTTTACATCAAAGTGTATGTCGTGCCTCCAAGCTTTCTTAATTGTTCTACGTTTCTTGTTTTTCAGTGTTTACAGATTTTTGGTTTTGTATACCTATTTAAACTTTAAGTTATTTATTTTGTATTAGGCATATAGCATAGTGTATTTTGATAATAAGTTATATTAGGGCTGCACATTTTTGACAAATCATAATTGTCGATTATTCCCTTGAAATTGTAATTGCGATTTATTAATTACGATTATCACAATTTACATTGATGTTTAAAACAAGTTGAAAACACTTCATGAAAAACTTTTATTGCTTTTCTCGAAACTTTAGTTTGTTTTCTTTAAAAAAATATATATATGCATAGGAATATGCCGGTATAAAATTTTAATGTTGCAATTAATTGATAATTTTGTCATTGCATGTTGTTAATTTTGTACAGTATTGAGAAAAAAGGCACAGATTTTTAAAATTGGCACAAAAATATATTTTTCGACACAATTTTTTTTTTTTGATGAGCTTTCTGACCCTGCATAGACGCAGCTACCCTGTTCAAGGCCCAGAAAGGTAGTAACATCATTGTTAAAATAGTCCATGTGACATCAGTGGTTCAACTGTAATGTTTTGAAGTTACAACAATACTTTTTGTGCACAAAGAAAATAAATTTAGATTTTTTTTATAGTAATAAAAATAATTTAAGTTACAGAACAGACACTACAATTAAAAACTGAATGCGGTTATTGTATTAACTAGCATGAATGAACAATTTATTACATTTATCACAGTATTTATTAATGTTTAATAATATTAGCTAATACAAATAGTTCATGTTAGTTCACAGTGCATTAACAAATGTTAACAAGCACAACTTTTGATTTTAATAAGGCATTAGTAAATATTGAAATTAACATGAAGATTAATACATTTTGTATTTGTCATTGCATGTTGTTAATTTTGTATAGTTTTGAGAAAAAAAGGCACAGATTTTTTAAATTAGGCAGTGTCAAAAAAAAATAACCCTTCAGAGCTCTCAGTTCTCATGTTATAAATGATCCACGCTGTGGACATTAAACTGAAACCGCTGCAACGGCATTTCTTGTCAGTGTCAATCCGAGATGTTGTTGGAGTCTCCTGCCACACTGGCTGGCAGATAAGCAAAATTACCTGCCACTTTGCAAAACACACCGCATTGGATGGTGGCAGGTTTTAATTTCATACCCTGCACATTTGCAAAATTGGAATTATTTCAAGGACAAAGATCAGTAGTTAAATAGCCCTTTTTTTTGCCAAGTTAGCTTTTTTAAATTTCTTTTTCTTTCTTTTCTTTTTTTTTTTTTTTTTTTTTTAAAGTAGTAATGCCACAGCACTTTGATGTTGAAGTTCCTACAAAAGAAACTGATGTTTGTCAGCAAAGTCACTACATTAAAGCTGGTACTTTGATGTTGCGAACATTCCAAACACAGCGTGAAAGTGACTCAATGCCAAACATTAGTCTGCGATTACGTATGCATGTCCCTCTGATGGCAATGCGGAGCACACAAATGGTGACCAAATATATACATTTTAGTTTCTTTGCTCTAATTTCTGAATGTTAAAGGAATGGTTTGCCCAAAAATGAAAATTCTGGGGTTAATTACTCACCCTCATGTTGTTCAGATCTGTAAGACCTTCATTCATCTTCATGACACAAAAAAAAAAACGTTACCCTGTTCGAGGCCCGATAAAGGTAGCAACGATATCATTAAAATAGTCCATGTGACATCAGTAATGTAAACCGTAATGTTTTGAAGCTACGACAATACTTTTTGTGCACAAAGAAAATTACGTTTAGATATAATAAAAATCAGTGTGCTGAAGTTGCATCACAGGAGAGTGAGGTGAGACGGACAAGACGATTGCAAAAGATTTAGCAAAAGCACCTGTTAGGAATTTTATTTATTTTTTTTTTAATTTTGAAAAAGCTATTGACTCCTGCCATTTATCTAAGGTGATTTTCGTTGCATATTTTTTGGTTCCACAGTGTTTGCTGATTTTTACTTTAAACTTGTAATTTATTTCTTTTATTTTACATCAAGGTGTATGTCATGCCTCCAAGCTTTCTTATACGTTTTGCTAGTAAATGTTCTACGTTTCTTATTTGTTTCCAGTGTTTACTGATTTTTGTTTTTGTATACCTATTTAAACTTTAAGTAATTTATTTTATATTCGGCATATAGCATAGTGTATTTTGTTAATAAATTCTATTAGGGCTGCACAATTATGGCAAATCATAATTGTCGATTATTCCCTTGAAATTGTAATTGCAATTTATTAATTACGCTTATCACAATTTACATTGATTTGATGTTTTAAATAGCTTTATACCACCTTTATAGCAACTGCATGCCATCATATATATATATATATATATATATATATATATATATATATATATATATATATATATATATACACACACCGATTAAAGTGCAAAAGAATTATAAAGACCAATATGTATCAATATAAGATCTCATTAGTTAACCTTAGTTAATGCCTTAATATTAATAATTAATATAATTAATATTCACAATGCTACATTTGCTACATAAGTTATTAATCTTTGTTAAAAAATACAGCTCTTAGTTGATAGCTCATAATAACAGTTATTTTTGTTTTCATTGTGCAGTTATTCTCATAGCTTCATAAAATGAAGGTTGAACCACTGTCACATGGACTATTTTATCGATTTCCTTACTACCTTTCTGGGACTTGAACGTGTCAGTTGTGTTTGTCTATGCAGCTGAACCTGAAGAAGAAAAATATCTTAATTTGTGTTTTGAAAATGCACACAGGTTTGGAATGACATAAGGGTGAGTAATTAAAGATTTTTGGATGAACCTATCCCATTAAGATGGTGATGGTTTTGGAAATAAGCTTATGTTTTTTACTCGTACAAATGTAAGACTTTTTAATATCCTTAAGAATCGTATAAACTTATTTAGGCTACTTTTGATGCACCTGTCAGAGTATATTAAAGCATAATAAAAACAAAATGATTAGTATTTACTTAATGAAGTAAGTTGCTGTATTTCAGCAAGTTTCTGGAGCTGTCTTGCAGCTGAACATTCATAAAAATGCGTTTTCCGTCAGCTGAATGCACATTGCACCGCATTTCCACTGTAGACAGCTTCGTTCACACCCTGTCAGAGGAAAACAGTCTTGATCGCCCAGACCTCTGGGGATTTGACAAAACAACTCTGGCCAGTGTTGAGCGAGCAGACAAGGGATCTGTGCTGTGGACATCTAATCGAGCTTCAGCAGTGTATGTAATGCTAAAGCGTGTCCTCAGCCTTTGGCTCAGCCTGAAAAATTCTTCTCTTTTCATCTCACAATTGGGGGATGTAAAGCATCTCCGCGAAACTGTTATGGGCTCCCCGTATGAGGAGTTCCCAGCAGCGCAAGGTTGGAATGTAATGTGAAGCATAAATATCTGCATGGAGCAATAGCTCTTCATCTGGATATAGCAAAACCCACTCTTCCACCTCCCCAAGAAAATACATATTTGGCAAAAAATATGGGTTTTAGTTAGTTGCCAGATCAGTTCAAAACAAGATGTGTTTTTTTTTTTGGTTTATAGAAGTTATGCGTGAACTTGCAGCCCTGAGCGCTGAAGGCCAAAAGAAAGGTCGCAGGCCAAAGTTAGGAGATTACAGGGAACTAAAACGAGATGTGAAGTACTGTAGACATTGTTTAGCTTGAGTAAACAAGCCAGTTGTGCCTCTGTGTCAGATTGCATTAGCATGACATCAGTGGGAGGGTTTGAATAAGTCAGAATCCTCCAGCAGTATTGTAATGGTCTTCAAGAGCAGAAGTAAACATCAAAGCTCTGCTTATGTAGTCTGTTTGCCTTCCTTTCAGATTAGAACAAGAACAGTTCAATGCTGTTGCTTTTCCTTTAAAAAATAAAATTAAGTAATTGCCTTTTTAGGTAATAATTTATTAACTACAGTAATTGTACTATTAATAAATATACATTTTGTAACTATAATACGTTCTATTAGATTCATATTTTGTTTGTCCATGTTTCATGACTATCTTGTTGACATTTAATGTATTCTCTACCCCCGCCTCTCTCTCTTTCCCAGGAATGACGGACATCGCTGCAGTGTCGCCACATTCATATAGGTCTGATTGAGCGGAGCCGTGAGCTACTCAGTGCGTCGACGCTCGGACGGAATGATCCAGCAGGGTGACTAAGAGGAGGAAGAAGGGGGGAGAGGATGGGTGTGAATGCCTCCAGCTACCCTCACTCGTGCTCCCCTCGATTCGGGGGTAACCCACAGACCCAGCAGACCTTCATAGGTAAACTCTTTTCAATCCTATTGAGACATTTGTTGTTTTTAGTTTAGCAACTATTGTGATCGATAACGATAGAAAGGGTCTGACAGCCTGAGCACATATTACATATTTTCAGATGACATATATCAGACCCAAAGTGTTTTTTTTTCCATTACAAGAAAAGGAAGTCTCTTAAAAAAAAAACTGAAAAACAAAAACAAAGAACAATGTTTGTGTTCAAAGGCAGTTCAACAGCACAGAGAAATAGAATCTCATTAAATTATTGACTTCACCAGCTGGGACAGTCTTCATATTCTTCCACTGTAACATCTTGTCTGTATTCATTTATTTAAAGGCTTGGAAATCGTATCACAACTGTCAGCAGTTGCTTTGCAATTTTTTCCCCCCCCCTTCAGTATCCCACAGAGTCTGGCTTTAACGGCATATTCTGATGTGAATATTTTCATGTCTTTGCTGTCTTTGAGATCAGTAAAGTAATGGTGCTTTCAAAATGCTAAGCCATGCATGACAGTGGGCCTACAATGAGAAATGGAACATTGGATTGAGACATAAAGTGTCGTCAGGGAGATATTAGCCATGCTGGGGAGGACATTAGATGACTTCATAGTTTCCTTTTTTGGCAGGTGAAAATTTAGAGATTTAGAGGGGGGAAAAGTTAAAAGTGCACATTAAGTGGTTTGGGGATACATACTTTCCCTTTTGAAATTGGGAATGTTTACGCAATGCTGCGTCAAGAAGTGACATTCTGCATATACTGTTTAAAAAAAGCTAACTTTATGAATTTATTTCCATATATTGTTTTAATCATTGTCACTCTACTAATTTAAAAACACCTCATGCCAAAATATCACTTACATTTCTCATAGTTTCATCTTGTTTTATGCCTAATTGTTGAAGAGATGCAATTTCAGCAAGTTTAGTTCAGTTTTAGTCCACAGTAGGTTTTAGGGATGCATACTTTCCTCTTTGCAATTTGAATGTTTATATGCAGTACTCTTTCAAGGGTTGATCAAAATGTAAAAAATAGGGAATTTGTATGAAATTCGTATTTCAATTTATAATTGTACACTACCTTTGGGTTGCATTAAAGGAGTTGTTCACATTTTTAGAACCAAAATTTTACAGATTATGTACGCACCCCTTTATCATCCAAGATGTTAATGTCTTTCTTTCTTCAGTCGTAAAGAAATTGTTTTTTGAGGAAAACATTTCAGGATTTCTTTCCGTATAGTGGACTTTCATGGTGCCCCTGAGTTTGAACTTTCAAAATACAGCTTCAAAAGGCTCTAAACGATCCCAGGAAGAACTGAAGAAAGAAAGACATGAACATGGGGATGAGTAAATTATCAGGAAATTTTTATTCTGGAAGTGGAACCTTTACAGTTCTCCATACAATGAATTTGTATATATATACACTACCAGTCAAAGTCTGGACACACCCTCTCATTTAATTTTTTAAAGAAGTCTCTAATGCTCATCAAGGCTGCATTTATTTGATCAAAAATGCAGAAAAGAACTGTAATATTGCAAAATGTTATTACAATATAAAATAATGGTTTTTATTTGAATATACTTTACAATATAATTTATTCCTGTGTTGCAAAGCTGAATTTTCATCAGCTGTTACTCCAGTCTTAAGTGTCACATGATCCTTCAGAAATCATTCTAATATGCTGATTTATTATTAAAATTAACAATGTTGGAAGCAGTTATGCTGCCAAATCTTTTTTTGCAACCTGTGATTTTTTTTTTTTTTTTTTTTCAGGATTCTAAATATAAATCTAAATATAAAATATAAATATTTTCTAACAATGTAAATCTATGTTATCACTTTTTGTTCATTTAACATCCTTGGAGAATAAAAGTATTAATTTCTTTCAAAAAAAGAAAGAAAAATTTACTGACCCCAAACTTTTGAACAGTAGTGTATATTGTTAGACAATCTTTCTATTTTAAATAAATGCTGTTCTTTTATCAAATACTCCATCAAATACTTTTACTTCAAACTTGCTGAAATCCCACCCTAAGACCAATCAGAAATAACAGTACTTACATAGAAACCTACACATCAGAGCCTGATTAAAAAATGCATTTTTAAAAGAAAGATGTCAGTTGGATTTAGAGGCTTGATACAATTCTGACTCAAATTCAACCCAATTGTAGTGTCATTTCTGTACACTCTCATAGCTTTCAATTTACTCCACCAGACTAGTGTCATTAAAAGTAGTGTCTTTCAGAAATGTTCTGAAGCACTTGCAAAAAGCAAAGCCCTGTGGTGTTGCACTTATTTGGAATAAACTTTAATTATACCATCAGCAGACCTTGCAATGCATATTTTCCTGCTGACAGCTTTGAAGGCCTCCAGACTCTTACGCAGCATGTTTCTTTTCTGTCACTAGGCGCCTCCTATGCACCACAGGGTTATGGCGGCGAGTCGAAGCTCTACAGCCTAGATCATGGCCCTGAAAAACCTCAGGACAAGAAGAAAAAGAGCTCCGGTTTGGCCACGCTCAAGAGGAGATTCATTAAGAGGCGCAAATCCAGTCGGTCCGCCGATCATGCGCGGCAGATGCGCGAGCTCCTCTCGGGGTGGGACGTGCGCGACGTCAACGCCCTGGTGGAGGAGTACGAGGGCACGGCAGCACTCAAAGAGCTCAGTCTGCAGGCGGGCCTGGCCCGGCCCGAGGCTCGCACCCTGCAGCGCGATTTGGCCACCCTATATCAGCACAAGTACTGCACTGATGTGGACCTGATCTTCCAGGATTCCTGCTTCCCAGCACACCGTGCCGTTCTGGCTGCCCGCTGCCCGTTCTTCAAGACCCTGCTTTCGTCGTCACCGGGTTATGGAGCCGAGGTGTTGTTGGACGTCGGGACGGCGGGCATGGATGCGCCCATGTTCTCCTCGTTGCTGCATTACCTCTATACGGGGGAGCTGGGCTCGGACGACGCGAGGTTGCAGAACGTGGATGTGCTGGTCAGACTGAGCGAGGAGTTCGGCACACCCAACTCCTTAGAAGCCGACATGCGAAACCTCTGTGAGCACATGCCGTATTTCGACTCGCTGCTGAGCTTCTCCTCAGACTCTGAGCTGGTGGAGGCTTTTGGAGCTGGTGGGCCCGCTCCTAGTGGCATGGGAGGTGGAAACGCAGGGGTGAACCACAGTTCGCCTGATGAGGAGCTAAGAGCCCACAAGGCCGTGCTCTCGGCACGCTCGCCCTTCTTCCGCAACCTGCTGCAACGCCGCATCCGCTCGGGTGAGGAGATCACCGAGCGAACTCTGCAAACCCCTACCCGTATTATCCTCGACGAATCCATCATTCCCAAGAAATACGCACGTGTGGTCTTGCACTGCATGTACACGGATGCAGTGGACCTTTCACTGGTGCTGCGCGGGAGCCCTTCCGAAGGCAGTCTGGGTGAAGTTCAGGCGCTGGTGGCTGGAAGAGGTTGCATGAGTCGGGCCGAAGAGGCCATGGAGCTCTACCACATCGCCCTCTTCTTGGAGTTCAGCATGCTGGCTCAGGGTAAGTCTTGGCTCCTTTTTTTTTTTTTTTTTTCTTCTAGTTCTCTTTCGCCTCCCCAGCTTTGTTTACTGCCTGATTAATTCACAAGCTGTCAAGGGAAGACCGGAGGAACAGGGTGGGGTTGCTGTAGTTTATTCGCCTCATGTTGGGATTACTGTTTGTGAGAGATTCCCATATGTGCCCAACAACAAAGCACTGCAACCTCTGCGCTCCTCCTAATACTCTCATCCATTTCCGCCTATGGTAATTTTATTTTGCAAGACAGGGTTTCTAAGGGTTGTAGAAGTGGAGCTGTTGTTAGGAGTGTGTATTTAATGACCAAAGTGACACAAATCTGCTTCAGGGTCGACTTTCTCTGAAGCAGCTCTACATTTAAACACTGTTAACTTTCCTTTGTGTGTATTTATGGCAGGAGGTAGAAGAAGAGGTCACCCCTCTCAAGTTGTGGTTTGCGTTCTCAATTCAAATGTCTGATGTTTGCTGCAGGGTACAGCTATTGATTTGTATTTAATGCCCTGAGTCTGTAGTTTCTGAAAATGACTGTTGATTGAGCAAGTTATTTTTCTTTTTTAAGAAGGGTTTTGGGCTGTGTAATATAGCTAAAATGATATTTGATGTTTCTCTATTACATTGTTTATAAGGTTTATACAGCTTTTTGTTAAAGGGATAGTTCACCGAAAAATGAAAATTCTGTCATTAATTACTCACCATTATGTCATTCCAAACTTGAAGGACCTTCGTTCATCTTTGGAACACAAATTAAGAGATTTTTGATGAAATCCGAGTGTTTTCTGAACCTGCATAGACAGCAGTGAAACTACCACATTCAAGGTCCTCTTGTGAACGTGTGCCAAAGACTGACACTGAAGAGAAGAAATTGTTAAAAAGTCGCTGTTTTTGTTTTCTTTGCTCACAAAGTATTCTTGTAGTGTCATAAAGTCAAGGTTGAACAAATGATGACCGATGGACTATTTTAACTATGTCTTTACTACCTTTCTGGGCTTTGAACTTTATGCAGGGTCAGAAAGCCATTTAAAAATTTTTAATTTGTGATCCAAAGATGAACAAAGCCCTTGCCAAAGGTAAAAAAAAAAGAAAAACTGGATTTTTACTACATAATGGTTCAGTACGTGAACCACAATATTATAAAGAATATCATCATAGATTAACCGTCTATGTACCAGTGATAATATATCTACACTGAACAGTTTGAGGCCAGCAATTTTATTTTATTATTTTATTTAATTTTATAGTAATTTCATCAGTATTTCAGCAAAATTTATTTAGACACCTTCAAAATTTCTCACATTATCAGTTTATTTGCTGTAGTTTAAGAGTTAAACTATGTCAGATCAAATTTATCTTAGTAATGTCAGACAACTTTAATAGAAAGGCATGTAACAAAACATGGGCAGATTACCACAAAAATATTACGCAGCACAATGGTTTTTAAAATTTCTAGTAAGAAAAAAAGTTTCTTGAGCACCTAAAATTTCTAAAGCATCATGTGAATGGAGTAAAATGCATATTATTTGAAACTGAAATAATATTTCAGCATACTACTGATTTACTGTTATGATCAAATAAATGCAGGCTTACCCACCAGAAATCTTTGAAAGGCAGTGTGCACCAGTATGCGCCATTTAGACACTGCATATTAATACATGAAAAATGCCACAGCAGAACAGTTTTTGAACATTTATGAATGAAATTGAAGTAGAGGAAACGAGGAGATATTAGGAATCAACTCAAATTACATGGTCTTTGGAAAGCTTAATGATCGGATAAAAATGCATTAAAATCATTGCGATATTCACTGTTACTTGAATTTTATTTCGTCATCAAATTCTACTGGCGATATAAAATTAGCCCTACTCACTGGAGGAAGAAATAACTTCTTTGAGTGGTATCTAAAGTAGTTCCTCACAGTAATTTACATCTAATTTATCACTGCAGCCTTGCCAAAACCTGCCGGTGCATCAGTTCTCAAAAAAAGGGCTTTTTGTCGGCAGCAAATTTGCAGCCTGGGTTTTTTTTTTGCTCATTACACATTTACTGGCTTGTGCACCCTTTGCCTGTGTCCTTTGTGTCATCAGCCCCTATTGTGAATTGGCCAGTTTATCTCTATTTACTGCACAAAGTGATGGGCTTCAGCTGTTCTGTGCTGTGCTAAGATATGAGCCACCTATCCTTCTGATTACTTCATCTGAATAAGAATATCAAACCCTCAGCTCTACAGCATAGCACTGCAGCGTCAGTGTCAGCTGATCCTTATGACCCTTTGGTTAGCTGTGGTTTGTAACGGATACCGATCGGATTCAGTCCTGTCAGCATAGCCTGATGATGAGCTCAGGAGGACTTGTTTTCTACCAGAACATGCTGTGACATTTGCTACGTCAACCCTTGTTTTTGTTTTTTTCTCACCGACATGAAACATATGGCAATCAAATACAAATTGCTTGTCAACCCTGACTTTGATTTTACTTGACTTCAGTTTTGACAAACTTAACTAATTACTGTCAGAAACCTTGTCGGCTGCTCCTCTTGGCAGTTTTCAACAGCAGTTTCTTATGGTACAATGTAGTTACAATGTGTTGCATGAGATTTTCAACACACAAACTTACAAGTCCACATTACTAACATCATTTTTGCTTGTTTGTTTCGTTAGGGCCTCTGTCAGTCAAAGAAAGCCCTAGATAGAGTACTCAGCACTGAACACAGCCGATCATTGAGGTGATTTCAGTGCATGTGTTGATGGCCTCCGGTGGGAGACAAACATGGCAATGACCTCTAGGAAATGGAGGCACAGCAGTCATTTAACACCCAGTCAGCAGCCGGCCAGTGGTTGGTACATGGCAAAGATAATTAATGTGCTGACCAGGCTGACACACGTTGATAAAAAGCCACCCATTGGTCTGGAACCGACTGAGGAAAATTACTCTTGTTCACACTAGCTGCAGGAAGTCAGTTCCTGCAGCTGTGGATCTTGTTAACCTCTTTGTTAGCTGTTAACTTATAGGTGACACCAATAACTCTTGTATATGAAGAGAACTTTTCTGGAGTGTATCCATATATGTCCTTTCTTACAAGTTTGGTTTAATTGTGGTACTCCAAATTATTTGGAGGTTAAAAAATAGACGTTTTTATAGAGAAACGACAGACTTTCCTTTGAAAAATGCGGACGCATAGAAGAGGAAGAGGAATCATTTTCAAGACGACACAATTGTATATTAATAGCAATGACAAAACATTTAAAATATCTGAATAAATGTCACAGCCCCAGAGTTTTCAAGTCGTGAGAAACTCTTCTTGTTGCTCTGTGTTTGTGCTGTGACAGGAAATTGATGTCAAGTGAAACTGAGCAGATAACAGCAGTGAAAGTAACAAAGTCTTCCTAGTTCATTGTTGACTTAGTTATCGGTATTTGCTTAAACTAATTAAGCAAACTCGTATGAACATCTTTGGTATCTCTTAGCCAATACATTTGTAGAAAGGAGTAAATAATGTTTTGTTTTATGGTGCCTTAGTAATCAGCTGTAGATTTATTATACCTGTAATTGATTTTATTAATAGTGTATTTAAATTAATAGTGTATAGTGTATACACTATTTAAAGTGTATAGTGTGTAAAGTTAGTGTATTTTAAATAATAAAAATGCAGGTATTGCTATTAGCAACTACTAAAATGAAAGTGTTGCTAATAAATTATTCAGATATGCTGATTTGGTGCTTTAAAAAAACATTTGCGACCCTGGACCACAAAACCAGTCTTAAAGGATTAGTTCACTTTCAGAACAAAAATGTGCAGATAATGTACTCACCCCCTTGTCTTTCAAGATGTTCACGTCTTTCTTTCTTCAGATGTAAAGAAATAGTTTTTTGAGGTAAACATTTCAGGATTTCTCTCCATATAATGGACTTCTATAGTTCCCCCAAGGTTGAACTTCCAAAATGCAGTTTACATCCAGCTTCAAAGGGCCCTAAAGGATCACAGCCGATGAAGAAGGGTCTTTTCTAGCGAAACAATCAGTTATTTTCAAAACAAATTACAATTTGTGTACTTTTTAACCTCAAATGCTTGTCTTGTCTCTGCGACGCGTAGTCTGTGTGATCTTCAACTTCAAAATCATCCTACAATGATGTTTTACAGTTTTTTCTTTTTTTTTCTTTTATTTTTTTGTGCGTTTGGTCTTCTTTGTATGTTGACTTTGTAAACACTGGGTTGGTACGTCTACAGCGATTTTGAAGTTGGGGAAGAAAACGAGATGGGAGTTTTTCGACATATCCTAACTGTATTGACCTGGATTATACAGACTACGCATGCGCATCGCAGAGACGAGACAAGACAAGCATTTGAGGTTAAAAAGTATATAAATTGTCAATTTGTTTAGAAAATAACAGTCGTTTTGCTAGATAAGACCCTTCTTCTTAGAGCCCTTTGAAGCTGCACTTAAACTGCATTATGGAAGTTCAAACTTTGGGGCACCATACATATCCATTATATGGAAAGAAAACCTGAAATGTTTTCTTCAAAAAACATAATTTGTTTATGACTGAAGAAAGAATAGGAGAGTACATTATCTATAAATGCTTGTTTTGAAAGTGAGCTAATCCTTTTAGTAGTATGGGTATATTTGTAGCAATAGTCAAAAATACATTGTATGGGTCAAATTATAATTTTTTTTTTTTTTAATGCCAGAAATCATTAGAATCTCAAGTAAAGATGTTCCATGAAGATATTTCAGAAACAATATAGCAAAACATAATTTTTGATTAGTATGATTTTGATATGCGTTGCCTAAGAACTTCATTTGGACAACTTTTTTTTTGCACCCTCTGATTCCAGATTTTAGATAACTAGTTGTATCTCTGCCAAATATTTTCCTATCCTAACAAAACATGGGCTACATCAATTAAAAGCTTATTTATTCATCTTTCAGATGATGTATGAATCTCATTTAAAAAAAAAAAAAACCTTATGACTGGTTTTGTGGTCCAGGGTCACATTTATCAAGATTTTGTGGATGAATAGAAAGTTCAATAGAACAGTATTTATTTGAGAAAAAAAAAAAAAGAAAAAAAAGATTGTAACATTAAAAAGTCTGTCACTTTTGGTACATTTTATCAATACTGACCCTAAACTTTTGAATTGTACTACATATGTCTTGACTACTTTTATTGTGGTTTTATGGCAGTTTTTTGAATAATTAATGTCAGAATTGTCACTTTAAATGGATAGTTCACTCAAAAATGTAACAGGAATGCACATGTTCTCGTAGCTTCATGAAATTACAGTTGAACCACTGATGTCACATGGACTATTTTAATGATGTCAAAAATATCATCTAAATAATTTCATCAAAAATATCTTCATTTGTGTCCTGAAGATGAACAAAGGTCTTCCGGTTTGGAACAACGTGAGGGTAAGTAATTAATGAAGAATTTTCATTTTGGGTAAACTATCACTTTAATGCAATCACAACAGAAAGTTTCCTTCCTCGTCTAGCTAGATGGTTTATGGACAGTAAGTTGCCAAAACTCACTTAGTCACCCAGATACAGCATGATTATGTTGTCAGAATCATGTGCAAATTAACATATTAAGACCGTTTACCTTAACAGTTATTCGGTAACTTGGCCCTTGGCCCAAACTAATGAATGACATTGGCTAACCTCAGAGTACTGCTGTAATCATAACTGTGATCATTTACATATAGAAGTCCTAAAGTGCATTAGCAAATTAAACAGCCTGTTAAATTCTAAGGGTCAGAGAGAGGGTAGTAATTGCTCCTGTAAAACTAAATGACGGCTTTTTGGTGCAGGAAACCTGGCTAACTTTAAAAGTGGGCCTCTGGGGGGGGGGGAAATTAGCATCTAATCAGTATCTCACAGGGTAGATGAAATGATGCAAAGTGGTGGTCCAGATATCCAGCTTAGGCACATGAGACCGCTTTCAAAGAGGGTGATGGAAATAGGCTGACTTGGAGTTGAAGGAGACAGTTCTGGTGAGGGTTCGTGCTGTGAATGAACCGACACGGGGCTGAGCGTGACACTGCACCTGTGACGATAACATTAACTGACAGCGTGGCGTACCGTAGGTCTGTTCTGTAGTGCAAATGAAATGCTGCATCGATGGGCCTGGAGGCTGGGAGCTACAGAGAGCTGTGCACATTTCTTCCAGTCCTCAGCACCTTTAAAAAATGCATTGCTTCTCATTCGAGAAAGGGACATCTGGGGATAAAGAGAGAAATTATTCACAAACTGAAAACCTTTTGTGTGTTCCAGTATGTGTTCATTTGTATTTTTCATTCTTTGTTCCGCTTGCGGTTTTTGTGTCACTGTTCATTAAGTTGAATGCTTTAAAAATTATGCTTTGATATTTCATCATTATCCAACAATGAACATTAGGCAGCAGGAGCATTTCAAAAATCCATAAAGCAAGGTCTTTGTGACCTTGTTTTTCTTTCAAAGCTTTTCTGATTTCATACTTTTAATTTAATCAAACCATCTAAACAAGGTATATACAGAGAGCGTAAATGGTAATCTAGCAGCTATTTAATGGGCTTTTTCTGTATTCTGGCATGTAGAAAGCTGATTTATTATATTTGAAGGTGTTTCATTTCTTAGGATGCACTGATATTCATTTCCAAATACCTATAAGCTTTTTGTGTGTGTGTGTGTGTGTGTGTGTGTGTGTGTGTGTGTTATAGCTATTTTATATTACTTTTTAATGGCCAATTATTACAATTATATAATTTTTGTCTAAATACATTACAAATGAAACACTCAAATCAATAATTTTGTTAATTGGGGTACAACATTATAGTGTACAATTATGAAAGTTATGAGATTTGCAAAAAAAAAAAAATGCATTTAACAGTATTAGAGCTCTTTTTTTGTTAAGATTAACTTTAAAATTACAACTCTGTCATTACTCCATCTCATTCCAAACCTGTTCGTTCATCTTTGAAAAATTAAGATATTTTTGATTAAATCTGAGAGCTTTCTGCCCTTGCATAGACTGCAATCTAATTATCACGTTCAAGGCCTAGAAAAGTAGTAAAGACATCGTTGAAATAGTCCATGTGACATCAGTGGTTCAGTTATAATTTTATGAAGTTATGAGAATACGTCTTTGTGTTCTTGTAGCTTCATAAACTTGCAGTTAAACCACTGATGGACTATTTTAACAATGTCCTTGCTACCTTTCTGGGTCTTTAACATGTCAGTTGCATTGTAGTCTATGCAGAATCAGAAAGCTCTTGGATTTCATCAGAAATATGTTTGTGTTCTGCATTTGTCAATGACTTTTTTTTTCACAGACTAAAACAAAACTATAAACTTAATTTCTTTTGAATGACAAAAACTATGACCAAAATCTACTGGCATTTTCATCAGCGATTTTAAAAACGAGACAAAAATGTTAGGGAGGGACGATATGGAAAGAGATTCGTTCAGAAAAATCTGTTGCCTAGTAGGAGGTTAGATGCGTACAAACCGGCAAGACACAAGCTAAAATACACTTGATGCACGTCTTATAAAACATTTAAAAATTTCAAAATGTGGGAGTACGAGAAGTGCAGACATATAAATTTGACGACGCAAGAGAGAACTCAATTTCGGTCTTGTTTTCTGAGCGCTGACACCAAAGCATACACACAGAAAGCACGTTTCACACTCTTTCGCGTTGCATGAACTGAGAAATACACACACAAAGATCTCAAATTGTCCATTTTTGATGAGTATTCACATAAACACAGCCGATTACGTCTTAAATGAACATAAACAGTAGAGAGTAAGTGTATCAGCACATTGCATCCATTGCATTTGTGCATTCAGTTTTAAAGGGATAGCAGCCACATTTAGTTGCCATTGTCCAAATCACTGATGTTAATCAAGCAACAAAAGAAAGACAGAAAACCACACATTGCTCTTGACTGAATCACTTACATAGCCCTAAAGATGAATCTAAATTCATTTATAGAAATAAACATGTCTGTTTGAAAGATTGAAGAATATGGTAAACAAGTTACTATAAAGAGTGCATAATTAGCCTATGTAACCATAGAAGATAATGTTCTTTATGAGTGGTTTTATTTCATTTTAATATGAAGGCATGTTGTGTATCACCGCAGTTAAATTGTGTTTATCATGATCAAACCTTAATATCAAACCTTTATGAGTTTAGAAATTTTAGAAAAAAAGCTTATTGAATGCATTGCACTAACTAAACCCATTAAATTTTAGCCGACTAAATTTACTGTAGATTTAGTCTACTAAAACTAAAAACAATTCAGATGACTAAAATATGACTAAAACTAAATGGCATTTTAGTCAAAAGACTATGACTAAAACTAAATCAAAATTTGCTGTCAAAATTAACACTGGTGTTCTGAAGGTCTTACAGGTTTGGAATGACATGAGGATGAGTAATTAATGACAGCATTGTAATTTTTGTGTGAGCCATCCATTTAAGTGAGCATTAGATGATGGCAAAGGTAATTGACATGTTTAAAACTGACACTGACAGGCTTATTCCTTATGTAACGTTAAGATTTCACATTTTGTACTGAGTTAAGGGCAGGAAATAAAAACAGTCCATTGGGTAACAAACAGTGTCACCACAAAACCCCTTCCTAGAGAGAACAGGTCTGATATTGATAGCTTTGGAGAGAGTCCTTTTGAAACAACGCTGCTTTGATGCTTGTGCAAGAGGTTGAGTCAGACGTCCTTTAGAGTGTGTTTCAAACTCAATACGGAAACCCTTCCTGGCCCCAAGGCGCAGTTCTGATTAGTATTAACACAGATTGCTGGTGGTGTTTCCATTAAGCCTATGAGAGACTGTCAGCTCTGTAATGATTCTGTCTGTTACAGCTTGTCTGAAAGGTCATGGAGAATTTTAACCCAACACCTCTCTGGGGCTCCTCCACTCTCCGCTTCTCATTTTCATCTCTGTATCTTTTAGCAATTTCAATCTTTCACATTCAGTCATACAGACCGGGCTAATTTTCCACTATCTCTGTCCTTTTTGACATTACCCGCCTAATCTTTACTCCTTCTCCCATTTTTCTTCCTCTCAGCATGTCGTCGTTTCTCTCAGGCTCGCTCTATCTCTCCTCCTCCTCCTCCTCCTCTTCTCTGTCTATTAGCCTGTCTACCCCTTATATCAAGCTCCGGGGCTCTGGCTAGTTAATTGGGGTACTGCACTTGTTCAAGGCTAATAGATACCTTAATGATTAGTCCTTCGCTGTCTCCGCTCCCTTCCTGTGTTGCTGTGCTCCTCCAATATCAGGTGTACTCAACTGTAAAATGAGCTCAAGACTGCCATTAGGTATTTCACATCACATGGCCTTGTTGTTAGCTTTGAGTCCTTGACGAAATGTGTTTCTTCAGAGGAAGTATATTTTAAATGTATAGTGTGTTATAAAACATCGCCTTGCTTGTGGTTTACTTTTAAATTAGTTTTTTATGAGTTTTCTAGTGAAATGAGTTTTAAATGACTCATTTGTTAGCAGTTCCTCGTTGCTGAAATCAGTCAGCCTTCCTCATGGATCCCTCATCTTCCTCCTTTCTCATCATTTAGGCTGTCTTTTTCCACCATATTCCCCCCATTTTTTTTTTTTTTTATTGATCGTTTTTGGTATTAAATAGTATAGCGTAATTAATTCATTTGGAGCCATCTTTGTGACGTCTCCATAGGGAGCTCTCTAGGTTTTGGAACCGAGCAAATGTGGGCATAAGATCAAACCACTAATAAGGAGGCCACACTAACTGCTGAGGAGTACATCTGTGCTTTTTGGACAGCTGATCGGCAACAAGAACACACAAATGCAGATGTTTGCTAAACACCCATCAACACTTTTCTCTTGCGTCTTGATTTTTTGTGTCAAGCAGAGCCCACCCAGTAGGTTTCTGTAGGAATTCTGTCATTAATTAATAATCCCCATGTCGTTCCAACCCCCGTAAGACCTTCATTCATCTTAGGAACACAAATTACGATATTTTTGATGAAATCCGAGAGCTTTCTGACCCTGCATAGTTGGCAGTGAAACTGTCACGTTCAAGTAAGGAACTAAAGACAGAATATGTAAGATTTTGATTAAAATAGCCAAAAACCACTAGAACAGTGTTGTATATTTTACGGACTTGTGTACTTGCATTTTTCCAAATGTTTCAAAGAATGTTTAAATCCACAGAAATAAGCAATTTTAACTAGTGTAACGGATCGTGTCTTTGCGTCGCCTGTAAATGACGTCATACACCCTCAACTTTAATGTGTTATTCATTTTATTAGTCAGGGGACTAATTATGTTGCACTATAACAGAACTTATAACGCACTCAAATGTATCTAGCATGATAAAACAGTAGGGATGTGACGAGATCCAACGTGACTATATCCTCGCAAAACATTTTGCAGTGTTTACATTAGAGCTGCACGATTAATCCGTTAAAGACATTCAAATCTGCATTTATGCTGCTGCTGATCCAGGAAGATTAACTGTCTTTTCAACCACATAATGATCATTATTTCTGTTACAGACATTTTAAATAACAGAAGTACTGGGATAAAAGTTTATAGTTTGGGTATAAACACTTATTGTCTACAGTAGCTATCAAAACGAAAATTCATTTAGGAGATTCTAATAGTGAAAGTCTTTATTAATTGAGACACTGACTTTATTTTTTTATTATTTTAATCAAAATATTTCTAAAGTCTTAAGCAATGAACCACTAGTAAATTACGTTAGTTTGTTTAGATTTCTACCTTTTTTTCTTCAGAATTGTGAGAATCGTGATTTAAAAAAATTAATAAAAATGTGATTTTCAATTTATTCAGAATTAGAAGCTTTAGTTTACATTTTCTTACTAAATAAAATTCATTAAAATAAAGTTTAAATTCATAGTACAAGTTCATATCAAAATGCACCTATATTTTTTGCATTTTGTGTTTTTCAGTTGAATAAAATAATTTTTTCCCCTTTATATTTCATCATTGACTGTTTCTTTTGAAAGTTTATGAATCTTGTCTTAATAAAAGCTCCACTGCTTTCAAGCAGTGCGTCGCGCTCATCCTTCATTAACAATTGCTCCAGCATTCTCGTTTTGCTTTCACGACTTTTCATACAACAGTGACCTTAATACGCCTTTAATACATTAGCTCATCCATAGAGATGATTTCTGCTTAGATGAAGACAATAACTCCCATGATTCCACACTCTCATGGTGTCATCAAACTACGCCTTTGGTTCTTTACCTGTCTTCATTGTTAACTGATTATACTCCAAGTCGCGATCTTCGTTCCTCTGACGCTGGTCTTTTAGTGGTACCCCCTACTCGTTTACGATCTATGGGTGATCGGGCCTTTTCTTCCTGTGCACCACAACTCTGAAATTCTCTTCTATCTGAGATCAGAAAGGCTGAATCCTTTAGTGTTTTCAAATCTGCTCTTAAAACCCATTTTTTTCAGGATGGCTTTTAGGTGATTTCTTGGTATCATATGGATGATGTTTATTTTTTTTATGTTATTATTTTAATTGAAATTCTTGTGTGTTTATTTTTCATGTAAAGCACTTTGAGATGTACCTTTAAAGGCGCTATAGAAAATAAAGTTTTCATTTCTGGGTGAATGGTCTCTTTTATAAACCCTTATTTAAATCCGTTAAAATGTTTAGCAGTCTAGTGTAAATGCCGATTTTTGTCCCGTTAATTTGAATAGATGTTTTTTATTCCAAATGTAAAGCTGATCTTGAGCACAAACATTGAGATTCTGTATAAAAACGACCGTGTTTATCTGCATTTCCCATGTTTATGGATATGGTAAGGAGATACGGAGTCCACAAAACTAACATTGAAGTGCTGATGAAATCTGCAGCGTTTGCCCTGGACTCATTACCATCAAATCTTCTGCATTTGGCATTCAAGTGCCTTTGAGTGGAAAACACTGCAAGTTGTTTGTGCTTAGTCTTCCTGCCATGTGTTGCTTTTGTTTTGCAGACTTTTGTTTCTGCTCTCATGTTAGGACACTCGTCTCATGTTTGAGTAATCATTAACTCCTTGGTGTAAGTTCTGCAATCATTCTTTTGGTTTGAATTCGACTCGTACCTAATCATTAACTTTCATTAACTCGCATTGATTTGTTTCTCTGTGTTCATGCCCAATGTGAACAATCTACACATTGATTACAAAGTCAATAAAAAATGATGAGATTTTTTTGGATGCTGGGCGATGCGCTCCCTAGAGGCTAATATGATACTGTTTTTGAAAATGACAAGTTTATGGCTCTGCGAGCAGAGATTATAATTAACTGGGACGGGTTTATGAGGGTATACTGCGCTACTTTGCTTCTGCATGCTAAATGGTTTCTAGTCATGCGGTGAAACAGATGCAGTGCTACTTTTAATCTTCCATGTGCTCCAGGCTGGAGACGTCTGAGACGCCATCCTCAGGCTGTGCGCTGCCCATCATGAAAAGAAAGACATTGTCATTAGATCTCAGACTTAAACAGTACACCTTAGCACTTTGCAGGCAATAAGAGAAGACAAAGAAGGCTGTTTATGCAATATCACACTTGTGCGGAATATCAGTATGGTTATAATTTATCTATAGGCACAAGGCTGCAGGTAATCGTGGCTGATATTCAGTAAAACCTTGTTGAGAGTGTCACAGATGTGACCCTGGACCATAAAACCAGTCATAAGGGTCTTTTTTTTTTTTTAATACATAAATCTGAAAGTTGAATAAACGAGCTTTCTGAGGAAGCAAAAAAAAATCTAAATATTGAGAAAATCGCCTCTAAAGTTGTCCAAATGAAGTTCTTAGCAATGCATATTACTAATCAAAAATTAAGGTTTGATATGTTTACGGTAGTACATTTACAAAATATCCTCATCGAACATGATCTTTACTTAATATCCTTAAGATTTTTGGCCTAAAAGAGAACATTTTGGCCCATACAATGTATTGTTGGCTATTGCTACAAATATAGGCCCTACCCATGCTGCTTACGACTGGTTTTGTGGTCCCAGGTCACAAATAGTAAATTATGTACAGTGTCTTTTGGGTATAGAGAAACATTTTAAAATGCTTTCTATAAACAGGTCAAACTTATGGTTTTCAACAGGTCTGGGGTTATGGCATGAGAAACTACGAATGCTTGTTGTCTTTATTTGACTTCCTCAGATGCTTAACATCTTCAAGGTCACTCTTTTGAGTCTTGAAAAAAACGGCTTACTGACTTACAAAATATGTCATTCGACAACGTAATACTCTCTCCAGAGTTTTGAGAGAGGCATCTGCTCTGACGCAGACTGCAATCCAGTTGAATATTTAATAGTACTGATCTGCACAGTGTGCCTGAACACTTAAAGGGATATTTCACCCAAAAATAAAAATTCTCACATCTTTTTCTTACTTTCAAGTTGTTCCAAACCTGTATGAACACAAAAAAAGATATTTTGGAGAATGTTGGTAACTCAATAGTTGCTGTCTCCCATTGACTTTCATAGTGTATATATAAAAAAAATGCTATAAAAGTACATCGCTCCCAGGTCGATTAGTTTAGTCTGTTTTAGGTTAATAAACAGAACATTGTCGCACCTCCCATCCAGTAAATCGCAATAAGCTTTGTGCTTTGTTACTTTTGATATGAAACAAAGTTTCAGATTTCAAATTCTGTCCATTTTATTACAAATATTCAAACAGTAAATGCTGTTTAATGTGGTGTGAGATCACTGTAGCGCATCAGTTCAAGAGAAGCACACTTGAACTGATTGTCTCCTCCACTTTAATAGTTTTAGCACAAAATAAACAAGAATGAACAATCAAAGGCATATTAAAAGAGTACAGCTTATAGAAATCTGTATCCTGTCTCATGTAATTGCTCAATCAGAGTCAATAAAACTGCTTGTAAATGGTGTCATAGTAGGCTGGTTAAAAATAAAAGGGCTGGTTAAAAATATAGATCTCTCAATTTTAATCGCTTGTCATTTTTACTTAACAAAATCGATTCTTAAATCCCAAAGGTTGATTAGTTTAGTCTGTTTTAGGTTAATAAACAGAACATTGTTGCAACTCCCATCCAGTAAATCGCAATAAGCTTTATGCTTTACTTTTAAAATGAAACAAGGGCTCAGATCTCAAATTCTGTCCATTTTATTACAAAAAAATGTAGACAATAAATACTGTTTCATGTAATCAATCAGTGTCAATGTAACAGCTTGTAAACAGTGTCAAGCAATGTCACATTTACCTCAGAAAAAACATATTCGATGACCATAAAATCAAGTCGGATAGAAAAATGAACTCCAGAGAGGAGCATTTTGCTTAATATTTGGACCTTATAACACATTTGCTATCAATTTTACTGGTCTTAAATCTTTAATTTATGTTTGAAAAAAATCTGTGAAGTTTTTATGACCGCCGCCATTTAAAAAAAAAAAAAAAAAAAAACAGGAGTAGAAATACAATTCTGTAATTGTAACTTTATTATTATTATTATTATTATTATTATTATTATTATTATTATTATTAACTTTTTAACTTTTATTACCTACTTGAGTGTAATTTAGGCATTTGTAGACAAATTCAAATTTGTAGACAG
The DNA here is from genome assembly GCA_033026305.1 of Cirrhinus molitorella. Taxonomy (NCBI): domain Eukaryota; kingdom Metazoa; phylum Chordata; class Actinopteri; order Cypriniformes; family Cyprinidae; genus Cirrhinus; species Cirrhinus molitorella. The sequence continues at coordinate 34,428,141 of CM065133.1, forward strand.
TTCATTTCAACCTTTGGTATTATAGTAATGTAGTACCAACAAACAAACAACAAATGTATGTTACAGCATTCGCTGAGAGATTTTCTGTCCTTGAGAGAATTTGGCATGTACTGTACTTGATGTATATCCAAAATAATTAATATAGAACCAAATTGAGCAAGCTTGTGAATCAGAATTGAATCGTGAAATTTGTGTCTCAACCCAGCCCTACTTTGTAATATGCTGAAGAAACATTTTTTATTATCATCATTATCACAGGTGTGCTGCTTAATATTTTTATTAATATTTATTTGAAATAGTCCTGACACTTTTGATCAGTTTAATGTGTTTTGTTGGGTATGATACAATAAACTTTAACATTTTTGTACTCAAACTATTGTTGGAGCTGAATTTCTCATATTGCCTGTTTGAAAGGGAAAACTGCGCCTGCTCTCTAGAGATGCTTGGCTTGAATTGCATTGAGGTTGAAATTCTCCTCTGCTCCGGGGGTCTTTGTATCAAGCACAGGGGAAAAAAAATGGTGGCATTTACTGATTAAACTGCACTGAATGCCTCTCTTTTGACATTCTGTCTTTGATGACTGGAAAAGGAAAGTGAAAGAGTTGAATAGAAGAGACAAAACAGATCAAATCAGTAATTCAGGGCACAGTTTGAAGCAGCATAAAGCAGTGTTTTCGTTGTGAATAATTGGGTAAATTATTCATCTTTTCCCACAGTGACATTTAAATGCATACATTTTCATTAATATTTTAGACATATTTGCATATATTGTGGTTGAATATATTCCTTCTGTATTTGAGGGCGTCTTTTTGAAGTGTTATATTACAGTCACAATGTTTTTTTTTGTTTTTTGTTTTTTTTATAAATGGATGAAGCCGCATAGAGGTCAGATGGAGGTTGTGACCTACCTTGACCACCCACGTTTTTGTTTTAAAATCTTGATTTAACTACATTTGGACAAAGTCATGTTTATGCTTAAATGTGATGTTATTGTTTATTCGTCTTAGGCTGTGAAGACATTGTGGCTGACAGCATCTCGCTGGACTCTGTGGTGGCCATCCTGAAGTGGAGCTCGCAGCCCTACGGCTCCAAATGGGTTCATCGGCAGGCCATGCACTTCCTGTGCGAGGAGTTCAGCCAGGTTATGACATCCGACGTCCTCTACGAGCTTAGCAAGGAGCACCTACTGGCGGCCATTCAGTCTGATTACCTGCAGGTGATGACCATGCACCAATTCACCTTGAGTACTTTTTGGATTTCCCAGTGCAAGATGATCATGGCCGTTTCTCAATATGCATTCTTATGCGATCTTGCGTCCTCGTGTTCTCGCTCTACTTCGTAATTAATGGTCGATGTTCAATTCCAGTACTCAAGAACGCAAGTACAGAGGACACATGAAAGTCCCTGGATGTGTTCTTGAAATCAAGGATGCATCGAATGCAGACTTGGGAGAAACGAACCATTAGAAATCCTAGAAGACGCTGCAGGCGCACGACGTACGGAAGCCTGTAAGCTTTAAACTTTCATTCTCACTTGAGAGATAACCGCTACAAGCTCACAAATACGTGACGGCTCGTGAAAGTAAACATTTATTGTTTTTTTTGCATAATTTTAATGAAGTGAGAAAGCCTGTCGTACGTTTTATTGGCATATTAAAAAAAAAAAGTACATTGGCAAAGAAATAGCATTATAAATGGCCTAATAATTTTCACAAATACATATGGTAAAAAGCTATAAAATAATCTAAAACAATATTGTCTATAATCAAATTAAACAAAGGTTTTAAAAGCGTTACGACATTTGTTTTGATGTTTGTGTTATTTATTGTGCATTGCGTTCAGCTGTCAGTTGAGCAGCAAGATCACAGCACATCTCAATTCTCACAAGGATGCATTCTGTGTTCTTGCGTCCTTCGAGTTCGTTCTTTCAATGCAGCCTGGCAAGACTCTTTACGAGAACACAAGTCCGTTCTTTGCATTCATAGAATTGAGAAACAGCCCTAGTTTAGGATTTCCCAGTTTAGGGTAGCTGATTGTTAATCAAAGAATCTGCTAGGGCTATCATTAATGATTTTTTGTGATAATCGAAGAAATTTAGGTAATAAAAATAGACCTAAGCTAACAGTATCCTTTAAAATGACTTAAAATACATATAATAACGATGAGGCAATAATTCAGATCTCAAGTCTCAAAAGCAAGTAATCATATGGTTTTATTGAACAAAACTGCGAAACATTATGCATTATAACAAATGACTAGGGTTGGGTATCGAGAACCGGTTCCAAATTTAAACTATTTCAGTGCAGGAAGGAAAAGAACTTGCACACCGTTTGCGTGGAACGCATCTGAAGCGCGAGCACGGAGAACACTGTAACAGTGGTTTTAGATCTATATTCAGTGTTAAAGAGACAGCCGTCTAATAAACGTGCCGCCTGTCATTAATGTTAATCAAAGAACAAAAGAAAATAATTAACTGATTGAATATCTTTAGTAGATTTAATGAGGCTTAATGATTAATGACGCACGTTGCGTTCTCAGATGAGCGATATAATAAATCCAAACTCACAGCAATATGTGACCCTGGACCACAAAACCAGTCATAAGTGTCAGATTTATACATCATCTGAAAGAATAAATAAGCATTCCATTGATGTATGGTCTGTTACGATAAGACAATATTTGGCCGAGATACTACCATTTGAAAATCTTGAATCTGAGGGTGCAAAAAAATACAAATATTGAGAAAATCGCTTTTAAAGTTGTCCAAATAAAGTTCTTAACAATGCATATTACTTAAGTTTTAATATATTTACAGTAGAGAATTTACAAAACATCTTAATGGAACATGATCTTTACTTAATATCCTGATGATTTTTGGCATAAAAGAAAAATCTATCATTTTAACCCATACAATGTATTTTTGGCTCTTGCTACAAATAAACCCCAGCGACTTAAGACTTGTTTTGTGGTCCAGGGTCACAATATACAGAGATGGAGTTTGAGAGGCTTCACACATGTAAATAATAACCGTTCATGTGGATCAGCATTTACTGTGAACAAAGCTGCTCTGAGACGCATGGATATGATGATTTATATTTTTTAATGGGTTTAATATATCATGCAGCCTTGGAAAACGGTCTAATAATGCTTTTAATGGATTCTCGTCCATGGAATCCACCACTTCCAGTATTTTGCTGGTTACTCTAAACTTTTTTTTTTTTCCTTTGAGTATTCAAACTGAATCAAAGAATCGTGACTGCCCTAATTTGCACTGTAAAACACAGAGACATCTTTCCTAGATATGTAAAAAATGATGTTTGCTAACTAAATGTAAACAATAAGGCAGTTGGCAGTTGTTAATCTGATTGAATTAAATCAAATGTTCTACCTCAGTATTTCCAACAACTTAACTCTCAAGGTCAAGCGTGTTTTCTCTCTGGAAAAATACAGGGGTCGTTCAGGGAAACTGAATCACATTGCACTATTGGGAAATTTGTTTATTTCAGTCCATAAATCATTGTGGGGCTTCAGACCTATCCATTTCAGACAGGAGCGTGTCAGTATCAGTCTGTTTATCGATCTCTGTTGATCAGGGCTCCCTTCTCTTAAAGGTCACCTACTTTTGTTTTTAGACAAATGAGTCAGCTGTATCAGATGACCCCCTTAAGTCTCCTCTGTGAGCGTATATAGAGAGCTGTAACCCCATCTGGGATTTGGCCTGGCGCACAGAAGCCTGTTAGCGCCTTCACACTCCTGTGTGCTTGCGGTTCAACGTTTACAAGTCTTCGTTAACTCTAGCCTGGGTCAAATGTGTTGAAATGATCTAATCCCTGTAGTGACTGAGGATTTGTAAACAAACATTAACAGAAACTAGTGTTGCTTTGAGACCAGAAAAATTTTGTTTTTGCGCTATGCTTCAAAAAAGGGGCATTAACTGATTTACTCATCAGCCTCTGCTACTGTCGTGTAAAAAAGGCAGGAAGCCCAAAAAGTTAAATTTAAGAAAGTGTGGCCACCCTGATATTAAAAAATGTAATTTAGTTTGAGGGTTAATCTGTGTCCATTAAACCTGGATCAGCTTCTGACGATGAATGAAATGAGATTTTACCTGTGCAATATTCTCAGTCAGAGATGAGATAAGTAGAAAAATCATTTTGCTCAGGTTTTACCTGGCAACTGCAGGACCTGCTGCTATGAAAATGAAATACATTGGTTTTATATATCCTGTTTTTCCTTTCGATAGTGTTCTGTTGTATTAAATGTGCCAACTTTAAGCTTGCATACAGCAGTCTTCTTCAGCCTTGTAGCACTGACTAAATTCAGTAACATAAACTGGTACTGCTGTTCTTCCCTCTTCACAGGCCAGTGAACAGGACATCCTCAAGTATGTTGTAAAGTGGGGCGAACACCAGCTCATCAAGAGGATGGCTGATAGAGGTAACACATACAGACACTAATGTCACTGGATGCACATTAAAAGAGTAATTCATCCAAAACAATTTTTTTTTTTTTTTCATTTATTTACTTGCCCTCATGCCGTTCCAAACCATATATGATGTTGTTGTTGTTTTTTTCCATGATCCACATAGTTTAGGCTCAGTAAGATTTTAATGCTTTTTTTTTTAAATACTCTTATACTTAAGGCTGCATTTACTTGATCAAAAATACTGAAAAAACCCTGTAATATTCTGAAATAATATTACAGTTTAAAATAATGGTTTTCTATTTCAATAGATTTTAAAATATTATTTATTCCTGTGATGCAAAGCTGAATTTTCATCAGCCATTACTCCAGTCTTCAGTGTCACACAATCCTTCAGAAATCATTCTAATATGCAGATTTATTTCTTTTATTGTCAATGTTGGTAAGAGTTGTGCTGCTTAATGTATATATTTTTTAAAACCTGTCTTTTTTTCAGGATTTTTTGATGAATAAAAAGTTAAAAAGATTACAGTTAAACAGCATTTACAATGTCTTTGCAATCACTTGTTATCAATTTACACATCCTTGCTGGATAAAAGTATTAAATACTTTCAAAAAAAAAAAAAAAAGGAAGAATAAAAATGTACTGACCACAAACTTTTAAATGGTAAAAAAAAATAATAATAATATTTTAAATAAATTCTATTATTTTAATTTATCTATTAAAGAATCCTGAAAAAAAGCATCTCAGGTTCCAAAAAAATATTAAGCAGCACAACTGTTTTCAATATTGATAATAAATCTGCATATTAGAATAATTTCTGAAGAATCATGTGACACTGAAGACTAGACTAATGATGCTGAAAATGCAGCTTTGCGTCACAGGAATAAATGACATTTTAAAATATATTTACATAGAAATGTTATTTTACATTGAAATAATATTGCACAATGTTGCTGTTTTTCCTGGATTTTTGATCAAATAAATGCAGAAAAAATAACTTTAATAATCCCAAATTGTTGAACAGCAGTGTACATTTTAGTGTTAAAAAAAAAAAAAGATTATTAGTCTTACCATGCTTTATTTCATTCTAAGGCTTCATTTTATTTGATCAAAAATAGAGAAAAAAACAGCAATATTGTAAAATATTATTACAATTTAAAATAACTGTTTACTATTGTAATGAATTTTAAATTATAATTTATTCTTGTGATGCCAAAGCTGAGTTTTCAGCGTCATTTCTTCAGTCTTCAGTGTCACATGATCCTTCAGATATCATTCGAATATCCTAATAGTACTGCAGCAGTACTGCTTTTTTTGTGGATAAATGATACATTTCTTTCTGAAAAGTTCTAAATAACAGCATTTATTTAAAATAGAATCTTTTGTAAGATAATAAACATTGTTTTCTTTTTTGTTTTCTATTCTTTTGATCACTTAAATGCATTCTTGCTGAATTAAAGTATTTATTTCTTTTGTACTGTCCCTAAACTTTTGAACAGTACTGTGTATTTCATTACAAGAATCATTATATAACACATTTCATAAAGTGACAGTCCGTAATGGCAGTGTCTGTCAGACTACAAAAATGCATGGAACATTTATGACAACAATACCATAACATTATAACATGAATCTCTTAAATGTGGTCAGTTTGACTTGAATTGGCTTTTGGGAGCTTGATAGCCTGTGGTCCCCATCCACCTTCATCGTATGGAAAAGAGCAGCTCACACATTCTGCTAAACTACTGCTTTGGTGTTCTACGGATGAATGAAGTCACGCGGGTTTGGAACGACATGAAGGTGACAGAGTAATTTCAGGATTTTAATGTGTGCCTGAACTATTTTTCCATCTGCTCTACACACGCATACTTTTCTCTGAATTTGCTCTGAATTTGTCCCCGTTTCCACCTCTTGCTATAGATGGAGGTTTGAACTATGCCAGTCTAATGATTTATTCCCCAATCCTCCTAATGTCTAGTAATGACTCTGACTGGCTCAGCTCTGAGAAATCAGGCCAAGTGCTCTGCAATACAGAAGCGTAGCATATGGCTGGCGGCTCCAGACCTGGGTCTGCAATTGCTCTGTGTACCCAACAGAATCAAATATACTCAGACTAACACTATCTTGAACGTTTATAGCCGGTGCCAAACCGCAAACACGATCTCTGATTGCTTTTCTCCCAGAACACATTGGAAAAGGGAAACAGCAATGTACCGATTCACCTTCATTTTGTCATTAACACTCTTTATACATGATACTGAGGTGTAGCTAGTCATTCAGGGTCCAATGCAGCGCAGCATCCTCAGAGCAGAGGAGCTTAAATTCCTCGCTCAAGGGCAGGCTGCAGTCAGTGGAGCTGCGTGGTGATACCGCTAATCCTCTGGAAGCACACACCCTCCCACCCATCTTTGTTAATCTATATTGTGGGCTAGAAAAGTTGGGCCACCGTTTCCTCCAACTCAAGTTCTTGTGTGTATGTGTGTGTGTTTGAAACTGTGTTTCTGTGTGTTCCCCAGAGCCTAACCTGTTAAGTGGTACTGCACATAGTGTGAATAAACGTGGCGTGAAAAGAAGGGATCTGGACCTGGAAGAGCTTAAAGAGATTCTCTCTCCACTGCTGCCTTTCGTCAGAACTGAGCACATATTACCAACCAACAGCGAGGTCCTCTCTGACACTGTGAGTGTGTTTGTGTGTCTTCTGTTAATGTGGATGTCTTTTAGTTTATACATTTTTAAGCAGGAGCATTAAGCGGCAGTCACACTAGATTTTAGGCACACAGAATTGCTTTTTAGCTCCATGCAGCTTCTAATGCTTACCAACTAGGGATGCACCGAATGTTCGGCAACCGAAATTATTCGGAATAAGTGAAAAGACCAAACAATAACGTGAAGCAAACAAATAGAGGTGTGCACTACTGTAGCAAACATGTCCATAGTGTGGATGCTTTTAAAACTGTCCGAGTGTGGTTGTTGCTGGTCAATCGCGAAATGGCCAAAAACCATTAGTAAATAAATTACAGAATGTTATTTTTTTTCCTAATATAAGCACAAATTGTATGTATTCTGACAGTGCTGCATGAGCTTATTACCCAAGGTTCAAAGTCCAAAGCACAAGGAAAATCTGCGCTGAAACAGCTTCATGACAGAATCATTCATAAATATGCACCTGTCAACAAAAAATGCACGTCTTATTATTGTTTCCACCAAAATAAAAAAGTCAACATTCATAAATGGTAGTACTGTCATTTTACTGTTGTTTTATAAAATAAAAAAAAAAATACAAAAATAACAATAATTACGGCAGCTCTATTAATACATGTATTATAACATTCACACGTAATGTTCAAAATGCGATCTGTAATATTTTTTTAATGTTTTAAAAGAAGTCTCTAAAAAAAACAAAAAAAACACATGGCTGATTCAAGAAGGGAGTCTTAAAAATGGCCTATTTATTTTAAGTTAAATTGTGCTTTGTTGGTAGGCTAAAATGTCTACTACAGGGGTTCCCAAACTTTTTTACCCCACGGCCCCCCTCTTTCTCTGGCCAGTTTTGCCAGGCCCCCCATGCCTGACATTTCCTCTTATACTGTACTTCCATAGTAAAGAGAAAAGTGTTTATTTTTAAACCCTTTTTATTAACAAAACCATTTGTTTTGCCTTATTATTCTTCTACTGCATGTTATTAAAACAAAAACTCAAAATTCAAACAAACTTTAAATTAAAGCTAAACTTTATTAACTTTATTAACTAAGTTAAAGTTAATGCTCCGGAATTGTTTACTTTAGACATTTTTCAGAGGAGCTACTTTTTCATAAATTGTGATAAAGTGATAGTTTGTGAAGCAATAGCGGACTTGTGCACGCCTATAATTTAAGATATACGGGAGTGTCATACATTAGGCATGCGCACGTTTGTTGTTATTACTACTCTAATCATCTTTACCTTTACATTAGTGCAACGGTTTGCTTCATGCAGCCGAGAGATGTACTTTGTGTGCAGCGACTGGAAGTTTTGAGTCGCCGTTTGGTCTGTAATTATCAGTGCGACGAGGCTTGCTGCACGCAGTCTGAAGAAATCAATCACAGAACACAAGAGGTCGTACTTTGAACATTTTAATTTAACACAATAATAATAAAAAAAAATTAAATGAGTATAGGATAATATTAAATTAAATTAAATTAATACATTAATTTTAAGCTGTCTCGAGGCCCCCTGGATGATCACTGAGGCCCCCTAGTGGGTTGGGAACCACTGGTCTACTAGAATTGTAAAATTTTTCAGTGTTAAGTAAATATTTTTAAATTGTTGTTTTGTAATAGTTTTTTTTTTTCTTTGAAAAGCACGACAAAACTGTAAAAAGCACATTTTGGTTTTTTAATTTTATGCAATGGTGGAAAAAAATTGGCAAAATACATGGGGGAAAATAATGCAAAAAAAAAACGTATTCTGTAATTGGTCTTCAGCCCAGTGTTTCATTTTGTTCAGCTTCGGCCAAAAATTTATTTCGGTGTATCCATATTACCAAGGATTCATTTTATTTGATCAAAAATACAGTTAAAAACAGTAATATTGTAAAATATTATTACAATTTAAAATAGCTTTTTCTTATTTTAATATACAGTTGTGTTCAGAACAATAGCAGTCCAATATCACTAACCATATCAATCACTGTGTTGGGTAGAAATTATATTTCTACCCAATCGTTCAGAAGAACAGCATACTTTAATTAAAAACAACTTTAATTTAAAACACTGATTTTTACTTTTAAATGCTGCTTAATATAAGATTTTTTTTTTTTTTTGTAAAATTTTTTTTTTTATTTTGGCTGGAAACGAGACAAAAAGTAAGAAAAGCATTTTTCGTAGAGGGGCAGTCGCCAGATTTGTTCTTTACACAAAATACAGAATTGCTTTTTAGCTCCATGCAGCTTCTCTTAATTGAAGTTTACAGTTCTTTTAAAATATTTGGGGTCAGTAAGATTTATTTAGTTTTTACTTTTGAAATATTTAAATAATATTTGAATACATTAAAAATATTCAATATTTTTAATCCGCAAGGGCACATTAAATGGAAAAGTGACTGTATGACATTTACCGTATGATGTATTACAAAATATTATTTTTTTAATAAATGCAGTTCTTTTGACGTTTCAATGCATCAAAGAATCTTGGAAAAATGGTTCCTGCTTTTCACAGGACTATTTCATAATTAATGTTAAGAAGAAATGTCTCTCCAGCAGCAGATCAGCACATTAGAATGATTTCTGATAATAGAGTAATGGCTGCTGAAAATTCAGCTTTGCCATCACAGGAATCGACTACATTTTAAAATATATTAAAATGGAAAACAGCAATTTTATAATGTAAAACAGTATTTCACAATGTGACTGTTCTTCTGTATTTTTGGTCAAATAAATGCAGACTTGGTGAGCATAAGAGGCTTTTTTTATTTGAACAGTGGTTTGTTTAATAGTGTTCTTTTAAACTTTTTATAGAACTATGTAAATCAGAATTATGTGTAAACCACATCCTTCATGCCTTATTTTTAAAATTCTGTGAATAATAAGCTTACATACCAACTATGGATGCATGTACACTCACTTTGATTGCTCTTTAGTCTGTAAAATGCACAGCTACCAGCCAAATGACTAACATGTTACTTTTGCTTCTCAGTACAGCGCACGCTGAATAAAAATGACAAAAATGCTAATATTGATTGATGTATGAATGGCTACATGCTCTGATTCTCAGTGCTGCTCAGGATGTAATTTGCTAGAGAGTAAGAAAACAGATATCCCAATGTGCTAATGCTCCAGCAAATTACATCATCTTTCCATCGTTCGTCCTGACTGCTCTCTTCAAGTATCGGTAAAGACTTTTCCTCTGCTTTTAACAGATGAAGAGGGGTCTGATCAGCACCCCTCCCTCTGACATGCTGCCCACAGCGGAGGGAGGCAAAGCCAACGCCTGGCTCCGGCAGAAGAGTGCTGGCATTTATGTCCGCCCACGCTTATTCTCTCCTTATGTGGAGGAGGCCAAGGTAGGATACACTTCTTCACCTCACTTACTGTAACATTACAATGAACTAGTGAAGGCAGAGAAGGTGATTAAAAAATAAAATGGAAAAATAAACCTATTCATTAAATAAATCTATGCATCTCATTTGTGACCCTGGACCACAAAACCAGTCATGGTTTTTTTTTTTTTTTTTTAATTGAATAAATAAGCTTTCCATTGATGTATGGTTTGTTAAAATAGGACAGTATTTGGCCAAGATAAACCTATATGAAAATCAGCAATCTAAGGTTGCAAAAAAACCTAAATACTGAGAAAATCACCTTTAAAGTTGAAGTTCTTGGCAATGCATATTATTGATCAAAAATTAAGTTTGGATTTATATTGATTATTTTGACCCATACAATGTATTTTTGACTATTGCTACAAATATCCTCTTTCTACTTAAGCCTTGTTTTGTGGTCCAGGGTCACATTTCATTAAAATACAATTTTTTATTTTTTTTTTTTTAAATGTACTTTTTTAAATGTTATAAATTTATAGAATGTGAATCAAACAGGTAAGCCGATCCGTTATTGGCATTTTCTGCCGGACCTGAGTATCAGTCAGACAAGACCGATCCAAATCTGATATTATGAGTATATTGTGTTATTGCGTATATGGTGTTATTGTTAAGCCCCACAAAAGCCACAAACACACTATAAAGCACCATTAAGTTCCTGTGCATTATATTTCAAGTGTTCTGAAGCCGTTCCATAGTTTAATGTACAGAGGTACAGATTAACATTTAAGTCAAGTTCACGCTGCGGCTGTCTGTCATCCTCCGTTCAGCATTCAAAATGCGTGTCGCGTTTGGTTACAACAGTCAAAAACACTCTCCGAGATGATTCGCTGTTCCTATTATACCCGATCTGTAAATAAAGATCAATGATTTTGCGTAAAAGGACTTTCTGGAGTTTAGTGCCGTTTCTAAAGCGTGTTACTTTCTACCGGGCGTCTGTTAGATAACAACACTGTTGTAGAGAGCACTATGAAATGTTCTTCACGAGCACAGTAACTGAAATTTTTAAGACCGTTAAAAGAAATCACACAGATTTGTATACACTACGCATGCATTTATATCTCTTCACTTTATGTTTTGAACTTTTCTCTATGTGGAGCACTGCACTGCCCATTGTGATGCATCGGTGTTGCTTCTTGCGCATCATTTTGCGCACATACTTTTGTTAAAGATTATCAATAGCCTTTTTGTTCATCTCATCTCTCATATGGTCCTGCCTCTTTGCTGTGCTATACATTTAAAAGAATTGTATTTTAATTTTATAATCTATATTTATATATATTACTTACATTATTCATGAATGTGTTTTACAAAAATACAAAGAGCAATGTTTATTTTAGCATATTTAGTCACTTTATTATGGGGGCAGCCGTGGCCTAATGGTTAGGGAGTCTGACTTGTAACCAAGAGGTTGCGAGTTCGAGTCCCAGGTCCGGCAGGGATTGACGGTGGGGGGAGTGAATATCCAGCGCTCTCTCCATCGTCAATACCACGACTGAGGTGAGACCCTTGAGCAAGGCACCGAACCCCCAACTGCTCCCCGGGCGCCGCAGCAATGCAATGGCTGCCCACTGCTCCGGGTGTATGTTCACGGTGTGTGTGTGTGTTCACTACTGTGTGTGTGCACTTGGATGGGTTAAATGCAGAGCACAAATTCCTAGTATGGGTCACCATACTTGGCCTCACGTCTCGTCACTTTCACTTTCACTTTCACTTATTCACTTTTAATTGTTCTCCGCTAAATAATGATTTTTTTTAAAATAATTTTCGATTTTATAAAATTATTGTGCAGTTTTTTTTCTAGAGTAACTTTTGCTACTGAATTATCCACCAACCTAGTTTATAATAGTATTTTTGTCAGATTATAATTGTATATCAATTCATTTGTTGTATTTCTTTACAATAAAGTTTTCTGTATTTAGTAGATTGTGTGTAGCGCAAAAGAGTGATGGTCGGGTCAACACACATTGAGGTATAGAAATTCAACACTGATGTAAAATGTAAAAAACGGCACTAGTATCGGATTGATATCGCTATTGGCAAATACTTTTGTTGGTATCAGATCGGGATCAGATCTGAAAAAAGTGGTATCGAGCCAGCCCCATCAAATCATGCATTCAACTTTGTGTTTTCCTTCAGGCGATTTTGGAGGAGATGATGGTTGAGCAGACCGATCTGGTCAGGCTGCGCATGGTTCGTATGTCCAACGTACCCGACACACTCTACATGGTAAACAATGCTGTCCCCCAGTGTTGTCACATGATCAACCACCAGCAAATGGCTGGCAGCCAGACAGCTCCGCCGTCTGTGGTTGCTAACGAGATACCAGGTGGGTTAAGTGCTCATTCATGCCTTGTAATGATGTAATGTTTTAGCCAATCTGCAAAACTAGGCACATTATATCTGTATAAAATATACACTACCAGTCAAAAGTTTTTGAACAGTAAGATTTTTAATGTTTTTTAAAGAACCTTCTGCTCACCAAGCCTACATTTATTTAATTCAAAATACAGTAAAAGCAGTAATATTGTGAAATATTTTTACTATTTAAAATAACTGCTTTCTATTTGAATATATCTTGTAATTTATACCTGTGATCAAAGCTACATTTTCAGCATCATTACTGATCCTTCAGAAATCATTCTAATATGCTGATTATCATTTCAGGATTCTATAGAAATAAATACTTTGTAGCAAGGATGCTTTAAATTGATCAAGAGTGATGATAAAGACATGTATAATGTTACAAAAGATTTCTATTTCAGATAAAAGCTGTTCTTTCAAACTTTCTATTCATCGAAAAAACTTGAAAAAGTAATGATTTCTGAAGGATCATGTTACTGGAGTAACTATGCTAAAAGCTAAAAGTTCAGCTTTAAAACCACAGGAATAAATTACATTTTAAAAAATATTCAAATAGAAAAGTTATTTTAAATGGTATTGCTTTACTTTGGATCAAATAAATGCAGGCTCGGTGAGCAATGGAGACTTTTAAAATCTTACTGTTCAGAAACTTTTGACTGGTGGTGTACGTGATTTTGGTGTTTGAGTCTGACTCATTTTATCAAGCGATTTTAGTTCACAGAGTCCAAGTAGATCGTGTCCAAAACTAGATGTAATCGCGAATCCCATAAATCATACCATAAGACATTGTTTTCTCAAGTTAATTTTGCTATTCTTTTGCAAGAAGCAATTCAGTGTTTTTTTTAGGTATATATAATGTGAGTGGGAACATTGGCTTTGTATGTTGGCAAGCTTTGTGATCCTGTGGGTGTTATATAAAACAATTCAACACCAATTTAACAAAACTCTTCTGTTTATTGTCTTATATGCCCATCTTGTATTAATGTTGTTTATCAGCTGTGTAATGCTGTTAACTGCTGGGATTATTCATGTGTATTTGCACATTAAAGAAGTCATCTGTTTTTCCTTTTATCACCCTGTCTTTCAGTGCCCAGGTTGGCAGTCGTGAAGGAAATGATCCGTAGGCTGCAGGAGCTGCGTCACACGGACCAGGTGCAGCGAGCGTATGCTCTCAACTGTGGTGAGGGCGCCACAGTCAGCTACGAGCTGCAGATCCGTGTGCTCCGGGAGTTTGGCCTACCTGACGGGGCTGCAGAACTCCTACAGGTAACCCAGCACATCCTGTTTGCGTGGAGACTGACAAGTGTTGCTATGGCTACCGTGGATCTCTCTCTGACTTTCATGTCAGTTAGTATTACCCCGGCCTCGGATGAATACAATTTATTTTCCAGTGATTGCAGGCACTCGTACTGATTTTGTTCAAGTAAAAAAAAAGATTAAAAAGGGAGAATTTTGCTATTCAGATTTGAGCACTCCTTCAGTGCATTGCAAATGTCTGTATAAATGTCTGTTTGTTTGGGGGGGTTTTTTATGTATATACACTGCCGTACAAAAGTTTGGGATCGGAAAGATTTGTAATGTTTTCAAAGATGTTTTTTATGCTCATTAAGGCTGCATTTATTTGATCAAAAATACAGAAAAAACCCAATTTAAAATAGTTTTTTCTGTTTTAATATATTTTAAAAAATAATTTATTCCGACAAGGCAAAGCTGAATTGTCAGCCAAACTTCAGTGTCACATGATCCTTTAGAAATCATTTTAATGTTTATTTATTATCATATATATATATATATATATATTTTACTATGACACTTTTTTCAGGATTCTTTAAGTAATAAAAAGTAAAAAAAAAAAAAAAAAAAAAGCATTTATTCAAAACAAAAATGTTTTATAAAAAAATACACTACCATTTTGGGGTAAGTAAATATTTTTTTCTTATTTTTTAAATTGATTAAAAGTGCTAGTAAAGACTTACATTGTTACATTATTCCATTTTTAATAAATTGTGTTCCTTTTATTTTTTTTTAATTCATCAAAGAATCCCGAAAAAGAATCCAAAGAAACAGTGCACAACAGTTTCCAACATTAATAAATAAATCAGCGTATTAAAATTATTTCTGAATGATTGTGACACTGAAGACTGGAGCAATGCTCCTTAAAATTCAGCTTTGCATCACAGGAATAAATTATATTTTATAAGTATATAAAAAATTAGTATATAATTAGTATAAGTATATTAAAATAGAAAAGAAAATTAAATTCGTAGTAATATTTCACAATATTACTGTTTATCTCAGGTTTTATTTTATTTTATTTTTTTCAAACAAACGCAGCCTTGGTGAGCTTAAGTGACTTCTTTAAAAAAAAACTATCATACTATCATACAAAAAAAAAAAAAAATATATATATATATATATATATATATCTATATATATATATATATATATATATATATCAGTAAAAACAGTAATGTAGATAAATATCATTACAATTTAAAACAACTATTTTAATATATTTTAACAATTTATTTTTGTGATTGGAGGAAAATACGTACACATTTCTATTCTAATTATTTCATGTCAAAACATCTCACTTCACATCCAAATTAAAAAAAAAGACCTCGTTAACTATAGTTTACTGAGAATGCAATGTGCGCTTGCAGTCTGACACATTTTGGATGTGAACAACTGCATTCATGCACTTCATCACTCCCCGTTATTTTGACTAGCATGTTTCTCCAGTTACTGTGAAGTTCCATGAGCTCTTGAGCTGCTGTGATATCTTGTTATTCTCACCATTAAGTGACCAGTGAACCTACGCTGGATCGCTTGGAAGGAGTCAAAGCCTCTTCAGCATACCAGACAGCCTATTAAGTCTCATTTTTGAAGCACGTCTAGCACAAACATGCCCTCACGGTTACATGTGCTGTGTTTCAGAATCCGCACAAATTCTTTCCCGAGGAGCGCTTTGGAGACGAGAGTCCCGTCCTGGCCTTGCGCCAGTCGGGTCGCTGCCGGGTCAACAGTACACCAGCTGTGGAGAGCATGTTCACAGACCTGGAGGCTCTGGTGGGCTTCCACCCCCCTCTGCCGCCTCCTCCTCCACCTTATCATCCCCCGACCACCCCGGGCCATAGCCAGCAGCAGTATAAAACGGGATGGAGACCTCGGGTCCCCACGCAACCTCCTTCCAGATCTTTCTCCTACCCCTGCAACCACGCACTCCTTCACAGACAGCCATCTTCCAAGATGAGCAGCCCAGTCTACCCACCAGGAGCCAAGCCGCTGCCTCCAGACTGCACTAATGCACAGGGGGGGAGAAATCTTCATCCTGACAAGCAAATGGTGATTAATACCAATATGTTATTCTCATTATTTTTTTGTTTTGTTTTGTTACAGATGTAACTCAGTCCTCTTTTTATTTGTGGTATTCTGTCTTACTCTAAATTACATTCACACTGGTGTTTTAGGAAGCCAAACAAATTAGAATATAAGAATAATAACAACAGTTTTATATTATTGTTATTACTATGACAGTAATAGCCGTATATTGCATAACAGTCGCACTGTAAAATAAATGAAAATGAATATTTCGTAGGTGTATTATTTTTGATTTACACTACAGTAGGGACATTACAATACATCTTTCCTAATTTCTATACTTGAAAGATATATTTTGACGTGTCAAAGTCTAGACCCTGAATATAAGATGAACACATTTTTCTGATGCATTTCTAAGAAAAAAAACTTGTCTTATATTGTCTCATATATATATATATATATATATATATATATATATATATATATATATATATATATATATATATATATATATATATATATATATATATATATATATATAAAAATCTTAACATATTTTTCCTTAATATATACACTACCAGTCAAAAGTTTTGACACACCCTCTCATTTAATGTTTTTTAAAGAAGTTTCTTATGCTTATCAAGGTTGTTTTCACGTGATCAAAAATACAGAAAAAAAAGAATATTGTGAAATATTATTATGATGTAAATTAATGTTTTTCTATATTAATATACATATTTAATTTATATCTGTAATTAAAGTTGAATTTCCAGAATCATTACTCCAGTCATCAGTGTCACATGATCCTAAAATCCAAAAATCATTCTAATATGCTGCTTTATTATCAGTGCTGGAAAGTCCTTTTTTGGGAACCTGTGATACTTTTTTTCAGGATTTATTTGATCAATAAAAAGGTTCAAAAAGAACAGCAGTTATTTAAAATAGAAAGTTTTTCTAACAATATACACTACTGTTCAAAGGTTTGAGGTCAGTAAATGTTTATTCTTTCTTTTTTTAAAAGAAATGAATACTTTTATTCACCAGTGATGTGTTAAATTTATAAGAAGTGATGGCATAGATTTACATTGTTAGAAAAGATTTATATTTTGAATAAATGCTGTTCTTTTTAACTTATTCATCAAAGAATCCTGAAAAAAGAATCACAGGTTGCAAATAAATATTTGGCAGCACAGCTGTTTCCAACATTGATAATTCTAATAATAAATCAGCATATTAGAATGATTTCTGAAGGATCATGTGACACTTAAGACTGGAGTAACAGCTGATGAAAATTCAGCTTTGCATCACAGGAATAAATTATATTGTAAAGTATATTAAAATACAAACCATTATTTTATATTGTAATAACATTTTGCAGTATTACTATTTTTTTTCTGTATTTTTGATCAAATAAATGCATCCTTGATGAGCATAAGAGACTTCTTTTAAAAAACATTAAACGAGAAGGTGTGTCCGAACTTTTGACTGTAGTGTACATGTATGTTTGTGTATTTATATATACATATTAATTGATTAATCTTGTCTGATTCATTATGCAGCTCTAGAATTTATGCATTACAGCATTGTGATGTACAGTATGAAAATTTTTTTTTGCTCATGTACATTCTCTGATTTATTCTAAGAACATGGAGCCTGTTATCAACGAGTTCATGCCGGACATCGCCATGGGTGTTTCGGCAATGAGCCTGAAGGAGCGGCGCCTTCCGGAGGTGTCCATGGAGGTGGAGAGTCACGAAGCCCACCCTCACCTTTCCACAGCTCCTCCCATGTCCCACAGCTACTCCAGTCGGCACCCGCACTCCTCGCGCAAGCGGCACGCGGCCGAACCCAAGCCCGAGGGCCCGCAGCCTGACTTCCCAGATCTCTACGAGTTCCCAGGCCGTCACGTGCCTCCCTACAGCGGGCCGGACCTTTACATCCACGGCCGTCAGGCAGGCGGTGGAGCGCCGCCTCCGTCCTACTCCGAGGCTTCAGAATCCCTCCGTCTGGATGTGCTGGAACAGCCTCCGCAGAGACTAGACTTGGCAATCGTCTCCCAAGGGGGCGTTGCACAAGCCGTGCAGAGGTCGTGGCCCATAAACGAGACGGACCTCACCTGTGGGCTTGGGCCCTCCACAGAACAGTATGAGGAATGGCCCACGGGCCGCCGGCCTGCCACAGAAGGAATGGGGCTCGGCTTAGGGGCGAACGTTGGGTCCGGGGACGACGGAGGGTTGGGCGCCCGAGACCGCAGGTCGCCCAGCAAACCCGAATACCCCTACAGGAAGTCTGCTCTCTGACCCCTGACTAAAAAGAGACTGAGGACTGATTTAAATGCTAAGTGTAAGCTAACAGGTGAGGCACCAGCAGTCCTGCACTTTGTGTTCTTTTGAGGGCCGACAGTATCTTGAAGTGATGAACGCCCATAAGCTGCGCGAGTGGCTGCTTTTCTGAAGGGTAAAGAGAGATGTAGTTTAAACTGCTTTGGATACGTTTTGAACCCAGTAGGGAGTGAGGAGAGCTTGGTTTGGTTGCACGCACCTGGAAAAGAGATCAAAAATGCTAAATATTTTTATCCGAGACATCTGAGGACTTCATTAAACGGCCCTGAAAATTTCGGTGTTCTGTAAATCTGCGTTCTCGGATTTCACATGCGTCTCAGTACATTTCTTTTACTTTCATTTCCCTGAGCAGACTGTGATGAGTAGGGAATTATACATTCATCTAGATGCACAGATTTTCTTCCTTAGGAGTAAATTGAAAAAATATGAAGGCAATAAGTTGCAAACTCATTACTTTGTCTAGTCCTTGACAAACAGCTCCTTCTTCTTTTGAGGGCAGAGTGGCAGTAATAGCTCGTGTAATCTGCCGCATTCGCGGCTTTTACATTAGCCTGTGCAATTTAAGAGCCGAGATGGAACATAAAAGGGAAAACAAATGAAATCCCCTGTCTACTATGAGGCAACTTATCAGGCATAACAATGGCACAGATGCACCATTAAATGTGAATGGGGCTTTGTTTTAGCGTGTTTCACAACTCAGATCTGCAGATTCATTCCAGTGTATTTAACTTTAACTTTTAAAAACTATCTGTACTCTCAAAACAAAAAATTTGGCATCCTCTTTTGCATTTGGATTTCTCTTTCCAAGGCTGCCGTTGGTGGCATTCCTGAGAGACTGCGAATATGGGTTGATCATTATCAGCCTCGTTCTCCAGAGCTGGGCAGGAACGCTCAACCAAACCAACCTCACGCCACATCCTCAGTCCTCGGGTTCAGCGGGACGGCAGCGGTCCACGGGCCGGAGTTCATTAGCTTTTCTGTGCTAGTTCTGTCAGCAGATGACCAACAATTATGATGTCATGAACAGGCTTTGCAAAAAAAGAGAATTTTTGGAAGTGTCATGGATTTAGACACAAGTATTTACTTTTGATTTGTTACACAACACTTTAGGAAACAATATAGTACACACTGCTGCACGCCCTACCTATAGATGAAGCGACTTATTTTAAGCTTTTTTTAGCATCCGAAATACCTGTATTCTTAAATAACTGTGCAATAGTGCAGCTTTTTCATTTTAAATGTTCATTTTGCTTTCTTCTCCTTACAATTAGTATCTCTCAGCTTATACTGACACAGCAAATATGCAGGCTAGCTCACCTAATATGCCAATTCTGTCATCGTTTACTCATCGTCATGTCGTTCCAAACTTGTTTGACCTTTTTCTTTCTGTAGAAGTCATTTTTGTCCATAAAACATCAACATTGGACAAAATTCTGCAGAAAGAAAATATATCTCTCAGATTCGAAACAACATCAGGGTTAGTGAACAATGACAGAATTTGCATTTTGGATGAGCTATCCCTTTAAGATAATCAACAGTAGCCTTTCCCCACAAGTGATGATGGTACTGTATTCTCACATGCTCTTAAATGCTATTATATAAGAATCTCTTGTTGTGTTAGACCAGATGGGACCTCTGTTGAACACCCAACGATCCTCGGCTGCATCCATCCCACATTCTTCACTTCGAGTGCTTCTTTCTTTGGAGCGCAAGAAGCGTTTTATTGGTTGAAAGCACAATGTACTGAGAAAAACTAAGAATGTCCTTTTATTTCGTGTCAGATAGAAGTGCTCAGACAATTTATTCGCTGGTAAAAAGGCTTGAGCTTCAGTTGGATGGTCGATCAGACTGTTAAGAACCCACAGTTAGACCAAAGATGAGTTTGGGAGGACGTTTGGGGAATCTCGGAAGTGTTTGATTTTATCCACCAGGTTTCTTTGCCTCTTAGTGAGTCGAACCGAAACCATTGGGTTGAGATTCATGTTTGGTGACTGTGACCATAGAAAGGAACATTTATCATCGATTGATTTTATCGATCTCTCCCCAGGCACTTTGACTTACAGAGATAGCCTTAAGAGTTGATGTAGGGTTAGCACTGCTATATTATCCATAGTTTCGGCCTTAAGACCTAACCTTGGATAGTGCAGTTCTCCATCTTAGATCGCATAAGGTCTTCTATGCCAGAGAGACACTCTACCTCTGACCAGCTTTCTTAACATTTCAGTCAATTCGATTTTCCTTTGTATTATTTCCTTTCCTTTATATTATTTTCAACGTATTCAGACCTCGTGAGCATAACCATGAACATTTATCATTGAGAGACCAGAGCCAACAGCTGGAGGTCAGATTTTTTTGTAAGGTTCCTCTGTTTTGTTTAGTTTTTATTAGAACTTGACAGCATCGCTAAAGGGATAGTTCACCCAAAAAATGAAAATTCTGTCATTAATCACGCACCCTCATGTCGTTTCAAACCCGTAAAAACTTTGTTCATATTCGGAACCCAAATTAAGATATTTTAGATGAAATCCAGGAGCTCTCTGACCCTCAAGACAGGGCCTTACCACGTTGTAAGGATATGGTTAAAATAGTAACATTGGTGGCTCAATCGTAATTTTACAAGGCTGCGAAAATATTTTTGTGCAAAACCCCCCAAAATAGCGACTTTATTCAACAATTCTTCTCCTCTGCATCACCTTAGCGCACATGCGTTGTGAGTAGAAGAATAGATCGTTTTTTTGGTTTTTTTTTTCGCACAAAGTATTCTCGTAGCTTCGTAAAATTCTGGTTTGAACCACAAATGTCACATTGACTATTTTAAGAATGTCCTTACTACCTTTCTAGGCCTTGAACGTGGTAGTTGTGTTGCTGTCTATGCAGGAAAATCTTGGATTTCATCAAAAATATCTTAGTTTGTGTTCCGAAGAGGTCCTACGGGTTTGGAATGGCATGTGGGAGAGTAATTAATGCCAGAATTTTCATTTTTGGGTGAACTAACCCTTTAAGATGTTTGTTCAGAAAGTGAGGACAGTGCCATCTTACACGATAATTAACTCCATCACAGGTGTTGTTAAGGCAGTTAGCATGCGTTCTTTTCCATCTACCCTTGGTTGTTCTTCGGAGATGTTAGCTGCGTGATGCCGTAGGAGTCCTCCACCTCTGAGTCAAGCCTGAAAGAGTGATGAACCCTGAGTGGGAGAGCTCCAGTTCGCTGTCCCGCAAAGCTTCAGAGGGTCAGATCCAAAAATAGATCCAGCGTAGACCCTGGCTGGGGGTGCAAGAGATCTCCTCAGAGAGTTGAAGTCATCTGAATCGGACTGAGATTGGTAGGAGGGATGTTTGTCTTCTCTGAATGTCAAGGACATAGCTCTGCAGTTCTGTGGTTAGCTCTTTACACCAGGCTTTATCAGATACAGTTGTGGTCAAAATTTTAAATTCACCTTGCAGAATCTGCAAAATGTTATTCAACCAAAATAAGAGGGATCATACATCATTCTTGTTTTATTTAGTACTGATCTGTATGAGATATTTGACATGTAGTCCAAAAAAGAAAATGGTTGAATTTATAAAAACGACCCCGTTCAGAAATGTAGATGCGCTTGATTCTTAATACTCTGTTGTTACCTGAAATGATCCACACCTGTTTTTTTGCTGTTGTTGTTTAGTGATAGTTGTCCATGAGTCTCTTGTTTGTCCTGAAAAGTTCAACTGCCTGCTGTTCTTCAGAAAAATCCTTCAGGATCCAATCCTTCAGGTCCCACAAATTCTTTGGTTTTCCAGCATTTTTGTGTATTTGAACTCTTTCCAACAATGACTGTATGATTTTGAGATCCATATTTTCACACTGAGGACAACTGAGGGACTCATATGCAACTGTTACAGAAGGTCTAAATGCTCACTGATGCTCAAAGGAAAAACAATGCAGGAAAAACTTTTGAACCATAAAAAGATGTGTACATTTTTCTTATTTTGCCTAAATATCATATTTTTGATGC
This sequence comes from Cirrhinus molitorella, assembly GCA_033026305.1. NCBI lineage: Eukaryota > Metazoa > Chordata > Actinopteri > Cypriniformes > Cyprinidae > Cirrhinus > Cirrhinus molitorella. The sequence goes on from CM065133.1 coordinate 34,450,661, forward strand.
CTTCAGAAGCCTGTAATGCATCGTGTTTCCTTCTGAAGTATCAGTGAGCATTTGAACCTTCTGTAATAGTCCTTCAGTTGTCCTCAGTGTGAAAAGATGGATCTCAAAATCATACAGTCATTGTTGGAAAGAGTTCAAATACACAAAAATGCTGTGGGACCTGAAGGATGTTTCTGTAGAACAGCGGGCAGTTTAAGTGTTCAGGAGAAACAAGAGACTCATGAACAGCTATCAGTAAACAAATACCTTATTCAGGTCATATCAGGGTCAGGTATGATCTCTTATTTTGGTAAAATAATTAACATTTTTGCAGATTCCGCAAGGTGTATGTAAACTTTTGACCTCAGCTGTACGTGAAGATCTTCAGTCCTTTTTTTTCAAATGGTTAAACCTTTCCACTGGCATATAATGATTTTAATAATGTTGTATCTGTGATTCTCTCAAAATGCAATGCGTCGCAGCCTACTTAAGCCTTCCTTCCCTGACCTCATTCCGCAGCAAAAAGAGGACGAGGGAACCGATTTACTAACCACTTTTATTCAGAACAAAAAGATGCTCGTTTCAGACTTCATTTTACCTCGCAGATTCTGCAGGTTTCACGTCAGCACGACAACCGCGACTCAAACTACCCGTCACGCGAGTAGTTTTACAACCAGCTCACACGTTCAATCCTTTTGAAGTGTCAGAAGCTCTCGTCAAAACATTTTCAGTGTCACGGCTTTGCAACTCAGTATTTTTTGAGCTGTGGGTCCATCCTTCTGCACCAACGGCATTTTGAATTGGGTCTGACGAGCAAAGACCTCTTGGCCTATTTTTTATTTCTATTTTTTTATTTCCTGTTTTTATGCAACAGTTGCATGTTAGCTCAGATTTTCCAGGCGACTGTTACCTGTAACTCTGAGCGTCGAGTAATTGGCATCAGCACTTCCCTCCGAGGCAGCCGAGAGGAGATCTGAGGTCTGTCATGTCATTCTAGCGAATCGCACTCATGATCCAAAACTGACAGATGGATATTTAGGCCTACTGCTGCTACTCAGAGGTTTTCCTGCCAGCGGAGAACATTATTTCTTGACGTCAATGCCGATCCCAGCGATCTAGTCCCATGTAGGCCCAGCCATGCCTTAATCTTTAAGGGGGAGGTTAGGACAACTCCTAGGTTAGGATCGCCTTCGCCTCTGCTATACTCAGGCCATTTTGAACTGCTAAAGTCATTTGTTTCATGTTCTAAAACACCAGTCAATCATTTTGAGGGCGTGTTTTGATTGCTGCAAAAGTCGATGCACAGTTTGAAGGTATTATTTTGTATTCGAGATGCACACTGACCTCATAATTAATACATTTCTATCACAAATGCTATTTGTGGTCATTTGGGTTTTGTCAGATTTGTGGGTTGCTTGCCTGAGAGACTGTTAGGGAATGAATTGAAAATGCATTTGAGCTCCCAGATGAGAAGCTTGAATCATTGGCATGTTGTTTGGCGTAAATTTTTCATTGCTTAAGAGTAATGGGTTCGGAATGAATTTGACCACCGTACTTGACATAATCTTAAACCGAGGAATAAAAGCTAGAACAGATGAAGGGTACCCATTGCACTAAATTTTTTGATGGTGATATGTGTAGAGTTTATTGTGGAATAGCGCTCCCTGTTGGCGCGTTTGGTTTTTTTTTTATTATTCAGTTCAGAGTCATTTGTCTTAAACATTCATTCCTAATCCTTTTAGTATATTTGCATGGCATTGCGTTATTTATCTCCAAAGTGCCGCAAGGCTGAACTGAACTGAAGGTTTGTGTTTTGGATGTGTGAGAGGCAAGGGAAGTCGTGTTTGCAGACTTGAAGTCGAGATCTCCAGGTTCTCTCTTGTGCTATCTCTCTTACCGAGACGATTTAGTGCCTTCCCTGCCTGAGGCTGGGCTTCCTCCACACCCCTTTTGTCTTATGCAAGCCCTTTCTACAAACCTCTGTTAAAGCGTCTCTTTGTAATACTGTAGCCAACGCTTAGTGTGCATAATGTTTAATTTTGTCTTTTTGTTTCTCCGAAAGATATTTTTCAAGATTTTTGGTACCTTTGATCACAGGCCTCAGAAACACAGTGTTTTGTTGTATGTAAAATGTAAAGTTTTTTATAAATATATATAAAACATGCGATATCTATTTGAGACTTTGTGTGCGTGTGTATATATACACTCGCACACATACAAAAAAAATAAGCATTCTTTTGTGGAGTTGTGGAAAGTGTCTATTTTTCTATTCTTTTCTTTGGCCGGTGTAGTTATGAACTTTACTCTGCAATTAGGTGACTAATGTCTTGGAAATAAATAGTTTTGAGTTATAACGATTGTGTTTTTTTTGTTGTCGTTTGTTCGTTTTCATTCATTCAAGCTGCCAGATGAGCAGTAACACCTTAGTAGTGGGAAATAGGAGGGGGAAAACATTCACAAACCACACACAATCTACACAAACGCTTTCATGTAGAAATCAGAATTGGGTTCTCACTGAAATTTACAATACATTTAAAAATAACTCCATGAGTATGCGAAGTCGCAAGCCTGGAGGCCTTAAAAACAGCCATTTATTAAGCTATATAAACAACGTGGAAAGCCCTTATGGATATTGTTTGGACTTGTTTATGTAAATTACTACTGTAGCTGCAGGCACTCATTCCCTCAGACTGATCAGGCTCCAGTAGCATTTAAAACTTTCCCCAGGACTTGTTTGAACATACCTAAAAGTTCAATCAGGGCTGAAATCATACAGTTTTTTATTTTATTTTTTTTTTTTAAAAAGGTTCACCTAAAAATTAAAATTACCCCATGATTTACTCATGCTCAACCATCCTAGGTGTATCTTCTTTCAGAGGAATACAATCGGTTATATTAAAAATGTCCTGCTCTTCCCAGCTTTATAATGGCAATGAATGGGTGTTGAGATTTTGAAGTCCTATAAAGTGCATCCATCCATCATAAAAAGTAATCTACATGGCTCCAGGGGGTTAATAAAGGCCTTCTGAAGCGAATCGATATGAAAAATATCCATATTAGTTGTAATCTCTAGCTTCCGCTAACTGTCATACACGTGAAAAAGTCAGAGGATTTCGAAATAAGCTAAGAGGAGACAGGTTTTCCTTTGCTGTAAACAAAACTTGGTTCTTGCGAGACTAGCATATCTTCACTGTAGCTTATGCTACGCCAACATGCTACGCCATCTGCTGGAACACCACTCTAGTGAATGTGCGTAGGACAGCAGAAGCTAGAGATTACGCTTTATAAATATGGATATTATTCTTACACAAACGCATTGATTCGCTTCAAAATGCCTTTATTGATCCCTGGAGCCTTGTAGAATACTTTCAACGAATGGATGGATGCACTTATTTGACTTAAAAACCTCAACAGCCATTTACTGGCATTATAAAGCTTGGCACTTCTCCTTTGCCGAGATAATCTATCCACCTCACAGGTGTGGCATATCAAGATGCTGATTAGACAGCATGATTATTGCACAGGTGTGCCTTAGGCTGGCCACAATAAAAGTCCACCCTTAAATATGCAGTTTTATCACACAGCACAATGCCACAGATGTCGCAAGTTTTTTTTAAGGCCTTTTGTGTATATAGCAAAAGTCTTAGATCTTGGAGTTCAGCTCATGAAAAAAAGGGGCAAAAACAAGTGTTGTTTATAATTTTGTTCAGTGTAGTATCCGCTAACTGTCGTTAGAGGTATACTGGTATCAAATTATCTTGTTGCAATTAATTGCTAATGTTTTTATCACAGTATACGGTATTATCACGATATTGAAATTTAGTTGCAAAAAAAAAAAAAAGTGTTGTCATAATACAGTATAACAGGTTCAATAACACTTTCCTCATAAAAATATCTGAACATTTAAATACAATAAAGCAATACACAATTTATAACATTAAACATTCTACACAGATTAAATATCTATAGATCTATATTTAAAACTTTATAAACCACAATCTCTAGCTTATGCTAACTGCTGTACATGTGGAAAATGTTAGAGGACTTTGAGATTTTGACTAGCATCTAAGCTTATGCTAGGTCTACGTCCCACATCATTCGCTGAAACATCACTCTCTTATAAATTACAGTTTGTAAAGTTTTAAGATTTTTTTTAGCACATAAACGCATCGATTCACTTTAGAAAACCTTTATTAATTCCCTGGAGCCGTGTGGAATACGTTTTATGATAGATGGATGCACTTCGTTGGACTGCAAAAGCTCAACAGTCTTCACTGCCATTATAAAGCCTAGAAATGCCATGACATTTTTTTTTATATAACTCAGACTGTATCCGTCTGTAAGAAGAAAGTCATACATGCCTAGGATGACTCGAGGGTGAGTAAATCATGGGGCAATTTTCATTTTTGGGTGAACTACTCCTTTAAGTCTACTGGCCTTGGTCAGTTTTTTTTACCCATTGAAACAGTGTGTAAAGCTTGATCAGTTATTAACAAAACTAAATTATTTAAGTCCTAGCGTTGCTAGTGTTCCTGGGATAAACAGACATGCGTCACAGGGCCCAAATGTATTACCATGTTTATTTCTCAAAGATAGGACATTAAAAAGTAACAGATTCTACAAACAAAACAGGTTAAAACAAGATAAAATGAATAAAGCGTTACTAGACAATTCACAATTGTAACTGAACAACCTGAAAAAGCGCTTGCGGAGGTTTGTTATCTAAACAGATTTTTCCAATAGGCTGTAGAACTATTTACCCTGACATACATGAATGTGATTTTTTTTTTGCTATCTCATCAGAACAGAATGAATACTGACCGCAGTCATGGGATTGTGACTTCCCCGATAGCCTTCTGTAAATAACGGCACCATTTTAAATTGCTTAAAAGAGAAAAAAGCTCCTGAGGATTGCATGTAATTCCCATTTCTGTGAAAGTGCTTTACTGTATATCCATTGTTTTAAATTTTTCCATAATGCATCTGGACACAAGAGCCAATCGAATGTGATCTTAAACTCAAGCCCTATTTGAAATGGCAGGAGTACAAGAAAAGAAGTACATCTACGTCTTTGGAAACACAGAACCGGTCATACAGCACTATACAAGGTCAAAAATCATACAAGGTTATGAGGGCCTGAATTTAAACTGCATATTTATTTTACAAAACCAGGGGTGGCCTTGAAATGAACTGACTTTGGGGGGGGGAAAACAAAGGATTGGATGTAGCTGGTATGGGCGGTTTAACTGCAGTAGTACTGGTCTGCGTTGGCTCTTCGTCTCTTGCGGCTTTGCTGCTGTTCGAAAAAATGACGGATGTCCTCTGGCGTCACCACCTAAACAAGGCAGGAGGGAAAAATGAACACTAGACACACTACAAAGTTGTGTTTAACTAAATCACACATTTAAGCAACCTACTTTTCCTTCTGCAGCAAATCGCTGCAGGTAGTCCTTCAGCTCTGTCTTCATGTCATTATATTCTGAGGAAAAGCAGATGTGAATATCACAACTAAAGGAATAGTTTAGCCAAAATTTTTAATTCTGTGATTAATACTCACCCTCATGTTGTTCCAAACCTCTAAGACCTTTCATCTTCAGAACACAAATTAAGATATTTTTGTTGAAATCCAAGAGCTAGAATTGCTGACTAGGGCTGTGCGATAACTCATTAAATACTGCAATATGTGATACGATAGAGTGTCTCATGCTCTGATTAAACAGTTTCACACAGCTGTTACAGAGTCAGTTCTGTGAACTTCAGTAACTAATCTTGTGTCACGTTTGTATGCATCAAGAGCACAAATGCCTTGTGTTTGCGCACACTTGCCGATTAAAGCTCATTCTGATTCTAATTCTAATATAACTAGCATACACAAGAAGAAAGCACCCTTAAAATAACTTCGGAAAGTGAACAGTAGTGTTTTTATGTAGCATTTTAATATTAGTGTTATCATTTTAACATCAGTTTAGGAACTGAATAACAAAAAGGAAAAAATAAAACACTTTAGTCTTCATTCTATGAATTCACCGATTCTTATTAAAGCTACAAAATTTATTTAGGCAAGAGCAGTGAGTGATCTCTTTATCTTTTGTTCGTGGCCCCAAATATTGCAAGCTGCAGCGATATGCGTATTGCGATATTTCGATATATTGCTGAAATGTTCACAAGCCCAGAAACATACTAAGATTATTGGTAAATCAAAAATCAGAGGTTAAACTCTGTTATGAAGAAAATACTTTTTGTGTGGAAAGAAACAAAAATACTGACTTTATTCAACAATCCCTCCTCAAATCACATCTTCCTCCACTTTCAAGAGTACCTCTGCATGTAAACCACACATTAGCTGTGCCTTGCTTACATGCGTCATGGTACTATAATCAGGGTTCATACAGAAAATGCTAAATGAAATTCCAGGACTTTCAATGACTTTTCAAGCACTACTTGTTTGGTTTTCAAAGACTAAAGTCAGAGATCTCACTTATCAAACAATATCGTTATTATCATTCAAATTCTAATAAACTAGTAAAACTAAATAGTGCAAATAAAGTGCAGTACAAAAGCATGCAATGACTGTGGCAGCTTTAACTTTTGAAAGGATACTATGGCAAAGTTATCTGGCCAGAGGAGAACTGAGCCTGGTTTCTCCCAAGGTTTTTTCTCCATGTCTGTCACAGGTGGAGTTTTGGGTTTGTGCCCCTGTCGCCTCTGGCGTGCTTAGTTGGGGACACTTAATTTCCACCGATATCCTTGACTTGATTGCACAGATACTATTTGAACTGAATTGAGGTGGATGATGACAAATTGAAAATTGAGTGTTTACTATTGTCCTTTTGCATTATTGACACTATTTTCCCATTTAATTCTGTAAAGCTGCTTTGACACCATCTGTATAGTTAAAAATACTATAGGTGACTTGACTTGTCGCTTTCCTTATTCAGACTGATTTTTTTTAATGAATATATGATTGATCTGAAGAATGAAAGCTAAGGGAGTGACAATAACCTTAGCTCACGAGATGAAACAAAATACAGATACTTGGTTCACTAAACGAGGCAATATTATAATACCATTTAAGATTTTTTTTTTTTATGACAAAATATTTGTCCTTTAAAAATCACACAAAGCTAAACAATGCAGTTGTATTTTGAAATATTTTAATCTAGGGCTATAAATGATGATTTTTTTTGTAATCAAGGATCTACTAATTATTTTGCAATTTGAGTAATCCAATATTTTTTTGCAATACAAATAGACCTAAGAGAAAAACAGGCTTTAGTATGATTATATTTATATATAAAAAGTAACAAGGCAATAATTATTAAAATAAAGTATAAAATACAAATAAATACACAGTTTTATTAAACAACACTGTTAAAATGCCTACATAAAATATGAACATATGCAACTACCGAAGAACTGTTTGTATTTATTAAGAACTGTTACTATTTAGAACTGTTGATGTATTCTCCTGTGTGGGCATAGGTTTATAAATGATTTACATTACAAAACTAGTGATATAATGCACCCAGTTTTCCGAATTTACGTTAAAAATGAACCCAAACTCACAGCATATGAAGAGGAAGAGTTTGTTGGTGGAGTTGCTGAACGCTTGTAAATGATAGCAGTGGAGCGCGAAGCGCGTCAGACTTTATATGCGCTCCCAAACGCGTGTAATTGGAAACCCAAACAAACAGCATGTGCAATAAAACAACGAACAATATAGTGCAAGCACTATCAAAGGTTTTACCACAAACGTATACTTTATACTGACATCGCAAGGCCGCTTTTTTACCTCAATGAGTATCATTATCACGTTTAACATTGCGTCTGCCCCCATAATTTTCTCTGTATATCAGACGTGTTGCATTGTTAATTTTGTGCGAAAAGATTGTTTTATTGAAAAAAAAAAAAAAATGAATTTCATATATTTTTCTAGCACCTTCTAGAAATACAACTCTTTTTAAGGGTTTTCCAGGACTTAAATTTCAAAAAGTCAAATTCAAGTAAAATTAAGCACCTTGTACGAACCCTGTATAATAGCAGAATACGTGATTTGGAAGAGAAGAATTGTTTAATAAAGTTATTTTTGTTTCTTTGCACACAAAAGGTATTCTCATACCTTTGTAAAACTGCAGTTGAACCACTGATGTCACATGGACTGTTTTACCAATGTCTTTACTAACCTTCTGGGCCTTGAATATGGTGTTGCTGTCTATGCAGGGTCAGAAAACTGTCGGATTTTATCAAAAATATCTTAATTTATGTTCTGAAAATGAACAAAGGCGAATTTTTTGGGGGTGAATCATCCCTCAGAAAACTCTAGTTTCTAGTATCTAGTATCTAGTTTTTCTTTCACACAGATAAGGATGACAGTACCACTAAACCCACTAACCATGGATGATCTCCAGCTGCTGAACCCGATTTAGATTGTTAAGGGCTGACATCAAGGGGTCACGACCCTCGGCTCCACTTGCTTGTTCAGCCTGCTCTGTAGACTTGCCTTTGTTCTCATATGCCAGGACAGTGTCCATTTCATCCATGAGGAAAGACACTCCTGCATCTGCATAGATGACCTAAGCAAAGACCAGAAACAATATTCAGTTTTCCTCACTTACAGAATCGCTTTGTTAAGGATGAAAGCAGTACTATCTAGTAAAGCTAGGGCTGTGCCGATATTTGAACGCGATTCTCATGCGTATCTCGTCAGTAATGCCGGTTCTGTGATTAGACGTAAATCTCATTCACCTGTTCATTCATGCCGCCGCGTTTACTACACAGAGCCATAGTTCACTGACAAGCCACGCAATATCGCCTTCATTATCGCAGGCGATACATATCGATAATGCACGCGATATTGCGTGGCTTGTCAGTGAACTACGGCTCTGTGTAGTAAACGCGGCGGCATGAATGAACAGGTGAATGAGATTTACGTCTAATCACAGAACCGGCATTACTGACGAGATACGCATGAGAATCGCGTTCGCATATCGGCACAGCCCTAAGTAAAGCTCCTCTGTAAAGTGTATGTTTGAGCTGTACCTTGCAGTCGGAGCAGGTGCAGAGTTTTGTGCGCCAGGCAGACGGCCAGAACACAGCGCCCTGCGGAGTCCGGCTCCTCCCTGAAGCCTTCATCTCTCTCAGTCTGCAACCTGAGCACGAACCCTCCTCAGAGGAACCTTCAGTTTCTTCCTGGTGCTTCCGCTTGCAGGCGGATGTCCCGTTGACCTGCACCTGACGGCAAAGAGAAGGTCACTAAATCACGTCTTCCTGTGTAGACGGTTAAATTTTCTCAGTCATGCAGCCAAGTTGGCTTTCTTGCTAAAAGCAACAAAACAATGTGGTGCAAATCTGGTTTAGCTCGATTCCTTTCAATTACAGCTTAATTGAGACAGATGACGCATTTGAGATGAACCAAATCCCCAATGAAAGCTCTTTCAGACATACATAGCCTAAGAGAACTTGTGCCACCTTGTGGTGAGACTTCAGAACAAAGGCAAATCTGTGTCTACACACATTTAAATCATCACCCGTAAGACCTTCATTCATCTTTGGAAGACAAATCAAGATATTTTTGATGAAATCAGAGCTTAAGAGAGCTTTCTGACCCTGCAACTGACACATTTAAGACCCAGAAAGATAGTAAGGACATTGGTAAAATGGTCTATGGGTTGAGCTACTGATATCACATTTTATCAATGTTCTTACTACCTTTCTGAGCCCTGAACGTGGTAGTTGTGTTTCTGTCTATGCAGGGCCAGAAAGCTCTCGGATTTTATCAAAAATATCTTAATTTGTGTTCTGAAGAAGAACACAAATGAGGGTGAGTAAGTTAGTCTGTCCGCAATAAAATGGACTGAGCCAGAATGAATGGAATAAAAAAATGCTGTCATGATTCATCCTCCTATTTAAACACAAGAAAACAGATATTACAGCAGACAATAAGTACCTTCACATCTCCAGAGCTCTTTGGGTTCTCATTTTTAATTTTCTCCTCTTCATCATTTTCTACCTCCACCTTCACATCCTCCTCTCCTTTGCATGGGCTCACTTTTGTTATGGGAGGCACTGAATAAACAAAACAGAATAAACCTTCTGTCCTGGCTGACATTAATTTCGGTTTTCGCTCATTTTCATACTAAATATCTGTAAATGCAAAAGCAGAAACAAAAACATTACCTGCAATATGCGCAGCGTAGTTCCAAAGGAAAGGCGTTTTGTTCATGCAGGACTCACAGATCATCTCTTGCAGCTCCACACAGTCTGGCACTGTGCAGCCTAAATGCTGTGAGAAACACAGAGATGCTCTCAAACATTTCAACACACAAAAACGACTAAACCACATTCATGTCCTGCCTGACTGCAATTTGATTTGAAACTAACCCGACCATGGAACCAGTCCTCACACATGATACACTGGATCATCTCATCTGGAACCTGGAGAGAGAGCATAGTTCATATGTGTATGTAACCTACTGTATGTACTAGAGCTTTTTCATGACGCATCAATAATCGGCCATATTGGTGGCACAGAATGTAAACAATGCCACTGAACAGAACAAAACTCAAAGCATATTTTGCTGATTATTCCTGCTGAAAATGATCAATTATTGTCATGTTTTGGGCTGTACTTATCGGTCAGACCGGGACAAACATCTGAAGTACTATAGACTGCCAAAAGTTATAACAAATCAAGGAGAAGAGTGCAAAAAACTGTCTGAAGAACAAAAGGCATTTGTGGTTTGCCAAAATAAACCAGGATTTCCACAGCAAGAATCTTGACAACATTTGTGTTTGTTCTTATTTCCAGTCAAGCAGGTGAAATATTAACTAATATCTTATTTATTACTGCTTGTACGTATCTTTACCACCTATTAACTTTAGTTTGTCAGAAGTTTACCGTGGTTTAGACAGCATAAATTAGCAGAACAACACATTAACTAGTGTAAAACCATGCAGTCAATGCTGTTGTTTACATCCAAATATCACCAATATGGCTGAGCTTCCAGGTAACTGACCAAACCATGATGTAAGTGCAAACCCTCTATATAATAAGCATCTGAATATGGATTGATAATTAACAAAGTTCATTTGCACACCAATGTACAATAACAGAATTATAGAACGCAACTCAAACTAAACCATCCATTACCTCATCCTCTGGATCTGGGTAGGGTCTGTCACATGTGCAATACAAGCCAAAGAAGTTGTGGCTGTATTTGTTCCCTGAATTCACTTTCTCTTTATCCTGCATAAGAGAAATCCATCAAGTTAGAAAAATAAAAATGGAAAGACAAATTCAAATGCACGATAAAATGTGTCTTACCGCAAATAGCTTGCACTCCATTTCCCCAAACTTGTCATTTCCACAATCACATCGAAAATTCCTGTATTATCAACAAGGTTTAAATAATGAGTGAAGCGTACTCGTAATATATCATAATGCCTCTGCATACACAATTTAAAGTAGGATCTGTGTGTAATTCAATCCAAACAGTCTAAGAAAACCTGATCCCTAAAGTTGTATTTCCTCCAGATCTCCCTTTTTTAACAATTAACCACCAAAACAATAACAACCAAAAAAAATGTTTTTGTAACAGGTCTTCACACGCTTATGATGCAGCCAGTCCAAACAGTTTATATAATAAATAATATTACAAAGTAGTTTACAATATTACAAAAGTTTACATACACCTTGCTGAATCTGCAAAATATTTTACCAAAATAAGAGGGATCATACAAAATGCATGTTATTTTTTATTTAGTACTGACCTGAAGACAATATTTCACATAAAAGACATTTACATACAGTCCACAAGCAAAAATAATAGTTGAATTTATAAATATGACCCCATTCATAAGTTCACATACCCTTTATTCTTAACTATGTTACCTGGATGATCCACAGCTGTTTTTTTTTTTTTGTTTTGTTTTGTTTTTTGGTGATTGTTGTTCATGAGCCCTTTTTTTGCCCTGAACAGTTAGGAAAAATCCTTCAACACAGTATTAAGAATCAAGTGTATGTAAACTTTTGAACAGGGTCGTTTTTATAAATACAACTCATTTTCTCTTGTGGACTATATGTAAATATGTCTTTTATGTGAAATATATTATTCAGGTCAGTACTAAATAAAAGATAGCATGCATTAAAATTAACATTTTGTAGATTCTGATGCAGTATGACAAAATAATATGCAAAAAATGTAGATGGAACCCCATCAGCAGGTCATTAAACAATCAATGTCAAATGCTTAAACGGGTTTGAGCAGCAGCAAATGTACCTTCAAACATAGTATCACAGCTTGAGTTGTTATATTAGATGGACTGTGGGAATATTCACCTCTTGGTATATAGCTCAAAAAGGTCATGGCCTTCATGGCACTTGTAGGAACATGCCAGACAGATGCCAGCTGGCTCTCCTCCCTTTGGTGTGCAGGTGTTGCAGGCATACAGAGCTTGACGCTTCACATATCCCTGTCAGGACAAACAATAAACATTAAAAAATCTTGTTTTCAGGACATATAATGCATTATCTTTTAAGAATATGGATGTAAATTCAGAGCATTTGCTCTCAGGCATCCTGCTATTATCTGTTAATAAGGTTTATTTCCAACAAATAGACACAGCATCGCCGCATTACTAATAATGTTTTATGCTAAAACCAGAATCAAAACAATCCTACAGACATTTAAGGTGAGACACTGCAGGTAAAAAAAAAAAAACTAATAGTTATCACCTTACTTACCCAGTTGACTGATTACATTGATAATTGCAAACATTTTTTGTATTACAAGTTTTCTAAAATTAGGGCTGTCAAACGATTAATCGTGATTAATCGCATCCAAAATAAAAGTTTGTTTACATGCAATGCGTGTTTACGTTGTATATTTATTATGTACTTATAAATACACACACAGACATGTATATATTAAAACTAAATATTTATATGTACATATATATTTTATCTGTATACAATTTACATTATAAATAAATATACATATTTTAGATATAAATAAAAAAGTATTTTTCCTTAATATATACATGCATGTGTATTTATATATACAGAATACATATACACAGTACACAAATATATAGTATGTAAACAAACTTTTATTTTGGATGCGAGTAGTCGTTTGACAGCACGATCTAAAATATTAGGTTTAAATATGCAAATGAGGCATTATTTAATGAAATATGCACTACATTTGCATACATTTTTTATTATAAAAATCTAAACACTGGATAAAGACCGTTTCAAAATTCTTGTTTAATTTGTTTGCCATATTAGAGTCAAATGTTTTTACAGAGGGGATTTGGGGCATGTCATTTTGTCACTCCAAAATTTAGAAAATACTTAGAACAGAAAGAAAACCATGTATTTTTTACATTTTGGGGAGAATAAAATGTATATAAATCAAGTAAATTATATATGAACAAATCCCTCCAGGATATAGACAGGAATAAAAAATGTAAAGTTTGGTGTGTGTAAGTGCTACTGAAGTGGAGATTTATGGCTCAGTGTAGGAGGAAAAACTCATTTTGAGAAAACGGCCTTTAAAAACATGTATTGTAATTAAAATCTATTGACACAAATAGATAAAGTGCTATAAAAGAAACATTAACCATGTCTTTTGGATGTTTTCCTTCCACTAGTCTGAAAAAACACTTTATGAAAAAAATAAAAAGCCCAAAATCTCACATTTGAGATGTGCATGAAAAAACGGCATATTTGCCTGCAGTGTCCCCCCTTAAAAAAATGTTGAACAGTCTGTGTTGAGGTACAATCCGCATGCTAAAACGGATTATAGGGAAAGCCTGCGTTTACATAAAGATGTCAAACCTCTGGATACGAGCATTTCTCTGAATCACTTCCTCCAAGAACAGCGGAGGCTTCGTTCTCCAGTTCTTCATCTTCTTCTAAGACGTCCACCAGAGATACAGTAGCCTCCTCCTCTCCATCCTTTGCCGCCATCCTTGAAGAGACGAGTGCAAAAAAATGTTTCTAGTTCCTGTTCCAGGGCACGAAACGAGTCACGAACTAACACGACAGTCAACGAAATCACCCTTTACTGGAGACAGCGGGTCCTCTGTAACAGAACCAAAAGAGAGATATGGGAAATCGTCATGCAATTTGACATTACCCGAACAAATTCTCAGGATTAACTGTGACAATAACAAAACCAATGCTGCTTCCGGTTTATGCAAATACGGGATGTTTTGGCGGGAGAGTTGGAGGAGTTGTAAATAGAATTTATTATTTCAGAGCTTTTTTCTGATAAACGTGATACATGACACCAACATTACCTCAATGATTTTGGATAAACAAAGAAATAGGAATTTTCGCAAAACCAATTCCATAGGTCGGAGTTCAAAGGGTAGATCAATGTTGCCATGTCCACGTGTTACACCACTTATAAATAGTAATAAATATGTCACTTATTAGTATTTCTATTTGAATATATTTTAAAAGGTATTTTATTCTTGTGAACAGAGTTACATTTTCAGCGTCATTACTCCAGTCTTCAGTAAGTCTTCATTAATGCTTTTATTTCGCAAGGATACTTTAAATGTATCAAAAGTGATGTTAAAGACTTTTATTTGTCATAACTGGATAAATGCTGTTCTTCTGAACTTTCTATTCATCAAAAACAGTTTTTTCAACTGTGACTGGAGTAATAATGCTAAAAATTCAACTTTGACAACACAGGAATAAATTAGATTTTAAATGTATATTCAAATAAAAAAAACTGTTATTCTTAATAGTAAACATATTTCAGAATTTGACTGATTTTGCTGTACTTTGGATCAAAGAAATGCAGGCTTGGTGAGCAGAGGAGACTTTTTAAAAACAATACAAATTTTACTGCTCAAACACTTTTGACTGTAGTTTTTATTTTTATTTTATTTAATGTACATTAATCAACATTCATGAATATAAATGTACCCAAATTAACCAGAGGGCTAGTTTTTATTGGTAGTCCCTTTGCCAGATGTTTTTAGGCCAAAGAAAATGAAAATAAAAAAATAGAAAAACACAATAACAATGAAATTCAACCAAAATTATAAACTACTCTCTAAAATATAATATATATATATATATATATATATATATATAAAGCAACTTATCAGGATGCATAACCAACATTAATGTCTACATTGTTGATTATGAAGGAGCCATTTCTTAAAAGTTAAACAATATACATTATAGTGTATATATGATACTTCCATTGTCACGTTATATGGTTATGTTCATGTTTATGTTCATGTTTGTCTTTTGTTCATTGTTAAAATAGTTTTTTTAAGTTGCATTTAGATGACCAGTAGTATAGCTGTTTTATTTTTTATATATGATGTATTTTAGCTAATTTTGTAAGTAATTACTGATAATAATATTTAAAAAGAGAAAGAAAAGTTGTAGTTTTGCCTGTAATGTAATCTGTTTCATTCTAATTTAGAATTAGCTCTATAGATGTTCTATATATATATATATATATATATATATTTTTTTTTTTTTTTTTTTTTTTTTTTTTTTTTCAGTCCATTTCGCGTGGTTTTCTTGTAAGATCTGGCAACCGAGTTACAGTGTGTATCTGCAATATGGCAGCGTGCGAGCTAAAGGGAGAGCTGAAGTACCGAGATGGACAGACGAATCAGTTTACAGTACAAGTAGATGGCAATTTAAAATCAGTGATAACTGGCATAAAGAAATTAAACGCTGATATATCAGAAGTTTTGACGGCTCTTGTTGATCAAGAAAGGGGCTCAACGGAAAACAACACAGCAGATGTAGATGGTAAGCTGCTAAAATGAAGACTGGGTCGTTAATGGGAAACCAACAAGCTTAAAATAAATAAAAGTCATATGACAGTGAGCTCCTTAACTTCACTGATATTGCCTTGTGTCGATTGCTATGCAAATATGTTAAGTAGTGTACGAATTGTCTTCTATTTATTTACCTACTCACTTTACAACACTTTATTACTTCTGTATTCTTATTATAGTTGAGTCATTTTCATTCAATTAATAATCTCATTTTGTAAGTTCTTTCTTTTTTTGAAACACGTCGTAGATGATGAGGAAGAGGAGAGTGATGAAGAGGATAGTACCACAAAAACGGCCACCAAAAAGTCAAACTCAGAACCTCCAAACAAGCGGATAAAGACCTTGCGGGCATGATCTTCAGAATTGTTTTGCGAGTTATGGCCTTCATTACATGAAGATGTGTTGTTACATCTATACCCTCTTTTATGTCAGCCACAAGTTCAAGGCGATATGGGGATTTTGCCTTATTTTGTACTCATTTGTATGTATTTCTAAGTTATATTTCATAACATTAGATTCCTCTAAAAGACAAAAGCAGAATTGTGTGAAGGGAAATATATGTTTCCTATTATAAAAAGTTACAAATTGACAGTGGTTATCAGTACGTTAGTTTCCTCAGCTAACAGGTACTAATAAATCACTGTGCAATAAACTGGATTCAAACTATCTGTTAAAACGTGTGAGTTTCTGATTAGGAAATCAAAGGTAGAGTTTCAAAACAATACGCACTGCACATTACATTTCTTTATTGGTTTTTGTCCGAATCCAGAGTTGTTGAAACCACAGTGTATTAAGATTGCAATGGAAAGTTTAAAACAAATACCCATTAAACATTATAAATTCACAGACAAGCCCTTTTAGACACAAACGATTGCCTTTTTTGAACATTTCAACATGAAATCATCCAAATGTGACCAAAGACATTGTTCACCACAAAATGAATCAAAACATTCGGGTCTGCAAGAAGTTTCTTGTGCCAGACTCATTACAATCTACCACACCCAACAAGTCTAAATAACCTTTGCATTTCATATGAAAGATAAGATTCACGCTGTAAAATGATTCCAATAAGACATGAGATTGAGTTCACAACCATTCCACACACATGATGAATATCAACTATTTGTTTTCTGAAACACAGATGTCTTTTCTCTGAGGACACTTGATTATCACTATGATACATGGAAATTAGTATTTCAAATGAACGCAAAGAATTGGAGAAAATACTCTTTCCATGTCTAGAGCTGACAAGAAATTATACTGGATATTAAAGTGTATCACAGATAGTTTTAATACAAAAGTTTCCTTATGACAACTCCTTTCTTTGTTCCTGCTTTGAGTGCAATTATATCCAAAACAAATGGAAAATACATATGCGGCACCACTGTCAGTGGTTTTCTTATTTTTCACTAATAAAAAGTCTACTGGAGTTAAGAACAAACGCCTGGAGCATTAAAGTGACACTACAAATCCATTGGCCTCGTAGCACTGAAACAATTACAACTGTCTACATCTTTATTCATTTTGATTTATAGTAAAACTACCCACCGCTAGACGTGTAATTCAATGGCTTACTTGCCTCCATTTAGGCTACTTATATTTAATTTATCAAATTTCACTTCAGTTATAAAAGTTAAATCAAGATAACGCTTCTAAAAAAAAAAAAGTACCGTAAGACTGAGCTGGACATGGAAAATACTTCTGGATCCCATTATAAATCTACTTTAAGTAAAATGCGGAGCAATTCAGCTTGAAAGAGTATGAAACATCACCTATAGTCCCGTTTTTTTGCTTTTCTAAAAATACACAAAAACTGGTGTGAAACTGCAAGTGACTCAAACAATTAGTTGTTAAAGAAAAACACTCCTAAACAGAAAAAGAATCCTAAACACATTCCCCTTTTAATTCCTAAGCCGAAAAAAAGGACCAAGTCTTAAAAAATAATCTTATTTATGAATGCACTTTTGTAAGACACCAAACTGCACAGCACCAAAATCTCTTTAAGTGTCAATCAGCTGCAGCCTGCTGATCTGATTGGAGGCCTTGGCGAAAGTTTGGTGACGGTTGCAGAGAACAGCAAGGCAGATGGGCAGAATGCAGTATCCTATAGTCTTGGGGTCCGCCCTGGTGCAGGAGTAAAGGAAGAGAAACACCTGGAGGTATGGAATGAGGAAAATGGTGGCCCACACCCAGAAGGGCAGCAGGAGAAGTCTCGTTTTCAGAGTCACCATCCATGAGGTTGAAGACGGGGAAGAGGAAGAGGCATCTCCCGACCATTTTGCCTGCTCTCCGGACGCCTTTTCTACATGTGCCAGTGCAAGTCGGTTGTATGTTTGGCTGATCTCAAAGATGTAATACACTGCAGCAACACTGGCCAACAAGTACAGTCCGACACCTATCCACCCCATCCGCTGGCGGAAATTCATCATTCTCCATGCTCTTCCCTGGAGAAACAAAAGCAGAACATGCAAACCAAACCATTACATGGTTATGAAATCATGTGATCAATCACTACTAAAGTTTCAGAAAATAAATTAAAACAGCTCAGCTTAAACTGTAAACCATTACTAGTTAATATTTAACCATATCCACTTAAAATGTGACATTAAAATATTATTCTAAACATGAGCTTCTCTATTGTACGAAACGCTTTCCTAAACTAACATGGATTATAAAACTCCAGCACTAAATAAACAAAGAGGAAGTCCTTCAAACACACTAAAAGACACCTCACCATCTGGAGGTTTCTCAAAGCTGTTGACTAGCACTGTTGTTGTATTATACAGTGACACGCCCCCGTCTTATCGACTAAACACATGATACTGAGCGTTACTTACTGTGGTCACACGATCAATCCATTTTGCGCGGTTTTCTGGACAATGTGTTTTTCCAAGTCAAAATCACACAACGCTGTCACAGGATTGTTGTCATAGGACTCACTTCCTGGAATAGCAACATCCGGGAAGTTTCCTTTGAATCTTCGGCGACTTTATTATTAGCCTAGCAAAGGACTCTACTGCCCCCCAGAGCATTTCTGTCATATATGCAACGATATATATTTAAAATCTGTTGTAACCACCGGTCTATAATAAATCAGCGGTTGTAAAACGGATGAGCTGTCACACCAGCAGTTTAACCAAGCGCAAATTTCATACAGAGGTCAAGTCACTATGTTGCAACACTGAGAATAATCTGTTTTTGGCTCTAAAGACAAGAAAGTGGTGGGAATGGGGAGGCATAGCTACAAGTTATGATTAAAAATATAAACATTCATTTTCCACAATTTGTCATAATGGTAAAATGCAGACTACAAGCAGTATTGGATGTAACTTAATTAGGATTAATTAATTAGTAAAGGATTACTCTAATTTTATTACAGTTCTAATGTAACTGCATCAAATCAACATTGTACATATAATGTTTAAATTGTGTACTTTTAATGTAACATTCTCCCTTTAAATACTTTGGTCAAGTCAAGAATACTTTATGCTGTTTAATATTATTTATTTGAAAGAATTACAAAGTTTCATGTCTAGTCTTCCTTGTATTGTCGAGAAAGCTTGACCAGTGACTGTTACTGTCATTATTATTTCTTAAATTTCATACAGAGGTCAAATCACGTTGTGTTCATGTTGCAGCACTGAGAATAATCTGTTTTGGGCTCTAAAGACAAGAAAATGGTGCGAATAGGAAGGCATAGCTACAAGTTATGATTAAAAATATAAATATACGTTTTCTACGATTTGTTGTAATGGTAAAATGTAGACTACAAGCAGTGTTGGATGTAATGTAATTACATTTCCCTTGAAAAAAGTAAAGGATTACTCTATTTTAATTTTATTACAGTTCTAATGTAACTGCATTAAATCAGCATTGTACATCTAATGTTAAATTGTGTTTTTAACAGTGTTGGGGAAAGTTACTTACTAAAAGTAATGCATTACAATATTGCGTTACTCCCTAAAAAAGTAACTAATTATGTTACTTAGTTACTTTTTATGGAAAGTAATGTGTTACATTACTTTTTAAATCTGGGCAGGGCTTGCTTGTTTGTTTTTAATATAAAAAAGTTTTATTCTTAACCAATGTAAAAGCCCTTTCACACCAAAATGAAATGAAGTGAATAAAGCTAAGGCTGAAGGAAAATTAAATTGACGTCTGTACAGTAGGATTGTAGGAAAAGAAAGTTCAACACTCTTCAGGAATGAGAAAAAAAACACAAATGTTTGTTCAGCTAAAGTAAATTTTGCTTATTAGTACACTGCAAAAAATGCTTTTCTTACTTAGATTTTTTGTCAGCCAAAATACCTAAAAAATCTTAAATCAAGAAGGATTTTCTAGACAAGTAAAATTTTTCTTGTTTTTTTCTGAAAACAAGTCAATATTAAGTGTGTTTTTGCTTGAAACAAGCAAAATAATCTCCCACTGGGGTAAGCAAAATAATCTTGTTTTCTGTCTAAAATAAGAAATTTTTTTTATTTATTTATTTTGGCTGGAAACACAAAAAGGGCAGACACAAAATGTACGTAAGAAAACTATTTTTGCAGTGTATGGTTGAATTGGATCAACAAAGGTCAGCAGCAAATGGGATTAAATACATAAAGGAAACAAAAAGTAACTGGCATTATTTCTCCTATATTTAAACTATAGTATTTTATTTAAAAATATTTTAGAACTAGTCAAAAGTTTTTTAATGCTTTTACAGAAGTCTCTTCTGCTCACCAGGACTCGTACTCACAAAACATTTTATCTTACCACTAAGAGTTCTCCTAAAGAGCAGTAAAAGTTTTTAACTATAAGATAGACTAAATAGAGAGTCTTAAGGTTGACCTCATTGCTGTGGATGATGTCAGCATGTTTACGCAAGCACAATATTATGTTGCCACATTCAAATAAATATTTTAAAATGCAGGCCAGGGCCTGTATGTATAAAACTTCTCAGAAATGCTCTTAAGAATAGTCTTAATCTTTGACTTACATGTCAATTTTTTTTTCTTTTCTAAGAGTAGGAGACTTTGTGACATCACTGCAGCAAAACACTAATTATTTAATGTAACTACAATAAAATCATTTAATTAAGACACTATTTAATATTTACATTTATTTTTTAATTTGCATTGTGCAAAATGATCACAGATTATTACAAATGCTTTGAAATCCTTTTCTATTCATATGTCTCCTTGTTCATCTATATTTATATTTATATAGATCAGTGGAATCGCCATTATGATGTCATCTAGCAACATTTAAGGACTATTTTAGCTACTTTCAATTTAAAGCAGTTGGCAAGACTGGTAAGTGTTTTTTCCCCTCGTATTTTGATGGTTTAAGTGAATTTTGGGGTCATTGAAAAAAACCTCCACACATTACTTTTGGCCACTATTGTAGATGCAGTTATTGCAGTTAGAGCACTGATTTGTAGAGAAAAAAGAAAGAAATCTTAATGATCAAGTTTGTATCATTTTATCATATCATCATATAACTCCAATATATCATATCTTCATTGTAAAGTGTAAAACCTAAAACTAGGTTAGCAGACCTCTCCAGCTGTCTTAAATAATTTAGGAGCTGAGACCAAGTCTTAACACTTAGGAACCTTTATGAATCACTCTTATTCTTAAGTCTAGGAAAAAGTTAGTCATTCAAAATTAGTTATTTCTCAAATTACATCATTCTTAGAATTTTGACACACTTAAGACTAAAAGTTTACTCTGAGCAGCTTTATACATACAGCCCCACGTGTCACTAATTAAATAAGTATATGTTCAGCTGATTTTCATCCTTTAACATATGTTTGCTTCTCATAAACAATTAGCTGATATGCATATAAACAGTCTTTTATATTATTATTCTTTTATAGAATAATCATGGATGATAGTAAGATATGCAAAGGTTGAAGAAAACCAAACTTGTTATTGAAAACAAGGATATAATCAAAGGAAAATTTGGTGTTGGGATAACCTCCAAAACCAAAAAAAAGTTGCATGGGAAAACATGTGTGCAAATAAATGCAGAGTGTTTCTAAAAAGTTTAAGTTCTAAAGCAGATTGCCAGCAAAAGCCATTTTAGGAGAGTTGGGGTTTGGTGTTAGTGACTTAGGAGTCCTCTTCACTACTCCTAACATTTCACAGATTTAAGAGCTAGATTTATCGTTAAAATGCTTTGTGAAATACTTTTAGAGCAAAATTTCAGGAGTCCTACATTTAGGACTGACACACCCATTATTTTTTAAACTTTTAGCCTTAACCCTCTACTGCATGCATTTAGATGGTACATGATAAAAAAATATTCCACATCATTTTTTGGTTTATTTGGGAACATTTTACTGATAAAACTTTTTTTTTTTTTTGACCACCCCTCACCCCCATCACAAAATATTTTTCCGTTGCTTCAGGGCAACGTTGTGCAACATTCACCTATCATAACACAATGTTCAGAGAGCAAAACAAAATCACAAGTCTGTCAAAAAAATGTCAAGAAATCATTCGTTGAAAAGGAAAAACACTTAAAAACACCTTGATATATTGCATTTGATGAAGACATAGGTTTGTGTTAGGGTGGGGGGCTGGGAAACTGTCCTGCAGAGTTTAGCTACCTGTAGCTTTCTAACGATCTTAAAATACATTAACTAGTGTTGATGTTTTTGATTAGGGTTGGAGCTAACTCTGCAGGACAGTGGCCTTCCAGGACCCAAGTTTCCCAGCTCTGATAGTGTTCTTCATGAAATGAGATTTTACTCTGTGTTAAACTTCAAGAAGCACTTCTTCTCTGCTGTGAAACAGAGGTGCATGTAACAATTTTTGCACAATTTTTAAAGATATTTTGTGAGTACAAGCCTGCATTTATTTGATCCAAAGTACAGTAAAATTTTGAAATATTTGTATTATTTAAAATATTTAAACAATAACTGTTATCTATTTGAATACATTTTAAAATGTAATTTATTCCGGTAATTTCAAAGCTGAACTTTTAGCATTACTCTAGTTATGATCCTTTATAAATCATTCTAATATTCTAATTTGCTGCTCAAAAAAAAAAAAAAAAAAAAAAAAACATTTATTATTATTATCATTACCTTGAAAACAGCTGAGTTGTATGAATAGAACATTCAGAAGAACAGCATTTATCTGAAACAGTAATCTTTTGAAACATCATGAATGTCTTTATCATCACTTCTGATCAATTTAAAGCATCCTTGCTAAATAAAAGTATTAATTTATTTAAATTAAAATAAAAAAAAAAATCTACTGATTCCAAGCTTTTGAATGGTATAGTGTATAATGTTACAAAATCGTTTTATTTCAGATAAATGCTAATATTTGGATCTTCCTATTCATCAAAGAATTCTGAAAAAATGTACTGTTTTAAAGACAAAAACAGTACATTTTTTTTTATAATAATAATAATAATAATAATAATAATAATGTTTTATGAACTGTAAATCAGCATATTAGAATGATTTCTGGAAGATCATGTGACTCTGAAGACTGGAGCAATGATGCTGAAAAATTTCACAGGAATAAACTACATTTTAAAATGTATTCAAATAGAAGGTAGTTATTTTAAACAGTTACAAATATTTCACAATATTACTGATGTATTTTGGATCAAATACATACAGTTTTAGTGAGCAGAAGATTATTCTTCAAAAAACATTTAAAAACCGTACTGGTAGTGTAAATAAAATATAACTAACAGAGTCGAAAATTACTTGAAATTACTTTATTACTTTAGTCGTTACACTTTACGTCTGTACCGCCTTTTTAAAATTTACTCTCATTTCTTATTGTGAAGCTTATTGAACTTTGCTACAACAAGACACGAATGAATGAATGAATCTAGCCGGAATAGTAGATCCCTCAAAAACAACCATGCAAGTTTTACCAGTGAACTAAATCCCGCCCTCTGAAAGAGGGTGTGCCTGAGCAAATAAGTTTCGTTGCTGTCCAAATGACCAATCAACATTACATTGTTAATCGACCGCATTGTCAAGTAATGCACAGACCATTTGGATAAATGAGATTTTACGTCTTTGGTTAGAAAAAAGGAACACTCGCGCCGGTTTCACTGTGATGTGTCATGATGTGTTTGTTATGTCGATATGTGTTGGTGTCATATAAATAATGTGACGAAGTTGCCATAAAATTGAACAACTATTTAGACAGAGGGACACGCGTTCTGAAGGACACAAGCAATCCTGAATGGACTACTGACGACAGCCTAAACCTTTAACTTGGACTTTACGAAACGTAAAGGAGAGACAATCTACTCATCAGAGCGCATTCAGCACATCGATTCTGTCAGGTAACGTCAAGTCATGAAATCATCTGTATCTTTTGACATTAACGACCCAACCATTCTTATTGCGTGTAGTTTACAATACTTAAACTAAACTGCTGGTCGAATTTATAAACTCTGACATATCTCTCGCCAGAGATGCAGACGTTCGTGAAAGGAAAGAGAGTTGGTTACTGGCTCAGCGAGAAGAAGATTAAAAAACTCAGTTTCCAGATCTTCGTGGATATGTGCAGGTGCGTAAAAGCGCATCTCAGGCGACTGGTCATAAACAGCCTATACTTAGGCTATAGCAAGTTTTAATATTTCTTCCTTAAATCAACTAGACTCTGCGTACGAGTTGTCATTTTTAATAGTAAGTTGTAAGTTTTAATAGTGGTTTATCCAGTAGTGACTAGGAATTTACTAGTGGTTAGATACTAATACTATTCACTTAAGTGCATGTTTTCCATTTGTTGCTGGTACTTACTAGTAATTATTAATTAGGAACTAGTATTTATGTATTAATACTAGCTTGCATACTTAAGTGGATTTGAAAACACCTTGCTACTAAGAGTAAAAAAATACTAGTAACAGTCGGAATATACCTATACATAGAACTAACTAACTCTAGCAGGATTCAATTGTGCTTTTTCTCCACATACAGACAAAAAGAACGTAGAAGAAGAAATTAATAGACTAATTATTTCACATATGTGACCACGGACCACAAAACCAGTCATAAGGGTCAAATTTTCGAAATTGAGATTTATACATCATCGGAAAGCTGAATAAATAAGCTTTCCATTAATACGTGGTTTGTTAGGATCGGACATTATTTGTTTGAGATACAACTATTTGAAAATCTGAAATCTGAGGGTGCAAACAAACCTAAATATTGAAAAAATAACCTTTAAATTTGTCCAAATTAAGTTCTTAGCAATGCATATTTCTTTTCAAAAGGATGTTTTGACATATGTTTGGTAGGAAATTTACTAAATATTTTCATGGAACTTGATCTTTACTTAATATCCTAATGAATTTTGGCCAAATTTTGACCAGTACAATGTATTTTTGGCTATTGCTACAAATATACCCCAGTGACTTAAGACTGGTTTTGTGGTCCAGGGTCACGGACCACAAAGATATGCAAGCAATATTTGGAATATGAAAATCTGGAATTAGAGAGTGATATAAAAATATAAAAATACTGAAAATCGCTTTTAAAGTTGTCCAAATTAAGTTCTTTGCAATGCATATCACTAATCAAAAATTACGTTTTGATATATTTATGGTAGGAAATTTACAAGATATCTTCATGGAACATGATCTTTACTTAATATCCTAATTTTTGCCCATACAATGTATTTTTGGCTATTGCTACTAGTTTTGTGGCCCAGGGTCACAACTGGAGCGAGTATTATAGTTATTTGACACTGTTAGAATGACAAGTATCCATCTAATAAATAGCTATATTGAAAAAGAGTCACTGTTTTTGTTTGCTAACTACTAATTTAAAGTGCTAGTAATGTAAAATATATACTAGTTTGTTTTAAGGAATAAATGTTAAAACTACTTGCCATTAGTAAAAGTGTCAAAACATGAATGTACAGTGCGAATGAGTTAAAGAAAATTGAATCAAGCTGGGTTTAGTGTTAATTCGTATTGTAGGACATAGGAAACATGATTCATCACACCTCCACATGTCTCATCTTCTTTCGTACATCAGCTGACACAGTTTCACTCACCTTTTGTTTTTTTCCAGTAAATGTAATAAAAAGCTATTTCTTTACTATTTCTCACTGTTATCTCTGTTCTAGTTTGCATTCTCCGAACAGTCGTCTCTAAAAAATGAATCTAAATCTCTTCCTGCACCCCATCCCCATATCCTTTTGTCACCATAGTCAGTCTACCCTAAGCATTTGCTTTTCGAGGAAGTCCCTTCTGAACTGTGCTAGATTGCTTATACAAAACTGTAACTTGTAACACTGTCCTGGGA
Organism: Cirrhinus molitorella; assembly: GCA_033026305.1. Taxonomy (NCBI): domain Eukaryota; kingdom Metazoa; phylum Chordata; class Actinopteri; order Cypriniformes; family Cyprinidae; genus Cirrhinus; species Cirrhinus molitorella. The sequence continues at coordinate 34,476,732 of CM065133.1, forward strand.
CTCTCATAATTAGTTGGCCATAAAACCATCTGTGAAATTTCGAGCAATAAAAACAGGCGAAGACCTGGACAAAGTTCACCGGTTACCTGGATAAACACCAGGCAGACGGGCCGTCTTTGAATTTACAGACTTAGGAGTAACATTGCTTGCATATCTTTTTAGACTCCATGCATTCCTAAGAGTCTGCAGCAAGACTGTGCCTGTTACTTAACTGATTCAAAGCTGAATCGTGTTACGTTTTCAAGTTTACATTGCATTGTCATCAATATGGCTGTGATGCTATAAATGTTGTGTTTGTGAAAGGAGGTGCTGAACATGCCTCAGATGCATATCTGTACGGATGACATACCCTGCGTGGGCTACATGACATTTCTGAGTTAATGTAACTTGATCTCCTTTCAGGAGCATGTTCTAGCCTAGATAACCGGTTTTCAAAAAGATTTCACCTGAGCTTGTGCAAAACGCTCAGTGATTTGTTATTCTACTGGCTGGCATATTTGTCTTGAGACTTTCGATGAAAGGCTAAGATATTTTCACCTAGTTCTGAGGCTTCTACTGAGTCAGCACTACTGATAAACACAGTGCTACATTCGTTAAATCACAACAGGTTTGTCAGCTGTTGAAAAAGATGTGAGGTTTTTGTTATTATCGGGGACGTTTAAACTTGAAGACCTAAAGTTGCCCAACTCATGATATTCTCACAGCACAAGAACTAATCAGACACATTGTTTATTATATGAACTGTTATCATTTAAAGAGTGTTTTATATTTGCTTTATCAATAGCATAAATGTGTCATCTGGAAATGGTAAATCATTTTAAGCCTGTGTGTTGGATTTCTGTCATGTCTTCCTAATAATTTATCTCATTATTCCAAGTTCAAGTCTATGTTTGAGTCAACAGTACTTTAGTTGCATGTGACATGGAATCAGTATAAAATATTCATAGTTTGTTTTTCCACTTTTCCAGGAAACAAGGCATAGAGATGATCCAGGTGAGAAAGCCTTATGGCAGTTTTTCTTTCTTTACATGGCTTTTCCATGACACAGAAAGCCTTTTTATTAATGTGTTCCGACAATATGATTGTCAGCATCTGCTCCAAACATTACAATCATGCCTTTCATTAAATGAAAACAAAACCATTATGCCTGAGGACACCTAAATTCAAAATATCATCATTATAGTATTATTATAGTACTATTACTGCATCAACACAGAGCTAATCACTTTTTATGGTACCAGTCAAACGTTTCTGCACAACAAGCCTGCATTTATTTGATCAAAAATACAGCAAAAACAGTAATGTTGTGAAATAAGTAGGGCTGTACTAGAATAGTCGAATATTCGAATATTCGTTTGGTGGGTTGGCATTCGATTTTCTATTCTGAGATTCGAATATTCTTTCTTTTTTTTTTTCAACACGTGACTTCCCCCGCGAACAGTTCTCATTCGCGCTTTAGAATTAGTGAATGGGAGGGGGAGAGCTGTCAGCAAGCCAAGGAGAAAAGAGTGTACTAGTGTCACTATAGTTTACAACCTGGTTGTGATTTATTTTAAAGTTTGAAATGTAAAGAAATATTTTTGTTCATTGAAATGTGAGCTGTCTAGCCTGCCTAACAGAGCATGTGAGCGGAGATGCATGCGTTTTCAACCGAAGCCTCTGAGACACACTGCCTGCGTGGCGGACGTAGAGCAGGTTTGTTACGTGACTGCTGCGGAAAAAATCCGCTTCACTTCTATTCTGTCGCGGGGTCGCGGTTGCGATGTGGTTGGACCGCACCTGATATAAGCGCGTATTCCGCAGACAGTGTGGCTGCTCTAATCTGTTAACACAGGCGCAGAAAGAAATATCAACACGCAGGAAATCCGCGACGTGTCCGCCACGCAGCCTATATCCTATAAAGAACTCACAGCCACAGTTATAAAGCCTAGATATGTTATATAGCCTAATTTGCGCGCATTGGGGAATCACTCTATAGTATTAAAATTGCTTTTGAATGCGCGTGCGCGTTTTAATTTCGGTTTCCTTTTAACTATCGCGTAAAACTCTTGGCGGCATGAACGTGCACTCAAGCGCGTCTACAGGCTTTGTTATAATGAGAGGATTAATTAGCTTGCAGAACTCAGGACTGAACAAAAAATCCGGCGTTTTGAGCGGTGAGTGGATTCTGACTGATCAACTCAAACACAGATGGAGTCTGGCGTGAGGCGGCTGCCGTTTACTTTCGTTTTGTTAATGTTTATTTTGTTATTAAAGTACGTTTGCAGTTTCCCGCATCCTTCCCAGAGTCTTGAACTTCGTTACATATATACATCTTCCGGAAATCATCCTGGCGACCTATTTTTTAAGTCCCTCGACCCACCCGATGGTCGCGACCCAGGGTTTTAAAACCACTGCCCTAGACTCGTTGTGTGAGCATATTGGAGCGGAATTCCCTTGGGTCTGCAGCAACACATTTGTGACGCGTTAAGTCGTTTGGATGAACGATTCCCGACATAATACAAATGCAAACAGACATATGCTTAGCCCCTCCCACTGAAGCTTCGAATATTCGATATTGATTACCATCGAAGCTTCGAAGCGCAAAAAATGGTATTCGAACCAGCCCTAGAAATAAGTTTACTATTTAAAATAACTGCTTTCTATTTGAAAATATTTTAAGTTTATTCCTGTGATCAAAGCTATTTTTTTAGCATCATTACTCGTCTTCATTCTCACACAGTCCATCAGAAATCATTCTAATATGCTGATTTGCTGTCCATATATTTTTTTATTATTATTATCAGCATTTAAAGCAGTTAAGTACTTTCTTTGATGAATATAAAGATCTAAAGATCTCAAATAAAAAGCTTTTGAAAGCTTGGAGTTAGTAAACATTTATAATATTACAAAAGATTTCTATTTCAGATTTTCTATTTTTTCTATTCACTAAAGAAACCGAAAAACATTTAAAATCTTACTGTTCAAAAACTTTTGACTGGTAGTGTATGTGCTGTTGAAATGGTGCATTTTGAGGTTTATATTGCATAATAATAAATTTATTGTTTATCAGTATTAATGTTTATACTGTTATAGCATGCTTTTTTGTGTGGCTTTTTTGAACAAGTGCCAATAAAAGCAGCTTATAGAGCCTTTTTTTGTTGTTGCTCCAAAACAGTTTTTATCCAGAGCCTAATATAGCCTAACATAACAAAACATAAGTTTGCTTCTACAAAAATTGCATGGAAATTTCACTGATTAGCTCTTTCTTGGCCAATATGGTTCATATCATCCTGATACGGACCGTTTTTATAGTCTAAGCTAAAGCTTGTCTTGATAAATTATACAGTACTCTACGTTCCGCTTAATTAAGTAATTCTATAAGGTCGTGCTGAGGACATTAGTGCAGTGGGATAGCATAGGTCCACATAGGTCGTAGTACACATAGTAGATTAAACCCAATCTGTCCTCGTTGATAACAGAGTTTCACTACAACAATAGATTTTGTCCTGTAAGGAACACCTGGCTTTGTCAGGATCATGAGTGCTGTATTTTTGTATTCTACAGATGTCTAATACCTACAAAAACAATTGGTACCCCATTTTAGTGCAGACGAATTACATGAGCTGCTCTTGCATGACTGTTTTCAAGTTCATCAGGCTATGTTTGCTCAAGGATGGCGAGTTAACAGCATCATGGGTGTTTATTGAACTGTTCTGTTGCACTTGTGACACCTTTCCTTTTTGTTTCACCTTAGCACTGATAAATCATTAGACATATGACCCACAGAGATCAGAATGTACCGTGACACATTGAAGACATAATTATGATTCTGTGATTGTTATTCTGTTGGTCTGAGACCAACTAACCTGTGATTCAACTATCTATTTAAACCTTCAGGGTTTTGAAAATAGAAAAGAGACAAACATTAGGAAGAAATATTTAAGATATGTTTATTGTTTGGATTTGTTTTAAGTTGAATTCCCTGTTGAAAAGGTATGTTTTGAAGCGTGGTGGCTTTTTTGAGCTGGTTCTTAGCTAATCTTAAAATGATTAAGATAGTCCTGTGCTCCAGATTATGACCAACTAAGGACCAGCTTAAACCAGCTCAAATAAGATACCATGATTCAAAACATAACTAACATATGCTGTTTTTTTCCAACAGGGATGATACTTAAAAATGATTAAATGAGAAAAATCATTTAAACATCAGACTTTTAAACCCCACTGAATGTAGTGGCTTAGGGAAATCCTTTATTTTGGAGTAAATGACTGGCTCTTTGTGGTAATGTTTTCAGTGAACATATGAAGAAGTATTTGCACATTCCATTAGGACATGCCCTTGTCAGCTATGTTTATATTGTGTGAAGTTAAAGAGGAACTGAGGTGGCCCTGAGATACGTAAAGGGCCTCCTATAACAAACCAAGCAGGTTGCAGTGGAAATGAGGTGTAGATTTGCTGGCGGGCGTAGAACTCAAGGCCTATCTTTGGTCCAAAAATAAATAAATAAATGTATGTTTATGGACAAACATTGCTCTATTCTGTTTTGCCATGGAAAACGAAGAGGATTCTTAGAAATAGAGTCACCTTGTTTTGTTTTGGGACCTGGATGTGAAGGCTGGTAGACTAAACCAAGGTCCTTGTTCCGTCATTCTGGGCCTTCACTGTGAGTCAGACATTTGTTAGCGAAGTTGTCTGGATGAGTGAAACACTGAGGGCTTTTCTCCACTCCCTAGATGTACACCTCTTTGCTACCCACAGCATGTAGGGCATAGAAACCGAAGAGAGTAAAGACTGGACTTTGACCTGTTTTTCGCCTCATGCTGTAGGCTACCCAGCTGCACCCAGTCATAGATTTTATAGGGTCTCTAAAGCACTTAGTACTTAGAAAGAACTATCTAGCAATCAGTCCATTGGCTGATCATGTTAGACAGGGGGAGTGTCATTAATTTGATCAAGATAATGTGATTTTCTTTAATCAACAAGTTAAAGCGATCAAGGGAAAAAAGGCTTAATCTCGTCACTTTAAAACCATAAAAACCTTTCAGTATTTACCCACAAAAAAACACAGATAGGTATTCAAATAGGAAAAAAAGAATAGTTCACTCAAAAATGAAAAATTTGTCATTATTTACTCACCCTCATGTCGTTCCACACCTGTATACGCTTCATTCTAACCAAACAGTTGTTGGTCCCCATTGACTTCCATAGTGAGGAAATGAATTCTATGGAAGTCAATGTTTGATTACCTGCATTATTTAAAATATCTTCTTTTATGTTCAACATAAGAAAGAAACTCATACAGGTTTGGAACGACATGAGGGTGTGTAAATGATGACAAAATGGTCTTTGAGTGTATTTTTTGTGGGTAAATGCTGTCAAATTTTTTTTGGTCAACATACTCTGCCTTTGTTTTCTCAGTCTGTCCTACTTAACTTATTAAATTATTTTATAGGTTCATAGTACATTTACATATGGCTTAAAAACGGCAATTTCAGCATTTCACCACCACAGAGATAAGATAATTACACTTTCTCAAGAACTATTTCAAAAATATATTAAACCCAAGGGTCATGGGCGTAACCATGTGGTCTTATAAGCTTTTGGCTTGTAAGGATATGATTATATCCTTATAAATTGTATTTTTATTTTTATATATATTTTTATATATGAATCAAAAGGTTAAAAAGTCTCATATTTGATCAAGATTAGAGTAAAAACAGCTAGATAAAAAAGTTTTGTCAAGACAAATTTAGGTTGGCCTGAGAAAGCCAGACCAGAAAGTTTAAAAGTTTAACAAGTTTAAGACGTTTTAAAAGGCTTTAAAAGCTTAATGTTTGATATAGATAGATAGATAGATAGATAGATAGATAGATATTATCAGATTTAGCATAACATAGATTATCATGTTTAGTATGATTAGCATGTTTTAGCATGATTCTAACGATTAGCATGTTACTAGAATGATTAGCATGTTTTAGCATGATTCTAACATGATTAGCATGTTACTAGCAAGTTGCTAGCATGTTTCTAGCATGATGACAGTTGGAGTTTGAATAGTCTTGGTTCATTTGAACATTCCATCAATGTAAGTCTATGGGATTTTTCCCAGTTTTAATCATTATTTTTAGGAAAATCGTAAATCCGTAAATCAGTTAGAAAAGATATAGCACATTTGGTCAGATCAGTCTGAAGAGTTTGTCATCATTTACTCACCTTCATGTCGTTCCAAATCTTTCTTGTGTTGAACATAGAAGAAGATATTTTGAAAAACACTGGTAATCAAACAAATGATGGTCCCCATTGACTTCCATAGTATTTCTTTCTCTGCTATGGAAGTCAATGGGTACCAACAATGGTTTGGCTCTTCAGAATATCTTCTTTTGTCTTCAACATATGAAGAAACTTATACAAGTTTGAAATGACATGAGAGTGAGTAAACAATGGTCAGTGTTGGGGAAAGTTACTTTTAAAAGTAATGCATTACAATATTGCATTACTCCCTATAAAAGTAATTACGTTCATTAGTTACTTTTTATGGAAAGTAATGTGTTGCGTTACGTTTTTAAATCTGGGCAGGGCTTGCTTGTTTGTTTTTAATATAAAAACTTTAGATTCTTAGCCAATGTAAAAGCCCTTTCACACCAAAATGAAATTAAGTGAATAGGCCTAAGGCTAAAGGAAAATTTAATTCACGCCTATACAGTAGAACTAACAGAAAAGAAATTTCAACACTCTTCAGCAATGAGAAAAAAAAGCACAAATGTTGGTTAATATAAAGTAAGTTTTGCTTAATAGTACACTGCCAAAAATGCTTTTCTTACTTAGATTTTTTCCTTGTTTTCAGCCAAAATATCTAAAAATTCTTAAATCAAGAAGGATTTTCTAGACAAGCAAAATAATCTCCCAATGGGTAAACAAAATAACCTTGCCTTCTGTTTAAAATAAGATTTTTTTTTTTTTTTTTTGCTTACCCCATTGGCAAATAATTTTGCTTGTTCTAAGCAAAAACTCATTTAATTTTGACTTGTTTTTTTTTTTTGGAAAACAAGAAAATAATTATTTACTTGTCTAGAAAACCTTCTTGATTTAAGAATTTTTTTATATTTTGGCTGGAAACAAGACAAAAAATGTAAGAAAAGTATTTTTGCAGTGTATGGTTGAACTGGATCAACAAAGGTCAGCAGCAAAGTCATTGGTTAATAAAATGAGATTAAATACATAAAGGAAACAAAAAGTAACTGCCGTTACCTTTTTGAAAAAGATATTTTCTTGGAAATGAAAAAGTAATGCGTTACTTTACTAGTTACTTGAAAAAAGTAATATTATTACATAACTTGTGTTACTTGTAATGCGTTACCCCCAACACTGACAATGGTAAACTATTCCTTTAAGTCTTTGAATACCTATCAGAGTGTATTTTTGGTGGGTAAATACTATTAAAAAAGTGCTGAGATTAAGCCTTTTTTCCTTGATCGCTTAAGAAACTTATACAGGTTTGCAATCTCACTGTTCAACAGAAGCAACAGCAAGTTAGAGACTTATTTCTGTTTTTCAGTGTTAGTGTGTTAGATGGAAAAAGAATAATCTAGCAAAGCAAATAAGGCCTCATCATATCCAGGAAGCAGTGAAGCCTGATTGTTATAAAAAGCTACTTTAAATGACAACTGCAACAACATTAATGTGATGTAACGCATGGCCGCCTCATGCTTAATATCAGATGATGTGTGTATCAGCTGAGTATCCTCTACAAAAAGGAAGTGGAGGGGTCTTTTCTCTGAAGTGTCATGAGGTGTCTATGCTGAATCGGTGTGTCATCTTCATGCTTTGCGTCTGTTTTCGCAAATCGTTTGTCACACATCCGTGCTGGCTATGAGAACATTTCCAAACACTGTTATCTGAAACAGAGCCATTTAGGGAATAAGATAATAAGGCCCTTAGGATTGCCTCTGGTGGGCCACACAGCCCAAGTCCTGTATTTGGTGCTGCTTTTAAAACAGTGACTCTGATCTAAGCATTTTTAATAAAAGTGCACTTAGAGATGCCCCTGCCCCCTATTAACTCTACAAAATGCCTCTGACGTTTGCCAAGGACCTTTGTGGTCTGATCCAAGAAAAACATACTCTCATCCCCAAAGGTTAAACCCAAAGGGACCACATGTTCTAAGTACCCCAAGCAGACATTTTCCATATTGGAGGACATGTAAAACCTTCAGAACACATTGTGCGGTGTGTTTGTACTGTTACTATTATATTTATAAGTATGAATTACCGTGAATATGCATTTTTCACAGTGCTTCAGATCTGAGCTCTGAAATTTTTTGTTTGAAGAGTTTGTTTTTTAGAGTTTAGCAGCACAAGGTCTGAGTGACAGCTCAAATTAGCATCACATAAGCATAAGCGTATATTCATCAAATGCTCCCTTTGAGCTGTTTATTTTGTCGAATTAATTATTTTAATTACTGATCTGCTACTTAAACTTTTTTCTTCTGAGACCTAATCTGTCGACACTAACTCTACAAACTCCAAACTCAGCCCAGATCTTCAGACTGATCTGACTGAGTGTGCTATATCTTTTCTAACTGATCAGACTTACAACTGGGAAAAATCCCATAGACTTCCATTGACGGAATGTTCAAATGAGCCAAGACTATTCAAACTCACACTGACAAAACTCCCACAATCCCTTGAGACTTCTATGTGCTATTTCTAATCCATTTAAACTCAAACTAACTTCTAATCATGCTAACAGTATGCTAATAACATGCTAATCATGCTAACAGCATACTAGTAACTTGCCAATCATGTTAGAATCATGCTAATAACATGTTAATCTTTTTAGAATCATGTTAACAACATGCTAGTAACTTGCTAATCATTTTGATACATGTCATCAACATGCTAATCATGCTAGAAACATGCTAGTAACTTACTTATCATGCTAGAAATGTGCTAGTGAAATGCTAATCATGGTAGAAACATGTTAACAACATGCTAATGACATGCTAATAATGTTAGTACTTGCTAACAACATGCTAGTGACATGCTAATCATGTGAGAAACATGCTTGTAACTTGCTAATCATGCTAGCAACATGCTAGTAACTTGCTAATCATGCTAGAAACATGTTAACAACATGCTAATGTTTGTAACTTGCTAGCAACATGCTAGTGACATGCTAATCATGTTAGAAACATGCTAGCAACTTGCTAATCTTGCTATAAATAGGCTACCAACTTGCTAATCATGCTAGCAACATGCTAATAACTTAATCATGCTAGAAACGTTATCAACTTGCTAATCATGCTAGATGCATGCTAGTAACATGCTAATCATGCTAGAAACATGTTATTAACTTGCTAATCATGCTAGCAACATGCAAGTAGCATGCTAATGACATTCTAGAAATGTGTTAGTGACATGCTAATCATGGCATAAACATATTAATCATGCTAGAAACATGTGAACAACATGCTAATGGCATGCTAATAATGCTAGAAGCATGCTAGTAACTTGCTAGCAACATGCTAGTGACATGCTAGTCATGCTAGAAACATGTTAGCAGCTTGTTAATCATGCTAACAACGTGCTAGTTAAAACTACTTTAAACTTCAAACTATTTCAGACTGAAAACCATCGAACTTAAAACTTTTTAAACTTTCTAAACTTTTTAAACTTCTTAATTTTAGTTTTTAACTTTTCAAACTTTCTGGTCCAGCTTTTGCAAGCCAACTTCAAAGTTTGTCTTGACAAATTTTTTTTATCTAGTTTGCTAATTATCATGCTTAATTTCTGACAAAAGAAACACAGGTGCATTTCTGAGAAAAATACATCATTTGCCTAGTGATGTATTGACATTAGAATTCTCCCGGAGGGTTATTGCTAAAAAATGTCTCATGGATGTTTGCTGAGCTCTTGGCCTTGTTCTCCCGGTCTAGCTGGATCTGAGCCAGCCAATAGAGAAGCAGGGTCCGTTTGATGTCATCATCCACAAGCTGACTGACCACATTGTTGATGCTGACCAAAATGTCACAGAGTCTCTGCTCCTTGTTCAAGGTGTTCAGGTAAATCAATAAATCAGCTCAAGTGGCCATGCATTTATCTGCTCTTCACTCCTTTGTTTATACTCACACACTGTTTAAATACAAATTAAACTATAACGTAATATATATTTTGCTTTAATATTAATATAAAACAACCATATATGTGACCCTGGACCACAAAACCAGTCATAAGGGTCAGTTTTTGCGAAAATTGAGATTTATACATCATATGAAAGCTGAATAAATAGCTTTCCATTAATGAATGGTTTGTTATAATATGACAATACAACTATTTGAAAATCTGGAATCTGGGGGTGCAAAAAAAAACACATTTTGAGAAAATCGCCTTTAAAGTTGTTCATATTAACTTCTTACCAATGCATATTCCTTATCAAATTTGTTTTGTATATTTATGGTAGGACATTTACAAAATATCTTCATGGAACATGATCTTTACTTAATATCCTAATGACTTTTGGCATAAAAGAAAAATCTATAATTTTGACCCATACAATGTATTTTTTGGCTATTGCTACAAATATACATCAGCGACTTAAGACTGGTTTTGTGGTCCAGGGTCATATATATATATATATATATATATATATATATATAATGTTTTTATATATTTTACTATTTTTTTTAAGTATCTGCTGACATTGTTCTTTCATTATGCTGTGCATACAAAGCAAGACCTCATGAATTGTATGTTTTTGACCTCTTTCAGGACTACATAGATGCTCATCCTGAAACAGTGATTCTCGACCCTCTTCCAGCTATTCGTACCCTGCTGGACCGCTGCAAGTCATACAAGCTAATCCATAAACTTGAAGAATGCATGAAAGGTTTGTCTATAATAATACACAGTGATACATTTGTGCATTCAGTTATCAATGCTGGGCAACACAGCTATATATTTGAAATAAGCTCGCACCTAAATGGCGCATAAAGAGAAAACAAACTGTGGTTGGTTGCATTTTGTATTAGTAAGATGTGGATCAGACCGATTTCCAGTAATTCCAAATATTGTCAAAGGCTGTGTAAACCAGGCCTTTTGAACCTCCTTTGTTCTTCAGGGGTGAACTAACACGAGAAGGGCAGGTTTTTGCCTTTCCACAGGGGAAGTGTGCGGCTTACAGAGGGCTTATGTCCTAAAGCTGCTGAGTCGTTCATTCTTTGTGCTGCTTGCACGCTGCATTCACTGGCCACAGAAAGAACATGAGGCCCGCCAGCTCACTACAAGCTAACAGAATCACCAGCTGTGTGAATGGCGTAGTGCCTAAGGAATTCCATCTAAATCTGCACTCTTATTCAAAATATTCAGCCTAAAAAAACTTACACATAAACTACCATTTCTTTTTAGCTTGGTAACCCTTACCCTAGCCCTATTTTAATATACAGGAGTCAACATTTGAAATGGACCAAAAAAGTTCATCAAAGTTATCCTAAGACAAGAACGGGTGTTGTTTTGGTTTTAGGAGAACTTTGATGAAAGGTTTTGATCCATTTCAAATATTGACTCCTATATTTTAAAATCTAATTTGTAATCTAAGTTACATTTTAGTGAAACTGTGATACATTTTTGTCAGGATTCTTTGATGCAGTTCAAGATAGCAACATTTTTTTGAAATAGAATTCTGTTTTGTAACATCATAAATGCATTTCTGTCACTTCTGATTAATTTAAAGGGTTAGTTCACCCAAAAATGAAAATTAGCCCATTATTTACTCACCCTCAAGGCATCCTAGGTGTATAGGACTTTCTTCTTTTAGATGAATGCAATCAGAGTTACATTAAAAATTGTTCTGACCCCTCCAAGCTTTATAATGGCATACTGAAATATGTAGTAGAAAACCCATTAAAGATTTTCAAATCTTCCGAATTGAAAAGTCCACATTTTTAGGATTCTTTGATAAATAACAAGTTAAAAAGAACAGCATTTATTCAAAATATAAACCTTTCTAACAATGTAAATCTATGCTATCACTTTTTATTAATTTAACACATTCTTGGTGAATAAAATTAATTTCTTTAAAAAAAAGAAAGAATAAAACTGTACTGACCCCAAACATTTGAACAGTAGTGTGTATTCTTAGAAAATGCTGTTCTTTTTTTAACATTTTATTGATCAAAAAACCCTGAAAAAAGTATCACTGGTTCCAAAAAAATATTAAGCAGCGCAGCTGCTTCCAGCACTGATAATAAATCAGCATATTTGAATGATTTTTGAAGGATCATGTGACACTGAAGACTGGAGTAATGATTCTGGAAATTCAACTATAATTACAGATATAAATAAAATGTTAATGTATATTATTATAGAAAAACATTAATTTACATCGTAATAATATTTCACAATATTAAATTTTTTTCTGTATTTTTGACCAAGTAAAAACCTTGTATAAGTAAAAGCCTTGATAAACGTAAGAAACTTCTTTAAAAATACATTACACAGTCAAATGTTTGGGCACACCCTTAATTTTTTTTTAAAGAAGTTTCTTATGGTTATCAAGGCTGTTTTCACTTGATCAAAAATACAGAAAAAAAAAATAATATTGTGAAATATTATTACGATGTAAATCAATGTTTTTCTATATTAATATACATTAAAATTTAATTTATATCTGTAATTAAAGTTGAATTTCCAGCATCATTACTTTAAAAACAATGTGGAATTTTTAAATAACGTAAACCTTTCTACTAAATATTTCAGTAAGAGACATAGTTTACTTTATGTTAAGCCATACAAGTCTTAATACCCAGGGTGTGCTTTAAAAAAAGACTGTTTTATCTTGCATAATATTTTATGATTTAGTACAAACATTTTTATTACCATTTTTAATGTCAGGATATGAATTTGAGTCAAACAGTTAGTATTTAAATTGTTCTCGTGTGGTCACTGTGACACTGTGGCGTTTCGGACTCCAAGTTTGTATTATAAAGGATCTTTAAATGCTTTGAAAATTGTTTACATCAGAGAAACTGATGTTGTCCAATCAAAACCAGAACATCAGAACATCAGTGTCCTCCAGAGGGACGTGTGGGTACCAGAGTGTCACCAGAGGGTTATTGTGAAGTTAACCATCCGCCTTGGTGCTTCCCCAGTCTCTAAGAAAGAGACGACTCTGTTTAGGATACAAAGGGAGTGACTATTTTCTTGAATTTTTTCCCTTTCGCCAGGCAACTGTCTCTATGGCTGTTCGCTTATGAAACAACACTGCAAGGGATTCTGGGTAAAGAAAGATAACACAGCTCGTATACCCTCTGTATTACACAATGTCCTTTTTAAAATAGCTCACTTGCCCAATACATGCATGTTCGACTCTATTAGCAAGCGCCATCGATGACTGATTTAGTTAAATGAGACACATTTTTCCATGAGCTAATCGACCGCCATGTTGAGTTCATGTGAATTAATGACAACAAGCTGTCATGGTCCTGGCATTTGAATATAAAGCAAATACTACATTCTGTCAGTTACATTTACGTTCTTACTCACAGGATTGCAAGTTCAAAGCTGTTTCGGATAAGTTCATCTTTGAGTCATTTGACTTAGTTGTGTAAATTTGGTTGCTCATCCTTTGGTTTCATAATGAATCATAATCAACCCCAAAATACACACTTCAGCTTATCTCATACATCATTGTTACATTGCTGCACATTGCTGCATTCAGCATTTATAGCTGCTTTAAAGGTTACTCCTTGTTTGATCAAATGGATTCATGTCCCTTATCTAATGTAAAATGTGATGCTTTAATATACTGAGCTGCCCAGCATAGAAGAAGATTGTTTTTGAGCAGCTATAAATAGACTGCGCTTTCACTCTTGGAAAAGAAGCTGTTTACAAGATTTAATTGATGATTGCAGATCAAACGCTAGCTGAAAATTCACAGATACCTCAGCGGTTTATAAATGTTTCCATGGATCCAGTAGTAATATTTTCCTCTATAAAGTGTGGTCATCACTTAAAATGTGTGCATGCTACACATCATTAAGAACCCCATCCAAACTGTGTCTGTGAGGAGTTATGCTCAGGGTGTGCTGGTTAATGTTGTCAAGGTGCTGTCGTCTGGTTACGTTTTCCTTTGTATGTGCAGGTTTGAGAAAAGACAGTTAAAAAAAGAAAGAAAGAAATGTAAGCTAGTTTGAAAGAACAAGAGAGAGAAAGTGAAATGTAATCAAAACACATCAAAGAAACAATTATGCCGCATTGTATTTCTCCCAGACCTTTACAAAGAAAATCAAGCAGAATCAGGGTGGCCCATCAAGGTCAGGCCCATAAGATCAAAGAAAATAGTTGTCAATGTTTTCTTGACATTCACACGGAGGTCAGATGGTCAAATCTTAAATGTAATATTTAAAAACATAGTAATGAACTTTATTCTAATAAGCATTTTCATAATAATAATATATAATAATATAATATAATAATATTTAAATATTGATAATAATAATAATAATAATAATAATAATAAATGTTTCTTGAAAAGCAAATCAAAATATTAGAATGATTTCTGAATGATCATGTGACAATGAAGACTAGAGTAATGATGCTGAAAATTACAATAAAAAAAAAATCTATTCAAATAGAAAACCGTTATTTTAAATTGTAAAAATATTTCACAGTATTACTGCTTTCGCTGTGCTTTGGATCAAATAAATGCAGGCTTGGTGAGCAGAAGAGACTTTTGACTATAGGTGTACTTGCTTACTTATTTACTATTCATTCAAATAATAATAATAATAATAATAATATATTTTATTATGTGGTTTTCTAATACCCAAAGCGCTACAAACAGTAACAAATAAAACAATTTAAAATAAAAAATTCAGAAATACAAAACAATAAACCAATGGTAGACATTACAGAACAACTAACCATTGCAATAGAATACTAATCATCTCAATCTAAGAAGGCAATAAAAATGATTAATTTTTGAATGGATTAATAGTTTCTTAATATTTTAGAAAATTTTAAATATTTAAAAAAAAAGTTTTTAAAGAATCATTAACAGCGTACTCCTAACAACATAATCCTAACAAACTTTTATATATATATATATATATATATATATATAATATATAATTTTTTTTTTCGAAGTAAAAGTGGTACTTATTTATTTTATGTATGTATGTATATCCTTAAGTTTTTAGAAAATCGCTCCACGGGACATTTTATAACCTAAACCAACCTTGCTTGGTCAGATTGTCTGATATTGTTAACTTGATTTAACTAGATTTGACCTAAAGAGTTTTTTTTTTTTTTTTTTTTCAAATATTAGGCAGTGAGGTTTGTTAATGTTTTTTAAACTAATGTTAGTAGTTTTTTATTATCAAGAATTTTACTCTTTTAATTAGGCTTTTTTATTTACTTATTATAATATCAATGCAGTTATATCCCAGTTGGCAGCTGATGTTGAAAAGACATCAACTTCCCATCAAAACTGACAAAAACATGTCAAATATGCAAATTAAACTGAAAGGAAAAGCTAGACATGACAATGATTTGATGTGAATTGAACGCTAAACATATTGGCCTATATATATATACAGTAATAAACCACTTTCAGTATGGGATTAACTTACTGTTTTCACCAAATTACTACTGGAAACTGAATTTAAAATGACCTTACAGCATCTTGATCAAGTCTTGACTAATACTGGATGTCAGATTGATATCACTGGGATCATACTGACATTATCAAAATACATTTTCAATCAGAAATGAAAAACCTGTGCTCAACACAAAAGAACTGCGTTCAAGTTTTTATATGTATGAAACGCATTGTATCATTAAATAATGTACTAGAACTAGCCAAAAACATAGCATGTGCTCGTGTGTGTTTTCTGTAGATGACAGAATCTGCTCACCTCCATTCATGGTCCTCAAGAGTGACTGTGGCACTGAGACTCTGGAGCAGCTTCAGAAACATGGAATCACATTTCCCTTCAGTAAGTTCATGTCGTTTGAAATCAGCAGTAATCTTTACATACGTAGATTTGGCTCATGTGTTTCAGGAAAGGGGCTTCAGACAAAGGAGCTGTTTTTTATCCACCTTATTTTTCCCATGAGAGTGGGCACAGCTATTTGTAAATTGTATGGGTCTTACTTCCGGTTTTATCCACGTCCAGGTATTTTTAGCTGTGCAAAACAGCTCGTTTTGCTGCTTGATATTGCTAATCAGTGTGTCTTGCCATATTATTTTAATGTATTAATGTATAATCTTAATCATGAACCAGCTGGTTTGCAGTGCAAACCGTTTTACAGTTTACTGCATGTTGTTATTCTTCTCGTTATTTCCCTATAGTGGCTAGTGAACCGGAAGTCTCACCCATAGGCTTACTTCCGTGTTGAAGAATAAGGTGGATATATGTGATGCGATCTGGGAAAACCCGTCGGATGTCGCGCTGGCACATTTTCAGGAAATTCGAAAAATAGGTTGAAAGTCAATTTTTGGTCAAAATTAGGTTTTCATTCAATTATTATTCTCTAACATCTTGTCTATCGTCTCTAAAAATATCTGGGCAAAATTCACTTGTTTAGTGCAGAAAATAGCGATTTATTGCAGCAAGCAGACAAGTCTTTCTCTTATGCTAAGAATGCACTGCTGCGGAGGTGCTTTCCAGGGTTGCCAGGTTTTCACACCAAAACCCGCCCAATTGCCATTCAAAACTAGCGCAATGGCGTTCTGTGAGGGGGGTCCCACGTTAAAAAATTGCATTTTGGGGGATTTTATTTTTAAATTTGTATTTTAGGGGATAAAAATTACGTTATTGGGGTTGCTTCAACCTGCAGACATCAAAAAATACAAACGTAAAAGTAGCCCAATTCCACGGGAAAACCGCGGACCGCATCAAATATTTTCTCATGTTTATTGGTGCAACACACATTTTCACACTGTTTTTGCTTGATTGCAGTCTGCAAAACCCAGGTTGCTCATGGCATCAACTCGCATGAGGTAAGAAACTGCACTTTTCAGTAACCTGCCCTATTTTTCAGATCTTACATAATAAACAGTAGATAAGTACAGTAGAGCACAGTGCTGTTCAGATCCATTACATAAGAGCTGCTACATGATGTAATGTTAATTAATCATTTCTAACGCTGAGTGGTGTCTCATTAAAATGATCAATTTCGGGCTTGATCACAATTTGTCATGCAGGGTTTCTCGTTTAGTAAAGCTAGAGAACTAAGAGGTCTAATAGTAGTAGTATTTAAAAACACACATTATAATTTCTTCGAGATTTCAACACTGCAGCCAGTTCTGCCTCGTGATTCATTTCAGTTGCATTAAAAGCTGTAAAGTATTTAAAGAGAGGGTAAATCTGAATCTGTGCTTTGAGTCGCACATAACCCTGCCGTCCTTGTGGATCATTAACAGGGGTGCAGCTTCTGTTGCTATGGTGACCATATCTTTGATTCTCAGTGACTAATGTACAGGCAAAGTCTCAGACCACTCACATTCCTTCAGAACACTGCTTAAAGACACTAGTGACTCTGTTTTACAGTGTTGACAATGAGGGGCGTACTAGATTAATGTGTCACCACGACTGTGTTTGTGCAAACAGGTTGATGGTCATGTGTTTTATGACTGTGAGCACATCGGTTTACTTAGGTAAAGAAAAGACAAGGAACATATATGGATTGAGGGGGATTTGGTGTGGCAGTTTTAGTGTCAGGAAAGTACAGTACTTCCGTTATATTTGACTTGCACCTTTACATTTCAAGATCACAGGTGTCTGTGTGTTTTATCTTGTTAATTTTTAACCAGCTTGCCCTGGAATGTGTTAAGATGTTGATTTGGTTTCTGCTCAATAGATGGCCATTATCTTCAGTGAGGAAGATCTGAAAGACATTAAGCCGCCATGTGTCATCCAGAGCTTCATTAACCATAATGCAGTGCTGTATAAGGTGTTCGTGGTGGGAGAGGCCTACAGTGTGGTGCAGCGGCCCTCCATTAGAAATTTCCCATCTGGTCCCACAGGTCAGTTGAGTCACATGATTTCTATGATAGATAAATATCTTTTATTTAGCAAGGATGCATTAAATTATGGAGGCCTGTGTCTGCCACTGAATTAAACAAAAAAAGGTTATTGCTTTTTATCTCACAATTCTGACATTTTTCCTCAGAATTGTGTTATATTAACTTTCTCTGAATTTTGTCAAATCACAATTTCGAGATATAAACTCGCAATTCTTAGACAAAGGTCACAATTTCAAAGTATAAACTCGAAGACAGTCAGAATTGAGTGTTTATGTCTTGCAGTCATGATTTATTTCTCAGAATTGCGACTTTTTGTTTTGCAATTCTGACTTTGCAACTCGCATTTGTGAGTTTATATCACACAATTCTGAGAAAAAAATAATAAGTGTGAGTTTGGATCACGCAATTCTGAGAAAAGCATTACAATTTCAAGACTTAAGCTCGCAATTCTGATAAAAAGTCATAATTTCGAGATATAAACTCGCAATTCTGAAAAAAAAAGAGTCAGAATTTAAAGTTTATATTTCGTAGTTCTTACTTTATTTTTTAGAATTGCAACTTTATTTCCCAGAATTGCGACTTTTTGTCTTGCAATTATGACTTTGTAACTCGCATTTGTGAGTTTATATCACACAATTCTGAGAAAAAAGTAAGAATTGTGAGTTTGTATCACAATTCTGAAAAAAATAATGATTTTGTGATATAAACTCACAATTCTGGAAAAAAAAGTAAGAATTAAGAGTTTATATCTCACAGTCCTGACTTTATTTCTCAGAATTGTGACTTTTAATCTCCCAGTTCTGACTTTATAACTCACACTTGCGAGTTTATATCACACAATTCTGAGAAAAAAAGTCAGAATTGTGAGTTTGTATCACGCAATTCTGAGAAAACGTCACAATTTCAAGATTTAAGCTCGCAGTTCTGAGAAAAAGTCACAATTTCAAGATATAAACTCGCAATTCTGAAAAAAAAGAGTCAGAATTTAAAGTTTATATCTCGCAGTCCTGACTTTATTTTTTTTAGAATTGTAACTTTATTTCCCAGAATTGTGACCTTTTTGTCTTGCAATTATGACTTTGTAACTCGCATTTGTGAGTTTATATCACACAATTCTGAGAAAAAAAGTAAGAATTGCAAGTTTGTATTACGCAATTCTTAGAAAAAGTCACAATTTCAAGATGTAAACTCGCAATTCAGAGAAAAAAAATCACAATTTTGAGATATAACCTTATAATTCAGAGAAAAATTAATCTAAATTTTGAGAAATAAACTTACAATTCTGAGAAAAAATCACAATTTTAAGATATAAACTCACAATTCTGAGAAAAAAAAGGCAGAAGTGAGAGTTTATATCTCGCAGTCCTGACTTTTTTTGTCAGAATTGCAACTTTATTTCTTAGAATTGCGACTTTTTGTCTTGCAATTATGACTTTGTAACTCGCATTTGTGAGTTTATATCACACAATTCTGAGAAAAAAGTAAGAATTTTGAGTTTGTATCACGCAATTCTGAAAAAAAATAATGATTTTGTGATATAAACTCACAATTCTGGAAAAAAAAAAGGTAAGAATTAAGAGTTTATATCTCACAGTCCTGACTTTATTTCTCAGAATTGCGACTTTTAATCTCCCAGTTCTGACTTTATAACTCACACTTGCGAGTTTATATCACACAATTCTGAGAAAAAGTCACAATTTCAAGATATAAACTCGCAATTCTGAAAAAAAAGAGTCAGAATTTAAAGTTTATATCTCGCAGTCCTGACTTTATTTTTTTTAGAATTGTAACTTTATTTCCCAGAATTGTGACTTTTTGTCTTGCAATTATGACTTTGTAACTCGCATTTGTGAGTTTATATCACACAATTCTGAGAAAAAAAGTAAGAATTGCAAGTTTGTATTACGCAATTCTTAGAAAAAGTCACAATTTCAAGATGTAAACTCGCAATTCAGAGAAAAAAAATCACAATTTTGAGATATAAACTTATAATTCAGAGAAAAATTAATCTAAATTTTGAGAAATAAACTTACAATTCTGAGAAAAAAATCACAATTTTAAGATATAAATTCGCAATTCTGAAAAAGAAAGGCAGAAGTGAGAGTTTATATCTCGCAGTCCTATCTTTTTTTGTCAGAATTGCAACTTTATTTCTTAGAATTGTGATACTTTGTCTCCCAGTTCTGATTTTCGAGATATGAACTCGAAGACAGTCAGAATTGAGAGTTTATGTCTCGCAGTTCTGACTTTATTTCAGCAGAATTGTAACTCGCATTTGTGAGCTTATATCACGCAATTCTGAGAAAAAAAGCAAGAACTGTGAATTTTTATCATGCAATTCTGAGAAAAAGTGACAATTTTTGAGATGTAAATCACAATTCAGAGAAAAAATCACAATTTCAAGATATAGCCTTACAATTCTGAGAAAAAATTTGAGATATAAACTTGCATATTTGTCAGAATTGAGAGATTATATTTCGTAGTGCTTTGTAACACACTTGCGAATTTATATCACGCAAGTCACAATTTCGAGATATGCACTTGCAATTCTGAGAAAAGTCACAGTTTCGAGATATAAACACAATTCTGAAAAAATTTAATTGCAAGATTTTTTTTGTTTTTTATTCAGTGGCAGAAACGGGCTTCCATATTAAATGATCAAAAGTGACAGTAAAACCATTTATAATGTTATAAAAGGTTTCAATTTCAACTGTTTTCAACACTGATAATAGTAAATGCTTGTTGCGGAATCAGCATATTAGAATGATTTCTGAAGGTCATGTGACACTGAAGTCTAGAGTAATGATGCTGAAAATTCAGCTTTGTCATCACAGGAATAAATTACATTTTTAAATCTATTTCTTTTTTTCACATTACTGCCTTTATTGTATCAAATAAATGCAGCCTTGGTGAGCGTAAGAGACTTTCAAACAAACTTTTGAACGGTAGTGTGTAGTTTTTTGATGAATTACTTTGTATTCATCAAAGTTTACGTTCACATAGAAATAAGGACAAATCTGTAAATTGTACTCTGTGTGTGTCACACATTGGACACGAGTTCACCAGGTGACGTCAAAGCCAATAAAAAGACTTTACAGGGTGCCAGGTCCAGAAATGTAGACATCAGGTCTCTTTCAACTAGTTTTAGCCATCCAACACAATATCCTAACAAACCCACTTAGTCTGGAACTTTTTATAAGGTTGCCTTATGTTTGAAAGCTGTTATCAGAAACAAAGTGAGACTGACATTAATGGCACTCGTGAGCAACTCTGTGTGATGGCGAGGGCCTCTCAGCCTGTCTAGACCATCCTGTCAACATATGTGGCTGATGTTTGGACCCTTTCCTTCTTTTACAGAGTGGTTTAGTTTGTCTTTGACATGGCATTTATTGAATAAGCAAGTCAAAGATTTTGTTCTCAGATGCCAGTTTGGTGAATTATGCCCCCCGAAGGCCAATCAAATTCACTGTTGCTTAGATTTGGTCATTTTTGTTGCATAAACTTTACAATGAGACGGTGAAGGATTTGGGGATTTTTCTTTACTGAATAAATGTAGCTAAAAAGGACTTTTTTTAATTGAAAGAAGTGTCTTATGCTCATAAAGGCTGCATTTATTTGATCAAATGTGCTGTAAAATAATATTGTGCAATAGTGCAATTTTATATATATATATATATATATATATATAGTTGTGCTCAAAAGTTTACATACAGCTTGTAGAATCTACAAAATGTTAATTATTTAACCAAAATAATAGGAATCATACAAAATGCATGTTATTTTTTATTTAGTACTGACCTGAATAAGATATTTTACATAAAAGACATTTACATATGGTCCACAAGAGAAAACAATAGTTGAATTTATAAAAATGACCCTGTTCAAAAGTTTACATACCCTTGATTCTTAATACTGTGTTGTTACCTGAATGACCCACAGCTGTGTTTTTTTTGTTTAGTGATAGTTGTTCATCAGTCCCTTGTTTGTCTTGAACAGTTAAACTGTTTTCAAAAATGTTTGAAATTTGAAGATCAGGGTAAATTTAACTAATTTATAATACATTATTATCAATGTTGAAAACAATTGTGCTGCTTAATATTTTAATAAGTGTAATGTATCTTTGCTGAATTAAAGTATTAATTTCTTTTTAGAAAATTCTTGTTGTCCCCAGCTTTTGGAAAAGTAGTGTATGTATTTCTTTGAAAACTTAAAAAGCTGTTTTGTTTAACTTTTAGACAGGAGAGCAATATCCTTCAACAGTCATAATGTGTCCAAACCAGAGTCCTCTTCTGACCTGACCTGCGTAAGTCAACATGCCTCACATTCATAACTCAGGCAATGTTTTAACCCCTTTAGGTCAAGAAAAAATAACACTTTTCTTCAACCAAACTATTCTGAAAAAAACAGCCCTGTTAAAATCAAAATAAATGCATCAAATGTTTATATATAACTAAAAAGTCTTTTGCCTTTCAAAATGAATAATAACCATACATGTTCAACAAAAACAAAGGCATTTCATACTCTTTGTCCCTTTTCTTTTTTCCCCTCCAGAGGGACAACATGGAGGGCCAGTACTGGGAGCCCAACAATGATGTCATTCAGAAAATTTCCAGAAGGTTACGACAGGCCCTTGGCATTTCTCTGTTCGGCATAGACATCATCATCAACAACCAGAGCGGCCAGCACGCCGTCATCGACATCAATGCTTTCCCAGGTACGTGCAGTTACTCACATTCCAGCAATGACTGGG
Organism: Cirrhinus molitorella; assembly: GCA_033026305.1. Classification (NCBI taxonomy): domain Eukaryota; kingdom Metazoa; phylum Chordata; class Actinopteri; order Cypriniformes; family Cyprinidae; genus Cirrhinus; species Cirrhinus molitorella. The sequence goes on from CM065133.1 coordinate 34,499,489, forward strand.
TAATATATATTATGTTATCTTTATGCACTGACCTCTATTCCCACTTTCAAAACAAGAAATGCAATAATGCAAACTGACCACATGGTGTCAGTGCGGAATAATAAAGAGGCCTTTTAGTGCTTTGTAATGCTAAAATAGGTCATATTTCTTTAAAAAGGTATTTTACTGTTATTTAAACAGATTCATACAGCTTTTGAATTTCACAAGTGGAATGTTGTTTATAAAAACATCTATTTGCTTCTGAGATGTTGAAGGGAATCTGCTTCTCTCACTTTTCTCCAAATGATGACACCATATTTTTTCAATTTTAGCAGTCCCTGTCATTCACTTTGGATTTTCATTCACTATTCATTGTATACACCATCGATATGGCAAAAATATCATATCACGATTTTTTTTTTTTTTTCAGAAATATCACGATTCACGATTTTATCAGGATTCTTTGTCATGTTGGTTTTACTATTTTGCAGGTTGTCTGAGCAGTACAGCCAAACTAATTTCCCTTTTTTTAAAAACAAAGCCTTTCAAAGTAACAAAGTATAAAATAAAAAAAAGTAAAAAATCTAGTGAAGATAAAAATCTTTGTCATGTTTTTATTTTTGTTATTAAAAGATAAGAACAAAGAAACACATAATACAAACTACTGACTGAATTATTTTTCAGGTACGGTAGGTGTATTTAGCAGTAGCGTTCAAGAAATTGAATAAAATATAAAAACTATATACTATATACAGCAATTGTACATTGATTTTGATTAAATCAACTGTATTAAAGTCATTCAGTCAAAAAGGAGTGATTTTTCCTCATAGTTTTGTTGTTTTATTAACATTAAAAGAATAGTTCACCCAAAAATGAAAATTCTGTCTGTCAATTCTGTTTATACCATCATTTACTCACTCTCAGGTTGTTTTAAACCTGAATGAGTTTCTTTTTTCTGTTGAACTCTATTTGATCATTTCTTTTATTAAATTCAATGGGGACTAGATACTGTTTGATTTAATCAATGATTCACTGACCTATTCATAAAAACAGTTTTTCTTACTTTGTTTTTGAATGAATCAGCCGTTTTGAATCGATTGAATAAATGACAGCGACTCAGTCATTAAGACAGTGGCTTACTGCCACCTACTGGCAATTTTAGCTTCACATTCAAAAGTGTCATTCTATTTTTCTATCACTTCATAATTTTGTGTTCTAAATTTTATATTTAAAACATTAATCTCATAATAGTATTTATGCACTTTGTAAATGCAGTGTAAATGCATGCAAAAAAATATGTGTAAGCTATAGAGCCATGTGTGTTTAATTATACTTGGCCCTCTTCGGTCACTTTTAACTTAAAATTTTTATATTTAAAAATGTAAAAAATTGTAGCTTCATTGGAATGAGATGACACTTGGTGACTTTTGTTACATTAGCAATGTGAACACACACAAAAATCATGGATGTGATTCGGGTATTTTAAATGGTCAAAAAAGAAAATAGTCACACTTGACATAGGAAATGAATGGGAAATGACAGACATAGGAAATGAATGGGAAATACAAAAATACGAAAACAAAAGTCAGAGAATCTTTTGGTGGTACAAACTACAAATCAGTCACTGTGCACAGCAATCAAGGGGTGACACTCTAAAATATCAACAGTGCAAAATTGAGAGAGAGAGAGAGAGAGAGACCCATAGAAATGAACTGGTAAGACTGCAACAGAGCAAATTTTGAGTATATGTGTAATAAAATGAATACACGAAAACACAAAAAAATACAAAAGAGTATTTCTCTCACTTTCACATGCACCCCCCACCCCCCACACACACAAAGAGACAGAGACAGATGAACTGCTAAGACTGCAACAGGCCTGGTTTCTGGTTCTAATTATAATACAAACCTTGATATTTATCTGACCAAAAATATCTAAAAATTGAAAAAGTAGTCTTTTAGAATGTCTAAATACATTTCTAAATGCAAAACCTAATAAACTTAAGAAACTGCCTAAAAAAAAGCAATGGGAATCCAAAAGCCTCTGTATGTATGTATACAGGGAGCTATACAGGAGGTTACATGACATTATACAAGTTTTTAATTTTTTCATGCCACCAGTGGCTTAATTCTCAGTTGAAAAAAAAAAAAAAGATTTTAAATGTTTTTACTCTATTTTAATATGAAATGTTGTATTTATTGAAAAATAATATGTAAATAATTAAATACAAAAATATATATTAATTCCAATCGAAAAAAAATAGCTTATTACAATTTTATAAATATTGCACAGTATCATAAAATCTCCTCAAAATTCTAAATTATAATCAAAAAATATTATTGAACAAAAATGTTTTGCATTGATTTTCCTGAAAAAAAGAGAAGTTAAATTTTAAGGGTTTGGTTACTTTTGACCGTGGTAAGGTAAGTGTGACTCCCAAATGAAGAGGGCAAAGACGCTAAGCCCCGGACGTCCACTCACCCTAGAACACCCCTGCTTTCACCTATACATCATCATTTAGCTAAAGTCCCAAATGAAGGTGTGAAATATTGTGGAATGGTTGGGAAAAAGTACATTTGAAGCCCTTGATTTATAGACTCCAATAGTATCTGCAGGCACAGCTGTGTTTGTCAGCTTACAGTACGTTTAAAAGCCACCTGGCCTTCTCTCCGCTTGTTGCCATGGTGATCTTGTGTATCTAGCAGGGAACGGCACTTTCATATCTCTCAGTGGTACATCCAACGAGTCCCATGATACCGCAGGAGTAAGACAACAGATGATATCTGCCTTTTATTAGTCTGCCTCTCAGAGCGCGGTCACAAGAAACCCATTAACCGCCATTAACTAAAACCAACCTTCTTATTCCGCACAGGTTACGAAGGAGTCCCCGAGTTTTTCGATGACCTGTTGAGTCACATCACCAGCGTCCTGCAAGGTCAGGTGTCTAACGGAGCACCTTGCGGCCATCTGAGAGTGAACGGGTCTGTGGCCTGCGGGCTGCACTCTGGCATGCTGGGAAACGAAAGCAGTTGGTTGATGGACAGCGTCCCCCATCAGGGACTGAGCTGCGGCGGCGCTTGTATGGCTCCAAACTTTCACCCGCACGGCAGATCGGGTTTAGCAGCAGAGACGTCCTCGCAGTGACACCTCGAGAGTCAATGCGATAGAATATTTCATTACTGTTCATAAACCAAATGATCCCTCATCAAAGGGTAGATGTATAGAAAATTCCTTCACTGCAAAAAATACTTTTCTTACTTATATTTTGTGTCGTTTCCAGCCAAAATATCTAAAAAAAAATCTTAAATCAAGAAGTAAAAATTCTTGTCTTGTTTTCAGAAAAAATAGGTCAAAATTAAGTGTGTTTTTGCTTGAAATAAACCAAATAATCTGCCAATGGGGTAAACAAAATAATCTAGTTTTCATCTTGAAATAAGTTTATTTCGCTTACCCCATTGGCAGATTATTTAGCTTGTTTCAAGCAAAAACTCACTTAATTTTGACCTATTGTTTTCTGAAAACAAGACAAGAATCTTTACTTGATTTAAGAATTTTATAAAATGTAATATTTTGGCTGGAAACAAGACAAAAAATCTAAGAAAGCATTTTTTGCAGTGTTCGTGCCAAATGTGAACTGTCTAGGAAATGATCGAATGCGTATCAGTCTTCTCATTTATTTAATTGCGTTTGGAACGGCCGACCTGATTTTGGAGATTAGATTTTTTTTAATTAATGTTGCACTGAACTTGATTTGAAGAAAAAAGGGCTTTGTGGAGGAACTATCACTTTGAATGATGTTAATATATTAATGAGATACTTGAAAGAAAAATAGGTGTCATGATTTGGGTGTAAAACATTGCACTATTTAAATAAGTGTCCAGCTGGCACTAAAGCTGTGTATCATAAATTCTGGCCAAATAAGAGCGCTAGAAGATCTTTAGTGCTGTCTGAAGCAATCTGCTGGCAATTAATCTCTTAAAACACAGCTTAAAAATTATTGAAGAGTACGATTTTTGAATGCTAATTTCATATATGCACTGCAAAAAATGCTTTTCTTAGATTTTTGTCTTGTTTCCAGCCAAAATATCTAAAAATTCTTAAATCAAGAAGAATTTTCTAGACAAGTAAAGATTCTTGTCTTGTTTTCAGAAAAACAGGTGAGTTTAAATTAAGTGAGTTTTTGTTTGAAACAAGCAAAATAATCTGCCAATGGGGTAAGCAAAATACTTACTTCAAGATTATTTAGCTTATCCCATTGGCAGATTATTTTCAAGCAAAAACTCACTTAATTTTGACCTATTATTTCTGAAAACAAGACAATAATTTTTACTTGTCAAGAAAATGCTTCTTGATTTAAGATTCATTAGATATTTTGGCTGGAAACAAGACAAAAAATCTAAGTAAGAAAAGCAGTGTGAAGGGCCCGAAAACCTTGTAAACATCCTCCCTTAGGGGTTATGCATTTATTGCTAATAGGATTCACCAATAAAAATGATTTGGAATACAAAGGAGGATATTTGGAAAAATGTTTCAGCTGTTTTTGTTCACACAATGAAAGTCACTGGGGTTGAGCACTTTCATTGTATTGACAAAAAAAGCAGTCCATACAGGTTTGGAAAGACATGGGGGTGAGTAAATGATGACAGAATTAGCATTTTTACGTGAATTATCCCTGTAATGTGATTGACAAATGTGCTAAATTTGATATTTCGACAGTGTGTGTCTGTTTTACGCCCATCACGTTAGACTTGTACATGATGTATACTTTGTAAATATGTTAATTTTTTTTCTTTAGAGGCAGAATAAGCCTCTAAAGTAACATAAAAGAATGAAAAGGACAATAAAATCAAACCTAAGCACTGAGAATTCTCTAAAGATTTTTGATCTTTATTTGTTTTCTTGAAACCCAAAAAGCACTTAATTACAGTCATCACCATATCTAATAAAAACATTATTGCCTATGGATCATAAGACTCCATAATATCAGGTACACTCTTTCAGATACGTATCCTTGCGCATATTAAAATTTCAACCTAGTGTGACAATTCTGGGTAAAACATTTTACATTAAATGTACTCAATGCCCAAATTTCTTCAGGAAGCAAGCACGATAAAGCAAAGCGGAGGAGCTGGGAGAAAAACTGAGGGGACCTCTGAATGTCTGACGCCAGGGAAGTCGCTTTGAGGTTTTATTTTACACGTGGAGGGAATAAGCAGAGGATCTGCGGCGCTGAGATAAGAGCTTGCGCTGCTGTGGACTGAGCGAGAAGGTGAACGCCTCATCTCTTGTTAACATGCCTTACTACTGAAGGAGAGATGAAGGGCAAAGTGGAAAGGGAAGAAGAGATGGAGCAGCTCAGCCTCGTCTCAGGTCGTGAAGTTTCTGAGCCACGCTCTCCAGTTCAGACTCAATGGCAGCCAGACTTTCGATCTCAGCATCCTGATGACAGAAGAGAGGAAATCAGGCCTTCTGTTTTTGTTTTTGAAAGAAGTCTCTTATGCACATCAAGGCTGGTAATCATTTAAAATAAGTGTTTGATATAAATTTAGTAATTTATTCCTGTGATGGCAATGCTGAAATTTCAGCATCATTACTCCAGTCTTCAGAGTCACACAATCCTTCAGAAATCATTTTAATATCCTAATTTGGTCCTCAAGAAACATTATCTTTATCCATGTTGAAACAACTGTACTTCTACTGCTTAATAATTTTGAACTACATTTCAAGATTCTTCACTGCAAAAAATGCTTTTCTTACTTAGATTTTTTTGTCTTGTTTCCAGCCAAAATATCAAAAAAATCAAGCAAAATAATCTTATTTCAAGATGAAACTCACTTAAATTTGACCTATTTTTTCTGAAAACATCTTCACTTGTCTATAAAATCCTTTTTGATTTAAGAAGTTTTAGATATTTTGGCTGGAAACAAGACAAAAAATCTAAATAAGAAAAGCATTTTTTGCAGTGTTCGATAAATACAAAGTTCAAAAGAACAGCATTGTGCCATTATCTATCATTCAAATACTCAGTTAATACTTAAAAACTGATAGTTTGATAAACATAACTAATGATGAATGTAACGATAACTGATCATTTTAAGTACAATGACAACAAGACAACAATTTTTACTTGTCTAGATAATCCTTCTTGATTTAAGAATTTTTAGATATTTTGGCTGGAAACAAGACAAAAAATCTAAGTAAGAAAAGCATTTTTTTCAGTGTGAAGGGCCCGAAAACCTTCTAAACATCCTCCCATAGGGGTTATGCATGTATTGCTAATAGAATTCATTAATACAAATAATTTGGAATACAAAGGAGGATATTTGGAAAAATGTTCCAACTGTTCACACAATGAAAGTCACTGGGGTTGAGCACTTATTTTGGCTAAAAACTAAGAAAAGCCTTTTTTCTGCAGTGTAATAATAAGCAAAACTTACTTTATATTAACTAACATTTGTGCTTTTTTTCTCATTGCTGAAGAGTGTTGAACTTTCTTTTCCTATAGTTCTACTGTACAGACATGAATTTAATTTTCCTTTAGCCTTAGCCTTATTCACTTCATTTTCATTTTGGTGTGAAAGGGCTTTTACATTTGCAAAGAATCAAACTTTTTTATATTAAAAACAATCTGGGCCCTGCCCAGATTTGAAAGTAATGCAGAAGTAATGCATAAAAAGTAAGTAATGTAATTAGTTACTTTTTTTGGGAGTAACACAATATTGTAATGCATTACTTTCAAAAGTAACTTTCCCCAACACTGATGATAACTATGAGAAAGGTGATCATAATGACACATTTAATGATATCTATGATAAGCATAACTACAATGACAAATTGAACAATAAATATGATAAACATAACCATAAATACAAATTTAACTAAGAGAAAGGTAACTATAATGACAAATGTTAAATCTCAAAGTTAAATCTTTAAAAAGTATTAGTTATCTATACAGGACTATAGCATGACTTTAGATGATTTGGAATTGGAGTCATATGGACTATATTAATGTTCATGATGGGTTTTGTCATTTTTGGAGCTTGACTCACTGAAAGAGCAGTGTGAAGAATTAAAAAAAACTGTGCTCCACTTTTGTGCTCCTTGTTTTAACCTTCAAAAAAACATGTTAGGGCAACGAGGTGTCATACCCCTGTCTTTCTGCTGCCGCTGCCCTCTTCATCTCGTTTGTCCTGTGGTTGAGTTTGTGCCATGAGCTGCAGCTCCTGCTCCTCCGGACTCCTCCACAGCTCCCCCTCTTGATCTCCTCTCTCCTTCGAGTGGTGTGCCGCTTCCCAGTGCTCATCTACTTTTGGGCTTGCCTCTACTCTCTTGTGGGAGAGTTTGCTCACACGACTCCAGCGCTTCACTCCAACCTCTCTTTTCTTCTCCCCCTCCTCTTCCTCTTGTTCCTGCTCTTCTTTTGAATGTGTTCTCTCCGTTTCAGCCGCCTTGTGCTCCTCGCTGTTCTCCATGATGGATTGTTTTACGCCGGGATTCGCTTCATGATCATCTATGGATGTTGCCCCTTCATATAAAAAGGAACAAAGTTATAATTAATTTGAATCTTTTCTATTTTCTCTCAGTCTCTTCTCTCATTATTCTACACACACACACACACACACACACACACACACACACACATTTACTTTAGTGCAGCATCAGCAATCCCAGCACTCTTCTAAATGAAACGCTCTCTCTTGCCAGCTCACGGCTCACTGCTTGATGCCTCTTATCCTAAAATATAAGCCCCCGTCTCGTCCTTCTATCTGTACTAACGATCACAGATTCCCAAATTATTGCGTCTATTAACAAACACACTAAAGCAAAGTCACCTAAAATGTCTGGCATTTTTTAGTCAGTTCCTCAGAGATCCGAGAGCCACTTTTAACAAGCTCCAGGCAGCTGGCTGATCTGGATGGCATCCAACATCAATTATTGAACCGATTCGGCGGGCCACGGCGCAGCGTGGATTTCATTTCATAGATGGAGGCACTGTCACACCGGCCTGTTCACGGAGCACTGCTAAATTCCCCCATCAATCTTCATTTCCCATCCCTCCCGCCTGTCTCTTTTTAACCTTGTTGTGCCTTAGACACAATCTCCTGCTGTTATTCCCAACCTCTTCAATGAAATAAGCAAGTGCCTGTTATATAAATTCTCCCTGGACATCCCCGTTACTCTCAGTCACACTTTTCAAAGAGTAGTGATTATGTTGCTATTGATTGAATGTTGGAGGGTGACAAAGGAGGGGTAGTAGAAGTATTTGTACATCTGCTGGGTTTTTAGCTTTACACACCTGATCATGTATGGGATATGATACTCTGAGGCCATTCGTTTCACAAAAGTATGATGCCATGACCAAATAACAGTTGTAAATATTATGCTGTCAAAATTAATGCAAGCGATTTATTTTTTCAGTGTAACAACATTAAAAATATTTAACGCCGGGGCGAAGCTAGAAGGCCACCCTACACTGTAGAAAGTTTTTATCAGTTTCAACTTAAAAACGTAAGTTCAGCAGCTGCCTTCAAATTTTAGGTTAAGTCACCTTAAGACTACAAGTCATTTCAACTCACTACAATAAACTGAGTTAAAATGACTTGTAGTTTTAAGTTGATTTAACTTAAAATTTTAATGCAGCTGCTTCAGTTGAAACTGGTGAAAACTTTTTACAGTGTACTCACAACTGCTGCTTCTGTCTCTTTTTTCTTGACAAGAAATACAGAGTTCTGGCATGAAACTCTAGAATGCAGTCTGATGGGTCCAACTCAATCTGACAACATGACATCATAATCATATGACACAGCCGATTGGTTCTCTCCTGTAATCAGCAGCCAATGAGCTCACTGCTTAAGATTCAAATATACGACTAGTGCTAGATGTAGCAGTTTGTAGCTTGCTTTAGAAACCCCACCTTCCCCAGCTCCACCTGTATAGATGTGTTACGAGGTGATTCATGTATGCTATGGGGTTTAATTATATATGTTATATGTGCAGCAGCAGTATTTCTTTCATGCTTACAGCAGCATGTTGTGGATGTACTGGCAGTAGCAAGTCTCAGTTCTTGCTCTGCAGCAGCAGCGTAGCGGTTCTATTCTGCCAAGACCAAATACATTAACATTGTCATGTACATTACCATGCCAATCTCCCAGAGAGTTGTCATGCCAGAATTGCATTTATTTAGATGCAGAATCTTTTTACGACCACTTTACAGACTTTTCAGATGCGCTCCACTTTGGCTCAGCGACAGGCGCTAGTCAAACAAGTGCGGAAACGGTACAGGCGACAAGTACAACATCAGTGAACTGTGGCTAGATGAGACGCTGTCAGGTTCTATGTCGATAAAAACTACTTTTTCTGTCCTCTCAGTTATAATCGTAGCGCATGCTGTTCAAATGCATGCAAAAAATGGTGACAAGGCACTGTAGCTTGTATCATTTCATAATAAAGCACAAATGAAACTACGAACATGCGTGTCAGATCTGTGTCTCATTCAGCAGCGGCAGGTCTTAAAGTAATATCAGCCAAATAACCTAATAACCTAGCTGCTGTGATGTCTATTAATCAAAGAGCAAAGTTAAGAGGAAATCAATAACTTTTGTAGCTTTAGGGATTTATCTGTTTAATTTAGAATTTAGTGTTTGATAACTTTATTCAATTTCTGTACATTTCCTACTTGCTGAAGGACGCAGGTAAAAAAGTGGTTTATTTTGATGACTGTTTTAAGGTCACTTTAATTAGAAGATGTTCTAAGTCTAATAAGCTTATATACTGTAATGTCGAATGGCTATAGTCAATGGTTAAATATTCCGAAAAAAAGACCATTTCTTAGCGACATCAGTAGTACTGGTATCAGTAATACCCGCCTTCAGTCATAAAAAGATGCTATTAAACAAATATTACAGGTTTCTACATTATTCTGAAGATTGAATGTGAAATTATTCCAATATAAAAGTATATTTGTGACCCTGGGACCACAAAACCTGTCATAAGTAGCACAGGCATATTTGTAGCAATAGGCAAAAACACATTGTATAGGTCAAAATTTTACAAAAATTATATTATTCAAAAAATCATTAGGATATTAAGTAAAGATCATGCTCCATGAAGATATTTTGTACATTTTCTACTGTAAATATATCAAAACTTCATTTTTGATTAGTAATATGCTTTGCTAAGAACTTCTTTTGGACAACTTTAAAGGTGATTTTCTCAATATTTAGATTTTTTTGCACCCTCAGATTCCAGATTTTCATCTTGGCCAAATATTGTCCTATCCTAGCAAATCATACATCAGTGGAAAGCTTTATTCAACTTTCAGATGATGTATAAATGTCAGTTTCAAAAAATTTACTCTCTGTGACTGGTTTTGTGGTATAGGGTTACCAAGTGTTAAGTGTTTTTTTCTTTAATAGCTAATGCAACCTATTTATACCACAGATTGTCGTTTAAATTGGTATTATCTAATTTTGTACTTAAATTACAACAATGACTGTATGATTTTGAGACATATATTTTCACACAAAGAGCAACTGAGAGACTCATATGCAACTATTACAGAAGGTTCAAATGCTCCAGAAGAAAACACAATGCATTAAGATCAGGGTGGTGAACACTTTTTGAATTTGAAGATCAGGGAGTTTAACTGTCTTCTGGGAAACATGTATGTATCTTCTGTAGTTTCTGAAGTGCAGTACTAAATGAAATAAAATATAATATTTAGGCAAAATAAGAAAAATGTTCACATCTTCATTCTGTTCAAAAGTTTACACCCCTGGCTCTTAATGCATTGTTTTTTCCTCTGGAGCATCAGCCAGCGTTTGAAGCTTCTGTAATAGTTGCATATGAGTCCCTCAGTTGTCCTCAGTGTGAAAAGTTGGATCTCAAAATCATACAGTCGTTGTGGGAAAGGGTTCAAATACACAAAAACGCTGAAAAAACAAAGAATTTATGGGACCAGGACGATTTTTCTAAAGAAAAATGAGCAGTTTAACTGTTTAGGACAAACAAGGGACTTTTGAACAACTATCACTAAAAAAAAAACAAAAAAAAAAACAGCTGTGGACCATTCAGGTAACAATGCAGTGTTTTATGTGAAATATCTTATTCAGGTCAGTACTAAATAAAAAATAACGTAACATTTTGCAGATTCTGCAAGGTGTATGCAAACTTTTGACTTTAACTGTATAAAAGAGCTATCAGTTTGAAACACTGCGTTATGTTACTTACAGCATTAGCAGAGAAAGTTTTTCATTTTTAAGTGGACATTATAGCTGAAATACACCCAAAAGAATCAAAACTGAATCAAATGAAATCAGAATTGAAATCTAGTTGATTTGAGAGTGTCTGAATTGGAATAAATCAGGAGTCTAGAACATCAGTTGTTGGTTCTGTGGAGAAGCCTGGAAGAAGTGATTTTTCTTATTTCTTTGTGTATTCCACATTGGGGCCGTAGTTCCTGGCACACATTCAAGCACTATTCATCTACCAATTGTACATCTGCAGTGGCTTGTTTCCAGGTATCGAGCCACCACAAGCTTCTCAGCAAAAGGTCCCTGAATTTGAGAGGCCCCAGGGCACTGGCCCCATTGGCCGGTAATGCGTCCTTACACCTAATCTATAGTCACAATATTGCTTGTTATATCATATCATAATACATAAGGCTTTCAACTCAAAGATAAAGTAGCGCACATGGCATGCCACATATCGCATTCATCATTACCATCTTTATGGTGAGTCGGTTCATTTTCCTTCTCCTTTTCCAAACTGGAGTGTTTCTTCTCCTCTTGTTTCTCCTCATCCCTTTTTGTGGCCTCCTCCTGCGACTCTCGCTCCTGATCTTGGTTTATGGAGGTGGATATGTGATTGTTAGGACTCTCATCTTCTTCACGCTCTTCTTCCTCAGCAATCTGGTTCCGTTTTTGAGACTCCTGCTGTGTCTCCTCACTCTCCCTGGAGCTCTCCTCTTCTGCTCCTCTCTTCTCTGTATCTTCTTCTGGTTTATCCATAGAAACCAACATTGACTGATCATCTGTAGGATTGTAAAGAATTACACTGAGGTTAGATATTAATTTTAGTATGATTTAATTAAATAAAGAAATTGTAATTAATATATAGTCTTATTCTTTTGTTCAGATGTGTTATTTTTTCCATGTCTAAGCTGACATGATCATTCATATTTGATAATAAATTAATATATTTAGATAGATAGATAGATAGATAGATAGAACAATAGATAGAACAATAGATAGAACGATAGATAGAACAAAAGATAGATAGAACGATAGATAGATAGATAGATAGATTAGCAAGGCTGTGGAAGAGACTGTTTACATGTTTTATTTTTTTTATTTAGATCAATCTGTCTGACCTCAGCAGTGCAGTGCTTGCAAAAGAACATATAGATTGTGTGTCCTCCCTGAATAAGTAGACTGACATGGCTTAATATGAGCCAAGTCAGATGAACTGCTTAGGATGAAGTTGTAATTGCAATGCAAGCATGGTTTTCAAGGTCAGGACTTCTGAATGCGCTCAAATGAAATGCATACCAAAGTACACAGACAACCCACTCACAAATGAAGGTATAGTTTAAAACACAATCAGTGTTTTACTTGACTCTGACACTCTAAGTACAGAATCATATTTAGCACCCACACACTTGTGCCCACAGACTTGAGCTATGACATATCCAAGACAAAAGTCCAGGATGGTGGGCATAAGAAATTTCACAAGCTCAGGATTGTACCACCAGTATTGTGCATTTGCACTAGCAAGAAATGATGCACAATAGAAGAGACAGATGTGCCCTCTGCCCTGATTCTGTCAGAATGCTGCTAAGTGCATCGCTACAGAGCAGAACACAGTGATTCACACTAAAATGTACTTTGAGAGTACTGGATGACTGTCTTTTGTCCTTTTGAAGGGTGACAAGCAACGCAAAATCAAAGTAGCATGTTTTTTTGCTGGAATTTAGGCTATTCTAAGATTAGAACAATTTCTTATCCTTTTTCTCTTATATGCAAAGTGTGTGAAAGTGTGCATATAAAAAGTAAAAAATAATTAAACAACCCACACATCAATGTAATATATGTACATATAAAAAAAATCACCTATATTGTCATATGAATTAAAATATATATCATCTACATGTATATCAGGGGTGTTTTCATTCCTTCGAGGAGGCAAGGGAGGCAGTGTCTCCTCAAAAAACTGGATGAGAAAAAAAAAATCATAGTACAAAAATAAAACAATGCAAATATTTAAAAAAATTGTCAAAAAAGCATATACATCATTTGTTTTTCTAAAGAAACATTGTACAACACTGACAGCATCAGGTAAATTTACAGCGGGAAGCCTCGTCTCACTTGCCTCCCCTGAGCCCATTGAGTTTTAACAGACCCCCTAAAATAGAGGGACCATTAGGGCTGGCTTGATACCATTTTTTCAGAACTGATCCCGATCTGATACAAGAATTCTGAGTATCTGCCGATACAATATCAATCCTACTAGTGCAGTTTTTTATTTCTATACTATTTCTAATTGACCTGTTGTGACCTGAGTGTTGACCTGACCATCACTCTTTTGTGTTACACACAATAAACTAAATCTACTAAATATAAACTTTATTGTAAAGAAAAACAACAAATGAATAAATATATAATTATAATCTATGACAAAAAATACTTTTATAAACTAGGTTGGTGGATAATTATAAAATCTACAATTATTAAAAAAAAAAACATTATTTAGTAACAATTAAAAGTGAATACGTGTAAGACTAAATCTGATTAAATAATACACATTGCTCTTTGTATTTTTGTAAAATACATTTATGAAAAACAAGTGATATACTATACATAAATATAGATTATAAAAATATAAGACAATTCTTTTAACTATGTCCCGTGCACAAAATGATGCACTTGAAGCAACACAGTCACAATGCGCAGTGCAGCGCTCCGCATAGAGAAAAGTTCAAAACACAAAGTGCAGCGATATAAATGTGTGTGTAGTATATAAAAATCTGTGTGATTTCTTTTAACGGTCTTAAATTTCAGTTACTGTGCTCGTGAAGAACAATTCATAGTGCTCTCTACAACAGTGTTGTGATCTAACAGACGCCCGGTAGAAAGTAACACGCTTTAGAAACGGCACTAAACTCCAGAAAGTCCTTTTATGCAAAATCATTGATCTTTATTTACAGATCGGGTATAATAGGAACAGTGAATCATCTCGGAGAGAGTTTTATCGTCTTGACTGTCATAACCAAACGTGACGCGCATTTTGAATGCTGAACGGAGGATGACAGACAGCCGCAACGGAGAGAAGAGTTTACGTGAACTTGTTAATCTGTACCTCTGTACATTAAACTATGGAACGGCTTCAGAACACTTGAAATATAATACACAGAAACCTTATGGTGCTTTATAATGTGTTTGTGACTTTTGTGGGGCTTAACAATAACACAATATACGCAATATACTCATAACACTGGATTTGGATCTCCGATACTCCGTTTTGGCAGAAAATGCCAATATCGGAGCGATACTGATACGGAATATCGGATTGGCTTACCCCTAGTGACCATTAATCCTCTTTTCCCCGGACATGTCCTCTTTTTGGTCTTAAAAAATGTGTCTGGCCGGGATTCCTAAATCGCCCAAAATGTCTGGGATTCTGCTTTTACTTCCTACAGCCGCCATTCATTGTGTGCGTTTTTGTATTAAAGCCTTGCGCAGGACTGCTTTCTTAATCCTGCTCCTGCAAACATTCTAATATTGATTATTATTCTTATTATTAAACGCTCACTGATGCTTGAAAGTCAATTTCACTTATTTTGTCTTCTGGGGAAAATGTAAGTATCTTCTGCAGCTTCTGAAGGACAGTACTTTTTTTTTTACTTTTTACTTTATTTTTGTAAACTTCTGAAGGGCAGTACTAAATGGAAAAATATGATATTTAGGCAAAATAAGACAAATGTAAATCTTCATTCTGTTCAAAAGTTTACACCCCTGGGTCTTAATGCATCGTGTTTCCTTCTGAAGCATCAGTGAGCGTTTGAACCTTCTGTAATAGTTGCATATGAGTCCCTCAGTTGTCCTCATTGTGAAAAGATGGATGTCAAAATCATACAGTCATTATTGGAAAGGGTCCAAATACACAAAAATGCTGAAAAATCAAAGAATCTGTGGGACCTGAAGGACTTTTTTAAAAAACAGTAGGCAGTTTAACTGCTATATATATAGCGACTTATAGGTAACATATATGCCAATATCACTCTTGATATAGGGAAATATATGTCACACTGTACATTTCCATATGGGAATATTAAAAAAGACAAAGATTTAGCAGACATATGTATCTCAGACTCATGTATTATGGCAATTAAGAAGTGGGTTAATCTCACCTGCAGCTTTCATCGTGTCTCTAGAGAGGCTGGTCACATGATCAGGCACGTCTCCTGGGCGCTTCTGCGCTCTTTCACTGGCACCTGAGAAGCAGTTTGGTGGGAAAACGGTCACAAGCAGACATAGCAGCTTCTTGGCAATAAAACAGAATCTATGGATTCTCTTTCAGAGTTCATCAGCAGTGCTACACACTTCTCTACTCTACATTTCAAATGACCTACTGCTGCCAAAAAAGCCATTAGCACCCGACTGTCATTCTGCTGCCATTAGCGTTTCTCCATAGGAAACAGAGTTAGTTCATGCTGTCCCAATCAAATCTGGAGCATCTGCCTCTTACCTTCCGCGGCGATATCTTGCAGCTCTCGGAGAAAGTTGCGGTGACGCAGGATGCTCACAAGCCTGTCATCTGGAAAAGAAAAAGAAAAAAAAACAGCAGACCTCACACATAGCTCCAAAACCTATTTTTAGCAGTCAGCACTTTACTTTATTTTTACATTATTTGCATTAATTGCCCTGAAATTTACTGCCTTCTGTTGAGCAGCACTATTAATCATCCGGCCCGCTGAGAGAGAAGAGAGGAAGTAAAAGCAATAAAGAGGGGGAGAGGAGAGATTTGCGTTGAATTAACGTTGAGTCAAGCTTTTCCTTTTCTGCTGACCGACAAAGAGTCTACTGCTCACTCCGTAGCAATGCTATTCTCTCTACACCTTACTTTCTCTCCCAAAATGTCTGTTGCCTTATTTTTCTGCCAAGCTTCTTTGCAGTGTGTTAAAGTTGTGCTAGAAAACTGATAGCTTTAGTTGCCAGAATGTTACTGCAAAAAATACAGAAATGACATATAATGGACAAGTATTAGGAAATGCATTATGGTGTCTGTATATCAGTCTTATTTTATCATTGAGATATTTTTACAGATTTTTATATTGTCCATTTTATTTTTAGTCAAAGCTTAAGTAATTTTAAGTTTTTTTTTGTCATTTATTTGTAATTTTGAATTTGTTTTTAAATATGTATATATAGCTTTTATTCATTTTTATTCAGTTTTAGTTTTAGTTATTTTAGTTCATTAAGTTACACTATCATTCAATAGTTTTTGAACAGTAAGATTTTTTGTTTTATTTGATCCAAAGTACAGCAAAAACAATACAATTTTGAAATATTTTTGCTATTCAAAATAACTGTTTTCTATTTGAATATATTTTAAAATGTAATTCATTTCTGTGATTTCAAAGATGAATTTTCAGCATCATTACTCCAGTCACACGATCCTTCAGAAATCATTCTGATATTCTGATTTGCTGTTCAAAAATACATTTATTGTTATTATTATTATTATTATTATTATTATTATTATTATGTTGAAAACAGCAGAGTAGAATTTTTTTGTTAGGTTTCTTTGATAAATAGAAAGTTAAAATTAATAACAGAAACTCAGTATATTAGAATGATTTGTGGCACTGAAGACTGGAGTAATGGTGCTGAAAATATAGTTTTCACTATATATATATATATATATATCACAAGAATAAATTACATTTTAAAATATATTTAAATAGAAAACAGTTATTTTAAATAGTTAAAATATTTCAAAATTGTACTGTTTTTGCTGTACTTTGGATCAAATAAATGTAGGCTTTTTTCTTAAAAAAAAAACATTAAAAATCGTACTGTTCAAAAACTAAATTAAAATGAGAAACTGGCAACTAGCTAAAATATATATATATATATACTATTTTATTTCAGTTAATATTTGATTTATTTCAAGCAATGATTCTTATGGTTTTATTTTTAGCCATCTATAATATAATAAAAAATGATTTCCAATAATACAATTTTAAAGTTTCTTTTCTGAAATTTTCTCTCTTCTCCCGTCAGCCTCTGTCCTTCACTGTTTCTTTGTCCTAGACTCATTGTGTAAGCCTCACACAGAGTGTTTGATTTCACTGTTGTAAGCGCTATCTCGGTAACAATACCTGCTTTGCTAATAGAATGATTGATTTTCCAACTATTAAAGTATCAAAGAAAAAAGACCCTGCAATGTGACTGAACACTGCATGGCAAAACTTCACACTGTGACTCCTGTCCTAAAGTCATTCGTTACTTTGCTCCATTAACTTTTGACTATCAGAATCGTGCAGTCACAGCAGCAATGATGGCATATATTGATCATATCGAGAAGGTCACTGCTGATGATAGGGAAGAAGTGCACCCATGTGCAGCTAAATATACAGAAATAATAGCAGTCCAGGTGTCACTGATGGAGGCACTCACCGGCGCTGAGGGTTTCAAGGCAGTCCTGGGACACCGGGATGGGATGAGGCTTGGTCAGGGCATCTGCAATTACCTCCACGATACATTTCATCACCTATACATAGAGAAATATAGGGATAGGAATATATTTTAAAATGTGTTCCTGTGATGGCAAACCAGAATTTTCAGTAACCATTATTCCAGTCTTCAGTATCACATGTAATGCATCCTTGTTTTTAAGGCGAGACACTGCAGGTGAACAGGGTAAAAAAACAAAAACTAATAGTTATCACCTTACTTACCCAGCTTATGAATTAAATTGATAATTGCAAATATTTTTCGTATTACAAGTTTTCTAAAATATTAGGTATAAAAAGATGCAAATGAGGCATTATTTAATTAAATATGCACTAAGTTGCATACATTTCTAGTACAAAAAATCTAAACGCTGGATGAAGTCAGTTTCAAAATTCTTGTTTAATTTGTTTGCCATATTAGAGTCATTTGGGGTATCTCATTTTGTCACTCCAAAATTCAGAAAATACTTAGAACAGACAGAAAACCATACATGTTTTACATTTTTGGGGGAATAAAATGTTGTATATAATCAAGCAAATTATATATGTACAATTCCCTCTGTAAAAACCTTCAGGATATAGACAGGAATGAAAATGTAAAGATTGGTGTGTGTAAGTGCTACTGAAGTTGAGATTTATGGCTTAGTGTAGGAGAAAAAACTAATTTTGAGAAAACAGCCTTTAAAAATATGTATTGTAATTGAAATCTATTGACACAAATAGATAAAGTGCTATAAAAGAAACATTTAAAGGTGTCTTTTGGATGTTTTCTTTCCACTAGTCTGAAAAAAACACTAAAAAAAAACCCTCAAAATTTAAGAGGTGCGTTTTTTTCTGCCTTAAACCAAAAGTGCGCATATATGGACTCCAAGCACTCATGTGATCAATATGAGAGAGGAAACAGATGCAGCATGCCAACAATATCTCAAAACCCCCCATATCTAGTCATCCTTACTGTCTTACATTTCCCTTTCAATCAATGTCATTTCCTCCTCAGTGCTTTCATCCCTTTCGCCTGTCTCTGCGATTTGTTTGGCTCCACATTCCCCCAAAGTCAAGCATTTCTCTCCTGTCAGGGAAAAACAGCCTCCCTCTGTAAGACCAGAGTGTTGCTGAAATGGCATTATCATTTTACCGAAAAGAACTGCATCTGTTTGCAACTTGACGTCTCCCCACAAAACGTCAGATCTACACACGTTTCAGACTTTTCTACTCTGCTTTTCATCGGCAAGGAAAGAAGCATCTGACAAGTTAAATGAGTGCAACCCAACTTCAAATTAAGTTTAAATTCAGTTCATCATAGTTTAAAAGCACAGTTTGCAGTCATCTGTAGTTGGTAGCCTCCTCTGAGTAAGCACACATGGCACCAGCTGTCACTAGGCTGAAATCGTGTTGTTGAGTCACTGTCTCACTTATGCTGCTTTCCTCCACACTTCCTGACAACATGGACTAAGGCTGCTGCCATTCTGTGCATCCTTATGTTCCAAAACGCTCCAAATACACATTAAAATAATACTGCACAGTTGTGAAGCTCTAATCAAATATATTGTTTGTTAATCAGTGATTTGTCAACTCATACCTTCACATCCTTATCGTCCAGGTGACCTGGAGAGACAGGTACCGAGAAGACTAGAAACAGAGAGACAGCTTTGATAAGCAAAAATACAATGCTATAAACTGTATACATATAAAGAGTTCATATGCAAAAGCCTGTAAATCCATCTAACATCTTTCTTTAAAAAATGCATTTTTATGTATGCATCCGATGTATAGGTTTCTAAGAACTGGTACTTCTAATTGGGCGGGTTTGAAGTAAAAGTATTTGATGGATGATGGATGTGTCGAGAGCATTCATTCAGTAGCATTATCTCATTTTTGACCGAGATGGCTTTTAGCTGGTTTTGCATCCAAACTCTTATATACAATACACTACGAGTCAAAAGTTTTTGAGTTTCAAGAGTTTTAATGTTTTAAAGTCTCTTCTGCTCACCAAGCCTGCAATTATTTATCCAAAATACAGCAAAAGTAATATTGTGAAATATTTTTACTATTTAAAGTAACTGTTTTCTATCTGAATATTTAAAAGTTACTTATTCCTGTGATCAAAGCAAAATTTTCAGCATCATTCAGTGTCACATGATCGTTCAGAAATCATTCTAATATGTTGATTTGAGGTTCAGGAAACATTTTTACTTTTTATTACTATTATCAGTATTTAAAACAGTTGAGTAAATTCCTCAGTTATATATATATATTTTTTTTCTTTTTTTTACAAAAGATTTTCTGATAAATGTTGTTCTTCTGACCTTTCTATTCATCAAAGAAACCTGAAAAAATTCTACTCAGCTGTTTTCAACATAATAACAATAAACAATTTTCTGAGCAGCAAATCGGAATATTAGAATGATTTTTGAAGGATCGAGTGACTGGAGTAATGATGCAAAAAATTCAGTGTTGAAATCACAGGAATATATTGCATTTTCAAATCTATTCAAATAGAAAAGAGTTATTTTAAATAGTAAAAATATTTAACATTTTTACTCTGTTTGATCAAATAAATGCAGGTTTGGTGAGCAAAAGATACTTCTTTAAAAAAAATAAATTAATTAATTAAAAATCTTACTGTTTGTACTTTTGACTGGTAGTGTATATAGCAAATCAACCCTGGGTTAACTAAATGTCTTCTTAATCTTTTGTTTAAGTACCAAAGGGCGAGTCGTTTAGTAATAAACAACTAATCACAATCTGCTTCAGTGTTTAGCTCATTAAATATTAATGTTCTTTGAACATTCACACAAACTTTCACACACTGTTTGTAAACCTTTAAAACGTCGCATTTTTAGCTTTGCTGCATTTTTTATTATTACAAAACAACCAGAGTGGAACTAGACAAGCGGTTTTTAAAACTGGTCGCTTGCTGTATTTGTCTAATTAATGTTAACGCATTTATAAATATGCAAATAAGACCATTAACCCTAACTTAACAATGCGAAATCCCTAAAAGACGAAGATCAACCGCGATTAGCCTAAACGTTTACAAACGTCTACAAACGTCAAGTGTGAAAAGCGTTTTGTGGTCCTCACAAGTGTTTTATCCGCTGTCCTTGGTGCTGAGAGACTGACATACAGATAAGGAAGGCACAGTCAACAGAATCAATGCATCATCTTAAACGACACTTAAGTATTCCCACAATAACTTAATACGTTTCGTGGTTATTTGTACATCTTGCACACTTACCAAAATTCACCAGCACCACGAGAGCAGCGCATCCTCTTGCGATCATTTTCGTAATGCGAAGTGCAGGCAACCGTTCTGTTAAAAGTGACAACCCGTCTTTCCGGAGGAAAGCGACTGAACGTTAGTACTTTCCTCTCCTCGGAGTGAATGAAAGCACTCGCTGATTTATGGATGCATTATGCGCATAAGGCGCCTGCTCTTATTTGTTTCGCCGGATCACAATGCCTCAATGTCACTACTCACTACCGCAGCGATGCCGCCTTTATATAGAAGACTTGATGAAGAGGAAATGACATCAGTATGAAATACAGCTGCTTAGTTCGCCACCTACTAAATGGAAAAAAAGTTAATAATTATAATAGGTATTATATTACTGTATTATAGTACTGTAAAGATATTTCACTTAAACGATGTTTACAAAATGTGTACATTTATAAAAATTACTCATACACTAGATTCTTAATATTGTGTTGTTACCCGAATAATCCACAACAAATAAAAATTTCTTTTTTAGTCAAGTATCTTCTAAATGGGCATTACTAAATTAAAAGAATATGACATTTAGGCAAAATAAGAAAAATGTACACATCTTCATATTGTTCAAAAGTTTTCACCCCCTGGCTCCTTCTGGAGCAACCTTCTGTAATAGTTGCGTATGACTTGTTCTCAGTTGTCCTCAGTGTGAAAAGATGGATTTATAGTTAATAGTTTTTGGAAAGGGTTCAAACACACAAAAATGCTGAAAAACCAAAGAATTTGTAGGACCTACAGGAGTCATTTTTATACATTCAACAATTATTTTCTCTTGTAGACTACATGTAAACACCTTTTATGTGAAATATCATATTCAGGTTAGTACTAAATAAAAAATAACATGCATTTTGCAGATTCTGCAAGGTCTATGTAAACTTTTGACATCAACTGCAAATGGCCATTTATAGGTCTAGCTATTTTTAGCTGTACAAAACAGCTTGTTTTGCAGCTTCATATTACCATGTTATTTTAATGTTTTATTTTAATTGTGAACACATTGGTTTGTAGTGCAAACCGCTTTACCATTTAGAGTACATAATGCACATAATGAACCAGAAGTCTCACCCATAGGCTTACTTCCATGTTGAAGAAATTTCTAAACAAGGCTGTAGCTTTATTTTTTCTTTTTCATTTAAAAATTACAACCTAGGACAGACCAAAATATAATATGGGTCAAATCTGCTTTGGCAGGCAAACTGACATCACTCATCCTCCACACACATTGGTTATGAGGTCCCAGATCCCATGCATTACTCAAATAAAATAGCTTTGAGCAAAACATCTTCCACTAACATGTCTCTAGTTAAATCTTAAAGTAAAAAACATCATATTGTAGTCATTTATTCCTTAATAAAGCAAAACGAATGGCAGACTGTTTGGCATGAGTCTTTGCATTGAATACCAAACAGAAGTGGGTCAGTAGTGCCTGCTATTCAAAACAGAAAGTAATTTAATTAGAAAGGGACTGCATTAAACATTGGCATAGATGGTAAAAGATGGACCTCAGGGGAACTATATGTGATTATCCCACCGACTAATTTATTGAGCAGAGTAAAATGCATTAGAAAGAGAGTGGCAGGGGATGAAAGAGAGCGAATGTGAGCAGGAAGTAGATTATTAGATGTGGGAGAGCGTCACGCAATTACGTACTATACAGCATTCACTACAGCTCCTCTGTATGCTGTGTAGGTCTTCAATTCACATGCAAATGTGACAGAACGTTTCTGCTTAATTATTTGTTCACCACTTATTCTTTTGCTTTGATGGAAATATGCTGTTTGTTAATTGCAATACGTGGATAAATGTCCTTGCAGCACATGAAAACAATATATCAGCCACTCATTGTGCATCTCAACAAGCCATTCAGACTTCATTTGTCATATTATTCATAGGTGACACAGAACGCAAGGCTCTGTGGGCTCTGATAATGCGGACATTAGAGGCAGCTGTTTACACATTTTACCCCTGTTGGGGAAAATGATATTGAGTTAAACAGATACATTGCAGAGAGGCAAGAAATTGGAGGCAGCGGACATGTTGACCATTGATTTGTAATGAGAAGATAATGCTATTTCTCTATTCTGGACGCACTAAAATTGAATGAAAATCGAACAGTCAGTAGGAGTATGAGTACGTGCTTGTGAGGCATTGCACCTAATTTCCTTCAGAGAGGAAACTGTGCATTGTTTCCTGTTTGTATTAGTTTAAAACGGACAAAAGAAAACATACGTCACATTTGCTCTTGAGTTTTGCAATAATTTGTCCAAGTAATTAGGTTATTCAAATGCATAAATTCTACTTTTTTCTCTGTGGAAATACTCAAAACTGTCCTGTGCTGTTTTATTCAGTCATGCATTGAAATCTGATTTATTTTATAATATACGTGGTTGAACAAAATAAGCATTTTAAGCAACTACTTTCCCAGAAATGCCCAGAGGACAACATACTTACGTGGAACTAAAATGTTCCACTCATCTACCAAAACCCTGAAAAACAGAGTGTTCTCATTTTTTAAATAAATACTTGTTTTTGTGAACGAGTTCAATTATTTCGGATTGTGATAATAAATTTGAGTTCAACAAATGTGACTCTGGACCACAAAGCCAGTCATAAGTCGCTGGGGTATATTTGTAGCAAGACAAAAATACATTGTATGGGTCAAAATTATTGCTTTTTCTTTTATGCCAAAAATCATTAGGATATTAAGTAAAGATCATGTTCCATGAAGATATTTTGTAAATTTCCTACTGTAAATATATCAAAATGTAATTTTTGATTAGTAACATGCATTGCTAAGAACTTCATTTGGACAACTTTAAAGGCGATTTTCTCAATATTTAGATTTTTTGCACCCTCAGATTTTCAAATAGTTGTATCTCGAACAAACATTGTCCTATCCTAACAAACCATACATCAATGGAAAGCTTATTTATTCAACTTTCAGATGATGTATGCATCTCACTTTCAAAAAATTATTCAAAAAAATTTGTGGTCCATGGTCACAAATGATTGCTTTATCTATTTCATTTTTAAATGTAATTGTAATAAAAACAAAAGCACGCCCAGTCAGGGTCAGATATTACCTTTTCCGTTTCCATATATTTGCCCCCTGGGATTGATTTCCAAGGGCATTTTTCATAATGACCCAATTAATTGTATCTGTGTTGTATTTGACATCAAATGCTTAATTTAACCAATCATTTAAATCAATCAGAATACTATAAAACTGTTACCAATAACAACAAACTGTTTCAAATAAATAAAAATAATTATTGTTAATTATTGTTTTTGAAACCGCAGTAATGACCATTCATGTCAATAAATAGAATACATATAAAATTGTTTTCATCATTCTGGCTGCAGGCAAATATGTTGGTTCACTATGTTAGTCGAGTTCAAATTCCCGTTACAATCACTTTTATGAGGAGAAATTAATTGCTCTTGCTTACATCGTATCTGTAGTTTGTTGTTTATGGTGAGAGAATTTAGTCAGTGGTGACCACGTTCTGTTGTTTTCAGCGCGGACTAATCCAAACGCCTGATTGGCCATTGCGTTTCTAAACTCAACAGAAACGTGTGATTGGTTGTAATTCACAGCACTGCCAAAAAAGAACACACAAAAGGAAATCTGATTTAACGTAAGCAGATCTAAATGTAATGCGATGCTTTTATGAGAAGAAATGAATCTCTTACTTACATCGTATCTGCAGTTTGTTGTTTAAGGTGAGAGAATATAGTCAGTAAGCGCATCCACGTGACAAAACTTCCAGTGTTTTCAGCGTTGGCTAATCTAAGCGCCTCTGATTGGCTATTGCGTTTCTAAAATCAACAGAAACGCGTGATTGGTTGTAATTCACAGCACTGCAAAAATAGGACACAAAAGGAAATCTGATTCAGCGTACGCAGATCTAAATGTAATAGGAAGCTTTTAGAAGGAGAAAACAGTCTCTTACTTACACCATATCTGCAGTTTGTTTATGCTGAGAGGATTTACTCAACAAACGTGACAAAACTCGTGTTTACAGCGCTGACTAATTTAAATGTCTGATTAGCTATTGCGTTTTTAAACTCAACAGAAATATCTGTGATTGGTTGTAATTCTCAGCTCTGCAAGAAAACACAAAAATGGAAATCCGACACAATGCATGCAGATCTAGAAGGTAATGCAGCACAATGACACTTCTTTTTTTGTTTAAACGGTTCATTTTAAACCACAACAGCCTTAAATATATTTAGTTTAATTGTATAGGGGCATTATTTGCCACATTATCTTGAATCTGAGGCTTTTTTTTTATTTTATTTTGGTGGCATTTTAGCCACAGCATTAATTTCAGAGAAGACTATCACCATCAGCATCACCTCATATTCTGAGACGTCGTCATTATTAATATTGATCAAGGCAATAGGTGTCAATAGAGGACAATATCAAATATTGGCCTTCCTGCATAATTGATTATGATTATTGATTAAAGGTAAATTGATAAGCGACACAGGACGCCCACAAATAAACCTTAAATTCACTCTTGTGATCTCAGGCATAGAAAAAACAATAACCAAATGAGATTATCTTACAAGCATTAATAACAGACATTACTTCCAAATATAACATCTTTGTTGTGTGCTTCTTTTAAAAGGCTTTTAAACAGCAAGACGCTAATATTAGCAAGCCTAGATGTTTAAAGTGGGCCAAAACACATCTGCTTTGAATGATAATATTATTTATGAATATTCAGCACTCTGCTAAGTTTGGACAAATGCAGACAGAATCAGACAGACCAACAAAACATGAACATATTTATTAAACCATTGCTATAATTAATTTTATATAAGCTTACTTAAGCTAATTTTGTTTTCAAGTATTAAGAACTTTGACCGGTAATGGACAAATTCATTTAACGAACCATAAAGAACCTTCAGCTGTATAGAATAGACAAAAAATAAATAAATAAAATGGAAGGAAAACAGGTAAGTGTTCCTCCTGAAAGCTTTATTTGAGAAGACCAAAAACACTTCTCATGTTGCAGCATCCAAAGCGATTATCTTATTACTGTGGGCATTAAGCAGCCCTCAAACACCATGATCGCAGAAGCAAAACAGTCCTTCTCAGTCAACATTCAATTCCTTTATCGGCACAGGCTTAACGAGTTTACGGTATACCCTCTGGCCATTTTTATTCAAACCATCCGGAATTAGCTTACACAGTTACCTTTCATACCTAAATTAATTATAGCAGCATTACGCAGAGCTAAAAGTGGCTTTGCACCTGCTCTTGTGCTATTTTGGTTGGGTATATCAGAAAAGGTCATCACATTAGCGTATATTTTTCTGAGGTTTCAACATTCCCATTTCCATTGCATAAACTCCACAGAGCAATTAAACATGATATTGACTCTAACCAAGTCTGCATATACTGCCATATTTTACATTGATAACTTATTTATCTTTTGCTCCCTCATTTTAGGTGGTAAGATCCTCAGAATAGATCCTCAATGGTTCGAAGCAACGATATCGAGCCCAAGTAGAACATCGGGTGGGCAGACATGATGTACCACGATACTCCATATGGATGTCCTACAAGGAGGCCAGATTAACAGCCAACCACAGTGGAAGGAAAGCCAAGATGAGGTGGAGAACAGTTAGTCTGATGCCAGCTGACTGGGGCATATCAGGAAGCGATGGGCCTGACTTTGCAGCACTGGGTCTGGTGTAAATGTACGGATGACTCTGGGATTTGTCCGTTTGAGCATGAAAGACAATTAAAGCACGTAATAATGAAATTAGCAAGAAAATCCAACACATCATGTAACTACAGTGACATAATGGTGTAATACGATTACACGAATAATCATTTCTTACCACAGGGGGACAAATGAGCTCAATAGGGTTTGAAAAGCTCTCCACCATGAACTTCTCCCCCTCAGGTTGAAACTTGCCACATAAGAAATGAGAGAAAAGATTTTAGAAAGACATATACTGTTTATATTTAAAATTATTTAATTTTTTATTATTTATATTGTAGGTATTTTAAATTATTTTTATATTTTATTTTATGTTGCGTTTTCTTAAGTTTATATTATATTTACATTTTAAATATTTGAAATCTTTTTTTGTACAGATTTTTTTTTCCTGTATCATTTTATTTAATTAGTATTCTTTACTATTTTATTATATATTTTCTTACATTTATGTTATTTATATTCAAAATATTTTATATTATTTTATTTAT
Organism: Cirrhinus molitorella; assembly: GCA_033026305.1. NCBI lineage: Eukaryota > Metazoa > Chordata > Actinopteri > Cypriniformes > Cyprinidae > Cirrhinus > Cirrhinus molitorella. The sequence continues at coordinate 34,526,699 of CM065133.1, forward strand.
TTTTTTATTCAGAGTTTAAAATTACCATGTTGTTTCACAGTCCCTTGGCTAACTTGGCTAATTGTGTGTAGAGAGATGCACCACGATGAAAGTTCAAGACAAGTTTCAAATACAACAGGCAAATCCACATAAGGAGGTTAAACACATGACAAACATGTATCCTTAAGACCAGACAAACTAAACTTTGATTTTCAATTATTTGATTTTATATTTTCTAAATTTATATTATTTATATTTTAGACATTTTAATTATTTTATATTATTTGCATATTATTTTCTATATTTATATTTAAGATTTTTTAGTTTTAATCTTTATTTAGGATTTACTTTTTTAACTTTTTTTTTTATTATTCTAAATTTAAATTTAATTCAGAGTTTAAGTTTAGCATGTTGTTCAACAGTTCCACTGCTTCTAATGTATATTTTCTTAATTTTTGTAATTTTATGTTATTTATATTCTAGATATTTTCATTATTTTTTATATTATTTTATATCTTTATATTTGATTATTTTTTTATTTTAGTTTTTTTTTTACTTTTATATTATTTATATTCTAAATTTAATTCAGAGTTATTTATATTTTATATTTTTATATTAATTATAATTATTTAATATTTACCTTTTAAACAATTCTTTCATTATTTATATTCAACATTTTGTATCATTTATATTCTAAATTTAATTTAATTCAGAGTATAAGTTGTTCCACCATGTTGTTCCACAGTCCCTTGGCTAACTCCTCATGTATATTTTCTTAATTTTATATTCTAAATATTTTACTTTAGATTTTCTTAATTTTATATTATTTATATTTCAAATATTTTAAATCTTTTTTTATATATATATAATTTTATGTTATTTATATTCTAAATATTTTCTTTATTCTTATATTATTTTATATCTTTATATTTGATATTTTTTAAATGTTAGTTTTTTTTTTTTTCATATTTACTTACTTTTATATTATTTATATTCAAACTTTAATTATTCATATTCTTTACTTTGTTTTATTCAGAGTTTAAGTTGTTACCATGTTGTTCCACAGTCCCTTGGCTAACTCCTCATGTCCTTTCATGGTGAAGTGGAAACAGTCCGGAGTAAAAAAGCTCATGTCAATCTTCCCATTCTAATCAGAGAGAGAAAAAAAAAAGGCACAAATTCTGAACAGCACATTTCATATTTTAATAGAAACTTTACAATTTAAACCTTAATGTAAAACTAGCAGCAAAGTGCTGTAAATTATATTAATAAACACAAACTACTCACAGGAAGTCTCGGAGGATCTGCTTGTTTCAGGAATGGCTGCAAAACTACAGCAAAGTCATTCTTAAAGAAGCGGTCAGTGTGCAAAAGCTGCTCCAGTGCTTTCTGAGACAAAAGAAATGTCATTCAGCATCATATTTGCAAATGACAGATTTGTAATATAATTGTGTAGATGAAAGAAAAAAACACCTGGAATTCAAGGTTGACTCCAACCAGCTCCTTCAGATCAGCAGATCCTGCAGCTGGCTTCACCAGACAGGAGCAGAAAGACCTGGAGAGAACAGAGCAGTGAATATCACACATCAACATTTGTAAACATGGAGTTTTGATTGAATGATTTTGAAAGAGTGACTAGATACGCATTGGATATGCATTTTCCATGTGCAGTCATAATCTATGACAGTACTTTCCATCTTTGCCTGATTTTAAAAGCTTGATTTAATTTCCTGTACCTTTGGAGCAGACATCCTGGCGTGGGCTTCTGTACTTCCCTCAGGGTCTCCATCGGCAGTATCTGGACCACGTTCACTATCATTCGAGGAACCTGCAAAGGTGAATTATAAGAAAATGTTCAAAAATATACTACCAAGGCTTCATTTATTTGATTATAATAAATAAATAAATAAATAAAAAGTACAAACAGTATTTTTTCCTAAATATTGTTACAATGCAGAATAACAGTTTTCTATGTTAATCAGGGTGCATACTAGGTGCTAAAAGTACTTGAATTTGACTTCTCGAAATGTAAAGTCTGGAAACCCTTTGAAAATAGCAATATTCCTAAAAAAGGTACTTGAAAAGTGCTTGAATTATTGAAAGACAATGCATCTATGAAATAAGTTTAATTTTGTCACATATCTTTTTATGCCAAATTCACGCAATAATACCTTTTTCGCTTATTTCAGTTAATGTCATAAAACTAGCGATCTAAGCCTATAGTAGTACTGACAGTGTCATGTAAACTTGGCTGAAGATGTGAAAAGAGGAACAGATGAACCAAATCAATTGAGTCATTTATGCTGGAACCGCTCCAAATAATTGAAACTGCTGGCTTTGATCATTCATTTCAAGCGATTCACTAGCAAAAATCAAATTAAAAGAGCCATTCATTTGCAAATTTCGACATTACCTGCACACACATAGTGATAGGCAAAATGGAGCTTTCAGAAACTCCGAACCAGACCAGTGCATCGCAAAATGACTCACTATTTCGAAGTGCTCCAATCGGATTGTGTATCGTGAATCATTTGTTTCAGATCGGGACTTCAAATTGTTTGATTTAGATCATAACCGGTTTGTGAATCATTTAGCATGCTGAATCATTCGAATCAAATGATTCACGGTACGTGAATAATCACAATAATCTTTGCGAATCATCTGCTGCAGACCAGGATGGTGCGGGTTCGTGAATCATTTGTTTCAGATCAGGAGCGATTTTGCGAATCATTTTTTTTCCCCCCAAAACATCAAACCATTAATGTGCTTCACTTTATTTTTGCCATTTTTATTAGTATTTTGATTTATCTATTTCTCCTTTTTAGAATTTAAAATGGAAGTCCTTGAAAATGTAGTGCTTGGAAAGTCCTTGAATTTCATTTTATAGTATCTGTATGAACCCTGGTTCATATATTTTAAGATGCAATTTCTTCCTGTGATGATGAAGCTGATTATTTCACAGCCATAATTCCAGTCTTCAGTCATGAATAGAAAGTTCATTTATTTGTAGCACTTTTCTAACCGCGTAAAAGTACTTACTTCCACTTTTGATCTAATATATGTGAACCTGGACCACAAAACCAGTCATAAGGGCCAACTGTTTGTTTCAAGCTGAGTAAATAAGATTTCCAATGATGTATGGTTTCTTGTGATAGGACAATATCTGGCCGAGATACAATAATTGAAAATCTGGAATCTGAGAAAGCAAAAAAAAAAAAAAAAAAATCGAAATATTGAGAAAATCGATTTTAAATTCGTCCAAATGAAGTGGTTAACAATACATATTACTAATCACAAATTAAGTTGGTATATTTACAGTAGGACATTTACAAAATATCTTCATGGAACATGATCTTTACTTAATATCCTAATGATTTTTTGCCATAAAAGAAAAATCAATCATTTTGACCCATACAATGTATTGTAGGCTATTGCTACAAATATACCCATGCTATATACAACTGGTCTTGTGGCACAGGGTTACATATATGGTACACTACATTCAGTTCAAGCATTTCTAAAAGAAATTGATGAGAAAAAAAAAATAACATTCATACTTCAAAAATTACCTCATTCATCAGCATTTCCAAGGACACAGTCATGTAATGAACAAAGTTCTCCACCGAAAACAAGGACTGCGTGTATAAATAGAGAACATAAATTTAGAGGCTCCAAAAACACACTCCTACAGGACAATATGTCTGAATACAGACTCTTTAAAGGTCACTCTGGCACTTTGACTAGCCTAGACCTGCTGTTTCTTAAAAAGCAAATGCATTTATAAGCACTAGTACAACTATTCATGCTGCTAACAATCATCTATCAATGCAATCAATGCAACATTCATTTTAAGCCTCCTCTGGTTTCGACTATGACTTTGTGAACAAAATTTGTCAATACTGTAGAAGAATCTTCTGCCTGTAGTTTGCCAAAGAAACAGCTTTGTAAGCAATGCCTTGTCTTTGCAGTAATCACAGATGTCATTCATCCCAATTAGAACGGTCAACAGTTTCCAGTCATCATCAAAGTCAATATCCTGTAGCAAAAGAAGAAAAATTACAATAATGGCAAGATTTCACCATCTGTATTTTGTAGCTTTGGAAACTTACCTCATATGTTTTCAGCGTATCAATCAAATGTCTGACTTGTTCAGGAAGATTACTAGGAAGACAGCAAAATCCATATCATTGACTAATAAAATACCACAGCAAAATTAAAACAGTTCAAGTGAGAATATCTTGACAGCATATGTTTAAGTATTTTAGTGAGGTACTGGCATTTACAAGGTGTTGTGTCCAGTTACAGCCAGGTTAAATCCAGTCTCACAGAGGGGAGCCGGGGTCCCATGGACCGTCTTAGTTGGGGCAGGTCCCACTAAGTGGGGGTTGAAGAGTCGAATGATGTCTAAATCATAAGCACAGAACATCTTGGGTCACCATTGCAGTTAGCATTTTTTATAAATAGCCTTTCACAACCAAACTATAAAGATTTCTGATTGTTAAAGGGTTAGTTCATCCAAAAATAACAAAAATTCCATCATTAATTACTCACTTGTTGTTCCAAACCCATAAGACCTTTGTTCATCTTCAGACCACAAATTAAGATATTTTTGATGAAATCCGAGAGCTTTCTGACCCTGCATTCACAGAAACGTTCAGAAATAATGACTTTATTCAACAACTTTTTCTTTACAAAATTTATGAAGACCGTTCTTTGTAGAGCATGTGTCTTCTTCTGCCTGTGAACAAGACGCAGTGGATCCAGGTTTTACGCATTTTGGTTTTCAAATACAAAAAAGTATTCTCGAAGCTTCATAACATTAAAGTTGAACCACTGATGTCACATGAACTATTTTATTTTGCTGTCTATGCAGGATCAGAAAGCACTCAGATTTCATTTAAAATCTTTCAAAAATGTGTGTTTTGAAGATGAACAATGGTCCTATAAGTTTAGAATGGCATGAGGGTGAGTAATGAACGACAGAATTTTCATTTTTAGGTGAACTATCCCTTTTAAAGCAAAAAGACATACTTGCCAGCGTAATGACATCTTGAAAGGATCCATAGCCACCAATGCTGTTAAAAATATGGAAGAATCACAATAATATTAACATTTTCATGTAAATAAAAGTCCATTTGCTTCTAAAAGTAGCAGCCATACTGAAATAAAAAGTAGTATTTATATTAGCAATACTCTTACCTCCAAGACACGTGACGAAATTCAATAGGTATGCCAAGAACTGTGGTTGCATTTGCACCAATGGCTGTCTACAAGTGAGATATTTGCTATTATTAGAGATTATTATTATTATTATTATTATTGTTATTATTATTATTGTTCGCCACACACCTGTATTATCAGTAACTCCATTAGTTACTAATTATTTTGTTCCTAAATCCGCTTAAAGAGATAGTTCACCCCCAAAATAAATATTCCTTCATCGTTTACACACCATCAAGTCGTTTCAAACTTGTGACTTAAGAAATATCTCCAAGTTTTTTGTCCAAAAAATTAAAGGTCAGTGATTGGTTCAACAAACATACGTTGGTTATCAACATACTTTATAATATCATCTTTTGTATTCCACAGAAGAAAGAAACTCATACAGCACAAATGCATGAAGCAGAATGTGCGACTTTACTCTGTGCTGCCGTCTCTGCTGGTTTCAAAACTCAAAGAGGTGCGGATTAAGGCTGCACGATTAATCGAAGTGAAATCGAAATCGGGATTAATCAAAAGCTGCGATTGTCATGCGTATCTTTTAGAAAAGCACTGTTCTGTGTTTAGTAAATCTTCATCCGAAGGCCAGAGGGCGCTCTCACTCTCATTCACGCGGAAACTCAAAATACGCCAGAAGAAGAGAAATAGAAACGCATCTTTGCTATCGCTGCAGCTGAATAAACAAGATTTAACTGCTGTCATTGATTCACCGTGACTAATAAACCCACGACTACAACAATATATGGTTTATCTGACTTCTTCTCATTATAATTTTCCTTATAATGCAGTATATAATAATGCAATGCCTTTATCACTGCTTTATTCTGTGTAAATAGCTATACTATCTCACAGAAAGGTTTATTTCAAACACTCGACTGATATAAATATAATATGAAGTGAGTTTGGAGTAAAAACGTTATTAAATGTGATATTTTCACATGCTTTCAGGTGTAGCAGCATATCTACACAGAGCCTTAGTTCACGGAGAAGCTACGCAAACAGCTGTCATTATCGCAAACAATTTCTTTCGATTTCATAATCGCCCGATTAAATCGTTTGCGATAATGAACGCGATTCAGCTTATCGTTTCTGTGGAGTACGGCTCTGTGTAGTACATGCCGCTCCACCTGAACACAGGTGCTGGAGATTTACTGCTGATTACACAACCGGCTTCACTGACAACATGCGCATGACAATCGCCTTCGATTAATCGTGCAGCCCTAGTGCGGATACTAGCCGTATTGTCTTTTACCGGTTGACTTACAGTTTGCAACAACACAAGCATGTTTCTGCAAACATATTTATTATGTTTTCCACAAAACGCCTGACATGTTTACGTGGCGAGAAAATGTGAAAAAGCTACGCCAATTCCGATCTGACCGTTCAGACAAACGCATTTCCAGGAATCCGATTTGAACAGGATTTCAAACATAAATTCCTCGTTCAGACTGTCAGCCCAAATCCGATCATATTTAGATAGTCTGAACGGCAACGAACTACATCAAATCCGATTTGTGAAAATCCGATTCAAGCTACATTCGTATGTGGTTTGGAATCTATTCAAATCGGATTTCTGGAAATCCGTTTCAGTCGGACACATCAGATCGGATTTAGCGTAGCCTTGCCACGTAAAACGTAAACACGTCAGGCGTTTTTGTTAAGTAACCGGGAAAAGACAATGCGGCTAGTATACGCACCTCTTTGAGAGACGGCAGCACAGAGTAAAGTCGTACATTCTGTTTCCTGCATTTATGCCGCTGCCTCAGAAGACGAAATATAATCCAAGGCGATGGCAACTAGATATCAAGCACGACCACAGACATTATGAGCACGACGGCAGCAACCAACGCACATTCCGTTGAAGGCAAAGACTATAGAATACCCAGAGCCGTAGCGAAAATGTTTCTAAACGGCTCTGAGAATACCCAAAACGTGTCACTCGTATTGTTTTGAATGGGGGAAAAATGCAACGCTCATTATGGCCGCGAAGCCCTGCCTTCTTAATGAAAGAGCCAATCGTTGATTAGTAAAGTCAGCGCGTCACTGCAGCTGCTGTTATAAGTCTCGGTTGCTATAGAAACAGTCGGCGTTCTGAGACGTGAAAAATCTGAAAATACATGGTTTTTAACGCTACTGGAGCACAAGGAACCATATTTATGAGGCAGTTCTTGGTGATTTTCATTGGTGATTTTAAATATGAAATTTAACCATAAACTTGGTGAACAGTTTTGGAGAATTTGATGTTTCTCCATTCAAAGAGATAGGAGCTGCACTTGCACGTTTCAAAGATGGCCGCCGAGTGGAATGAGAGCGCTTATGGACACACAAATCGGATATGAACAGTTATGATACACAGTGTGGACAGTCTGTTATTCAAATCAGATTCCATCCGGATATGCACAAAATCGGATTTGAGCTGACAGTCTGAACGGGGCTTTTATGATGCTACAAGAATACCTGAAGATGAGCAAAGGTCGTATGGGTTTGGAATGACATGAGAGTGAATAATTAATGACAAAATTCTCATTTTTGGGTGAACTAAGCCTTTAATTCTGTCGTCACCTAACTATTAAACAGTGTTCTTTAAAACTAAAAACGGAAACACTCACTGTCAATGAATCCCCAAGGGCAGCAATCACTTTAATATCCGCTGCCTTTACCATCTCAACTACAAGAGAGATACAGCGAATCAGAAGATCAGATACCAAAACATAATCGAAAGAGCTAACATTCATCAACAATGATAAACATCAGCATCTAGGTACAAATGACCTAAAAGCATCAAAGAATATGTGAATAATGCCATAAAAAAAAAAAAAAACTATTAGCCTACATTCATCACACCATGTGGGCAAAACACTGACCCTAGACCAGCCTACCTGAGGTGGGCACAGAAGAGGAGGGGCTCATGTCAGGACACATGAAAGGTGGGTGTTTGAAATTGATTGGCCTTGTCTTCTCAGGAAACTCCTGTAACAAAATGACAAGCAGGTTTCTGTAGACCAATCGGATGTTTACATGACGGTTTATTACATATAAACCAATCAGAAGGTTGTATTTGTGACACTCTGACACACAAAAAAAACATCCTTGATGATAAAAACATTTCCATCATAAATACATTAACACACCTTTCTAAGCGCTTCCTCACTGTAGTGACTGAGTCCTTCTTCATATTCCAGCCTCCACTCATCACCTTAGGGAAAATATTAAGATCCATGAGCACTTTAGACCTAACAAATGTCCAAATATGACAGTCAGGCCTCCACTGACTAGCACCAAGGCCTTCAACGCAGGTCCTCGCAAACACCTCGTTGCTTCATCCCAGGTCAGTCTCACAAGTGTAACATGGGCCCTGCGCTCCAGCTCATCTTCCCAGCTCTGGATGCTTCTAGCACTTACCTTCAACAGGACAGAGGGTTAGCAAGCAGGTTGCCACGGCAATGAAAAGCCACTCCATGGTGGAGCGTTTCCAAGCGGGTTAGCACAATGGATGTGCGTGCAGAGAGAACGGGGCCATTATATCCGTGCCCCTTTATCTCCCCCACCCAAAACAGCTGAGTGACGAAGTTCAGGCCCACCGACATAAAGCATGATCCAGGCGCACATGCAACTGCCAGAGGACTGGTGACCATTCACAACTTTACAGGGCTTTAATAGAAACCACGGCGCACTGGGGCCTGGGAGAAACAGACTGGGAGCTCAGTGACCGGGACCAGGAATCCTTTCAGAGAGAAATACGAGTGGACGTTTGTTTGGACTGAATAGCATCTGTAGGTCTAATTATATTAAGATAGGAAATTACATTCAGCTGTGAACCCATTGATTTTTATTAGTTATTTAGAAACATTGCCATTTGAAAACGTAATTATTTCCTTTTAAGACTAATCTGTCGTTATCTCAGTGTTATGAGCGGTTTGATTGACATGGAACACAGAAGAATCTGTTATATTACTTTCAAAGCTTCCAACCATTGCTGAATTGTGAGAACTCTGCAAAAACAAACTAATGCTCTGGTGAATCTTCACAAGAAAAACAGTTCTTTACATCTTATTCACACACATATGCTTACATTACAGATATTTTTTACACCGAAAGTTGTGGTATTGCTATATTACCTGAAACGACAGACGCCATCGGCAAATCATCAATAGATATTCTAGACATGCTCACAATTTAAATGATCTGAAATATTTGTTTCAGCTGAAAAAGAACCTAAAACTGAGATTTAGCACACAAACAGCCACATCCCAAAACGAATCAACTTCAGGAGGTTGATGTTAGATTGCACAGAGCTACAGATCTTACACGAAAATCATCAAAAATATTTCTGAGAGCATTCAATGCACTGTTCTTAAAGTCAGAGGGTGTCTTGTTATACCAAAAAATGAGCATTATAGCAATACAGCAACCCATTCATCAATTAGAATATTTTTTTTTATCTATGCAGAGGAATTTACAGTTGAGGTCAAAAGTTTACACCTCCCTTTCGGAATCTGCAAAATATTAATTTTACCAAAATAAGAGGGGTCATATTTCACATAAAAGATCATTAAAAGAAAATAACAGTTGAATTTATAAAAATTACCCCATTCAAATGTTTACATCCCCTTGATTCTCAATACTGTGTTGTTACCTGAATGATCCACAGCTGTGTTTTTTTGTTTAGTGATAGTTGTTCATGAGTTCCTTGTTTGTCCTAAACAGTTGAATTGGCCACTCTTTTTCAGAAAAAATCCTTTAGGTCCCTCAAATTCTTTGGTTTTCCAGCATTTTTGTGCATTTAAATGATTTACAACGACTGTATGATTTTGAGATCCATCTTTTCACACTGAGGACAACTGAGGGACTCAGTTGCAACTATTACAGAAGGTTCAAATGCTCACTTCTGAAGGAAAAACCATGCATTAAGACCTGGGCATTTAGTACTTCCCTTCGGAGGCTACAGGAGATAGTTACATGTTTCCCAGAAGACAAAATAAGTAAAATTTACCCTGATCTTCAAATTCATTGGGGCTCTTAACGCATCACGTTTCCTTCTGAAGCATTAGTGAGCATTTGAACCTTCTGCAAAAGTTGCATATTAGTCTATCAATATCATACAGACATTGTTGGAAAGGGTCCAAAACACAAAAATGCTGGAAAACCAAAGAATTTGTGGGACCCCAAGGATTTTTCTGAAGAACAGCGGACAGTTCAACTTCAGGACAAACAAGGGACTCATGGACAACTATCACTAAACAACAACAACACAGCTGTGGGTCATTCGGGTAAGAACACAGTATTAAGAATCAAGGGGGTGTAAACTTTTGAACGTAGTCATTTTTATAAATTAAACTATTATTTTCTCTTGTGGACTCTACGTTAACATCTTTTACGTGAAATCTTATTCAGGTCAGTACTAAATAAAAATAATATGCATTTTGTATGATCCCTCATATTTTGGTAAAATAATTAACAGAGAGATTCTAAAAGGGGGATGTAAACTTTTGACCTCAAACTGTAAATTCCATTTTAGGAAACGTTAAATGAGTGCTGAAGAATGAGCTTTGAGGTAACTAGAGCTTCAAAAAATCTGAAACATACTGGACACCAGCCATAATTGCACAATCTTTATCATAAACACCCTACAGACACACTTTTGTAACAAAGAAAGGAAGTCGAGGGCAGTAGTCATTTGAACGATTCAACATTTGGCAAGGTGAGCGTTTATGGCAAATAAAACGCCTTATGAAAGACTGCTAACCTTATATTACTTACTGTGTATTTATTCATATGTAACTTTTGCACATTTTAATCAAGACAGTGAAATCTACATCTGTGTGCAGGTGAAAACTACTTTTGTCCAAATACTGACTTTCTAAATCATTCCTGGCCTAAAAAAAAAAAAAAAAAAACACACTTAAATGAAAGCATGCTGAGAGTATGAACTTTTTACATATCGACTTACGCACTCTGCATCCCAAAGAGGCATGGTGTCCAAGTCCGAATTTGTACCAAACTTTAAAAAAAAAAAAAAATTATCTGAATGGGTTGCACAAAATAGGTTCTATCCTTGGCTTTTAGCACAGTGGCAAGCGAAAGCAGAAACGACTAATGGAGTTCATTCAGCAATGTTGTCTTTTCTTCCCCCCACATAGTGAGCGTTGATTTGCACAAATGTTATTTCACCTGGCAAAACCCTGAGGCGCAATTAAGATATTGTAGAAGTTCATTTAGTTTTTTTTCCCCAAGCCACAGTTAAAAGACTAAACAGGGGCTGGACAGGGCAACAAGAGTCCTGAAAGCTCTTTTGGGGTTTACAGGATTAAAGACCACAGCAGGGTGTAAGTGTCAGCGGCTGTCTTGGGGAGAGAGAGATAGAGAGAGACACTCAATTCGTTCTCCCACAATCCTAGTCCTGTTGGGTCAACTCCACCCTGATCCCTGCTCTCTCATTGTTCCTCCGGCTCTTCGGCTGGCTGCTCAGGCTGGGCTGGAGGTCTAGGGGGCGCTGGAGGGGCTCTAGGTACGGCTTGGTGCTGTCTCTGCCGATATGCGATTACTGTACCCAAGAGCAAAGCAATGACGGTCATGAGGTAGAGATCCCACTCTGGACCCAGTAGCTGGTCAAGATCCACCTGAGATACAAGCTCCTTCAGCTGAAGAAGAAAAAAAAAAAAAAAAAGCATTTTAATTGGTTATTCCTTCACTTGAGGCTAATTATATTTCAGGTGGACGCTCACTGGCGTGTGACTTACATTGAGATCATGCAGGTACTGTAGTGCATAAACGAGGCCCAGCTTGCACAGGGCCAGAAACACAGGAACTTGGGCATCAGGACTGGCTTCTGCAGCCATGTCATAGAAACGTTTAGCCAGATGAATGTCCTGTGGAGGAACAACCCAAAAAATTAGTGCACTGTATACAATATACACAAAGAAGTAAATACTTGTATTCAGCAAGGATGCATTAAATTGATCAAAAGTGAGAGAAGACATTTATCCAATTCAAGTAAATGCTAACTTTTTTTTACCAAAGAACCCTGAAAAAAATCTCAGTTTCTACAGAAATGCTAAGAAGTTGGTTTTAACACTGATAACTGAAAACTGATAAACACTGATTAAGTTTCTTAATCAGCACAGCAGAAGGATTTCTGAAGGATCATGTAGAAGGAAGGATCATGTGACACTGAAGACTGGAGAATTCACAGGAATAAATTACATTTTTAAATACACCAATTCTCACCAAGCCTGCATTTATTTTATCCAAAGTACAGCAAAAACAGTAATATTTTTAAATATTTTTACTATTTAAAATAACAGTAATTTCAGCATCATCACTCTACATGAAGAGTCACATGACCCTAAAGAAATCATTCTAATATGCTGATTTGTTGTTTAAGAAACATTATTATTATCATCATCATCATTAATATTTGAAACAGTTGAGTATATTTGATAATTAGAAAGATTTAAAGATCAGCATTTATCTAACACAAAAAGCTTTTGTAACATTAAACACTATACCATTCAAAAGCTTGGAGTCAACTGATTTCAACATAATAATAATAATAATAATAAAATCTGAATATTAGAATGATTTTAAATCACAGGAATAAATTACATTTTAAAATGTATTCAAATAGAAAACAGTAAAATATATTGAAAATATTTCAAAATGTTACAGTTTTTTCTATACTTTGGATCAAATAAATGCAGACTTGGTGAGCTTCTTAAAAGGGAAGACTTTTTAAAAAAAAAAACAAAAACATTACAAATCTCACTGTTCAAAAACTTTTGACTGGTATTGTATATAATTTTTTTTTTTTAAATTGTAATAATGTGTCACAATTTTACAGTTTTTAATCATGTAAATGCAGCCCTGGGGTGCATAAAAGTTCTCTATTCTCAGAACATCTCACAGACCCCAAACTTTCAAACTGTAGTGTACATGCTTACAGTCGTATGTAAATATGCATGGATATTTCTGTTTAATGACATTACCTGTTTAATACCAAGGCCCTTCTCATGCATATAGCCTAGGTTGAACATGGCCTGTGCACTATGCTGTTGCTCAGAGGCCAGACGATAATGAATGACTGCAGTCTCATAGTCCACATCAGTGCCATAGCCATAGAAATGATAGTCACCCAGCTTGATTCTGGCCACAGTGTAGCCTATTAACAAAACAAAAGATAAAACAGATGTTACAGAGGTCCTGGATGTTCAATAGCTTCACAGAGCATCAAACAAACACATACATTTTTTGTAAAAAATATAAAAATATATATTTTAGTTTACATTGAAACATGCAGCGATACAGTGAAATTATTTGATCAATATCTAATCAATTTTATTAAAAAAGGGTACTATGAGAGTAATATGAGTATGACTAAACTGTTAGATTAGTTACCTGGAACAACTGAAAAATACAGTTCTATCCTGACACCACTCAGAAGATTTTAGCATGGTAATGGAAATGACAATGTTAATGTATTTGGTCTTGGTGGAATCTATCTACTAACACTGCTGACTTGCTGTTGTTGTAGATTATTGCTGCCGCTGCAAAACAGGAACTTGCTACTGCCAATACATACGGCGAAATGGTCTGAAACTCTAAATGATGCAGGCTGATGGGTCCTTACCCATGATGGGTGATGTGAGTATTTAAGACATACTGCTGCGGCACAAATAGCATATATAATAACCTGTAGCAGATCTATACAGGTGGAGCTGGGGAGGTGGAGGGTTTCAGAGGAACTCTGAAAGTGACCTGCGAAAAGCTCTATTAAATGCTAACCAGACATTTAAATATAAAGCAGCAAGCTTACTGGCTGTGCATGCAACATGTACCAATCAGCTTGTCCCAAATAGTTTAAAGGAACACTCCACTTTTTTTAGAAATAAGCTCGTTTTCCAACTCCCCAAGAGTTAAACAGATGAGTTTTACCGTTTTCAAATACATTCAGCTGAACTCTGGTGGAGTCTGGAGTCTCTGAGGTCTGGTGGTAGCACTATTAGCATATCTTAGCATAAATCATTGAATCCAAATAGATCGTTAGCATCTCGCTCAAATGACCAAAGAGTTTAGATATTTTTCCTTATTTAAAACTTGACTTTTCTGTAGTTACACTGTGTACTAAAACTGACAAAAAAAATTAAAAGTTGTGATTATTTTAGGCTGATATGGATAGGAACTATACTCTCATTACGGCGTAATAATCAGGGAACTTTGCTGCCGTACTATGGGTGCAGAAGGAGAAATAATATTACGCAGCACCTGAATATAGTCCCCAGCTATTTTACTATTAGCTTAAAGGCTTATAGTGCCGGTCATGTTGGAAGTTTCCTAGCTGGGGACTATTTTCAGGCGCTGTGTAATATCATTGCGCCTGCTGCCTCCATGGTACGGCATCAAAGTTCGCTGATTATTACGGCAGCATAAGAGTATAGTTCCTATCCATATCAGCCTGGAAAACTGCAACTTTTTATTTTCTGTTGGTCTTAGTACATGATATAACAACAGAAGAGTCCATTTTTAAATAGGAAAAATAGCTAAACTCTTTGGTCATTTTTTGAGCGAAATGATCTATACTAAGCTACGTTAAAAGTGCTACCGCCAAAGCCGTGGATTGACTGAATGGATTTGAAAACGGTAAAACTCATCTGTTTAACTCTAGGGGAGTTGGAAAATGAGCCTATTTAAAAAAAAAAAAAAAAAACGGAGTGTTCCTTTAACGTTGTCAATATCATCAGTTTGCGGTAAGGACCCATCAGCCCACGCCATCTAGAGTTTCATGACAGACCTTGGGATTTTAGCAGCAATGATACTGAAACGTGAGACAGCAGTATGCTGCGCGTGACCAATCAGAATCATGTATTTGAGAGAGCCATGTAGTAAGCAGTTATATTTGTCTCACTATAATGGTTGTAAGGTCATCAAAGCACTTTGGCATTTCGCTCGAGTGACTGTGTGGGTTGAAGAGAACAGTCTAACCTTGAGCAGCTGCTCTGGTCCAGTGAAGCAAAGCCCGTGGGTATGTTTCATTCTCGTTGAAAATCTGTGACCCCTCTGAAAAGAGACATACACAGAGTCAAATTTATCTTTACAAATGTGAAATGGCTTAATTTAGCTGGGTTTTAATTTACCAAGGGACAATAAACAGGAAGGGAACATCTTTATAAGTAGCCTCTTAGGCCTTCTGTGCAGACTGCTTTAGCTTCACAAAGATTCTGTGACCTTCTTTAAGTTTTCCTACATGTTTAGATATAAATTTGCATAACTTTTCTATTTGAGTAATTATGATTTTAAACAAATTGTAATATAAAGACTTCCAGGGCAGTTTTTCCATTAGCATGTCAGTGACGCAACCTTAAAGGTTTAGTTCACTTCCGGAATAAAAATTCTGATAATTTACTCATCTCCATATCATCCAAGATGTTCATGTCTTTCTTTCTTCAGTGGCAAAGAAATCAAGGTTTTTGAGGCAAATATCCCAGGGTTTTTCTCTATATAGTGGACAATATAGTGGAATCTGAAGGTCCAAATTGCAGTTTCAAAGGGCTCTACACGATCCCACATGACCTTCAACCCTTTAGTCCACTATATGGAGAAAAGTAGAGAAAAGTGGAATGTACACTGCCCTCCAAAAGTTTGGAAACACCCCTGTGAAAAAAGACAGGCAAAGTGTGGTTTTGGATGATATCAGCATAAATCCTGATCATTTTTGGTGCAATACATTAAAGTGTCTGTCACAGAATCACCCAACCTCAACCCAGTTGAGTTAATGGTAGATATTTTGATGAATCGAAATGTGAAAAAGTTCTCTCTATTTTTAAACTGTTTATGTAATCAAATGTGTTTTCGTAGTTTGCGTTGTCCCTTATCAGTGCAAAATTATCACAAATTAAAAAGGATTCATACCAATATTGTCCAAACCCCCACTTTTCTAGGGCGTTTCCAAACTTTTGGAGGGCAGTGTACTCCTCAAAAAAAAAAAACTTTTTTTTTTGACTGAAGAAAAAGACATGAACATCTTGTATGACATAGGGGTGAGTAAATTATCAGGAAGTGTTTATTCTGAAAATGTTTATTGTAATAATTTCTTAAAAGTAACATCTAGTTGATTATCTAGCAAAAACATTAAAATATTGTAGAGCTGAATAATTTTTATCCAATTGGTATATTCTCTGTAAAAAAATAAAAGTCATACATCCATGACACTTCTAGGCCTAAAAATAAACATTTTTAAATTTCCAGCTTTTCATAATTATGGGAAATCTGTTCTTTATTACAAAATTCAGATTATGGAAGGCTTGGAAGGCATTTAAAGTATACATAAACTGTTTTTTTTTTAGATGTGCTTGTTATGTTATTTCATACATCTTTTTAAAATAAAGATATGGTTTAAAAACATCTTGTAGCTTCATAAAATTACAGTTGAACCACTGATGTCACACAGACTATTTTAATGATGTCCTTTATATTTTTCTGGCCCTTAAATGTGGTAATTATATTCTAACTAGACAGGGTCAGAAAGCTTTTAGATTATCAAAAACATCTTCATTTGTGTCCTGAAGATAAACAATGGTCTTACTGGTTTGGAACAAAATGAGGGTGAATTATTAATGACAGCATTTTTATTTTTGGGTAAAGAATCTCTATAACATCCATGTAGGTGTTGGGGGTTTTGCGCCCTCTGGTGGTAGAGGCAGAGCACTGACTCACTTTGATCGAGGATGAAGGCCACATTGCTCTGGGCAACCTCGTAACCCTGTTCGGCCAGCAGAAGATATTGTACTAGAGCAGAGTCCATGTCGCCCTCCTTAAAGCTTCCGTATGCTGCCATGAGTCTCTCGGACCAGCGGCCGCGTTCACACACGTTCTTAAAGAGCTGGTTGCACAAACATACATATATCGTCAACTATCAGAAAAGTTTTCTGAAACAATGTCTATGCACGGTGAAATAATGTCTCACCTCCACTGCAGTGTGGCAGGAGCGCATGACACCCGTCCCCGTGGCATGCATCTGGGCTAGATTATAGAAGGCTAAAATGTGACCCGCTTGAGACGCCAGGTTGAAGAATTTAAGAGCCTGCTTATAATCACGTTTCACTCCGATTCCATCTAAAATGTGAGGAAAGTGAAAGTCATGAATGTACTTTTCATAGATACTCTCAACACCCACCAGCTGACATGACTAACACACTTCTCAGTCCTCAATGTTTGTCAAGATCATGTCAAAGCAGAATGCAGGTGGGAGTTTGGCATGGCAACAATCACCTAGGTAACCAAACCAAAAGGAGTCAGCTGTGATTTAAGATAAAAATAAGATAAATCGCTACTGAAGTGGTGGAACAGTGCGCTAGACAGGCAGGTAGAAAGAGGGAGAAGAAAAACATCCTGAAGCATAATTCTGAGAGCAAATTCACATCATATTTGTTTTAAATTTTATTTTACAAATGTATATTAAATAAATACATAAACTATCAGTAATATTTGTTGTTGTTGTTATTATATATTTTGTCTGGAAAAATTACTTTGTACAACATTACTACTACTTTCCTGTTCTATAATCTGAGGCATCTGCTGTGTAATTGTTGTGAATATACACACTTCTGTATTTGAGTCAAAATATTTATATATCAAATTTAACATTCAAGATGAAGGAAATGTAAAGAACCTCATGAATTTGTATAAATCTCTGGGAACATATTCTAAGGCCTTTACTGGCTCATTAAAACCTGTTCGTTTGTGTCATAAATGACAGCCTATTTTCCTTCTGCAGTAACAGCAGGAAACACAGTGAAGCAGAAATGAAGAGAAAAAAAGAAACCAAATTATTCACATACATCTCTGTCCAACACACACTTACTGTAGTACATGGTTCCCAGCTGTAACTGTCCATCCACCCAGCCTTGCTCTGCAGCCTTCTGAAAATACTTCAGTGCAAGGTCATAGTTCTGCAACGTGGAGAAGAAACAATGAGAAAACGTGAAAATCGTCAGTTTTGGTCAAATTTGAGATTTTTACAAAAATGCCCTCTTCTAGTCATCCCAATTCTCCAAATAGCAATTAAATATCTAAAATGACCTTTATTTGTATGTTTTCTGAGAGTAGTGCCTTTTTCTCTGTTCACTTCTGGACAACTGCTTTAAGCTGTAGGTCTTTTGTTACAAAGAGCAGCTTTCCAGCTTTGTGAATATTCATATCAAATTCTCGATGACATGAGTCCAAACCAGTGAAATATAATTTTCAAACCCATGCTGATAAAAATGATTGCGCTGACACATTTGCAAAGTGTGTGCATGAGATGTGCGACCTCCCTATAAAGCACATTAATGCGAAATAGGTCTTGGCGATATTCACACAAACATGTGTGATGTCGTACACAAACATTTAGTTAATGGTTGGGGAAAAATCTGATGTGTAACATTATATTAGATCCATGCATTACAGTAGGTCTTAATATTGATCGGTCTCAATGTTAATCAAACATTAAAAAAAAAAGACGAAATCGCCTTCAAACGGCTGCAGCTCAGTCATTTATTGTCCAATTTCAACAATATTGTATATCATTTTGAAGGCATTTAATGGATAATGTTAAAATAAAAATAACTAATTTTTTACAATTTGCTTATTCCGACTCATTTTGCCAGCACGAGTCACAAATGTTCATCACATCTAGAAAACTTACCACAGGAACACCCCTTCCATACAGGTAAGCCATACCAAGGCCACTCTGGCCAACTGGATTTCCCTAAAAGATGCAAATAAAATTACAGATTAGAAGAGAACATGTGAAAATAAGCATTTTGTGAACTTTGACAAGGGAAAAAAAAAATTCTCACCAAGTCTGCAGCCTTTTTGAAATAATGCAGGGCTGTGTCATTGTTCTGAGCCACATACTCACTGCCTTCAGAATACATCTGAGACAACAGAATGTCAGTCAGAGAAAGAAGGATGGATACACACACACAATGAAAAATTAAGTGAGATCATTCAGTCACAGTCAAAAGTAAAAGTAAAAAGGACTCATTAAAGGGGCAGCTAACCAAAAAATAAATCTGTCATTAATTAAAGAGTTCAGATGCAAAAGCCTCTATATCCATCTGACATCTTTCTTTAAAAAATGCATTTTTATCAGGCTCCGATGTATAGGTTTCTATGCAAGTACTGGTACTTCTGATTGGGATGAGGGTGGGATTTTAGCGAGTTCGAAGTAAAAGTATTTGATGGATGTATAATGTGTCTCAAAAGCATTCATTCAGCATCATTATCTCATATTTGACAGAGGCTTTTAGCTGGTTTTTGCATCTGAACTCTTCAATGACTCCCCCCTCATGTTGCTCCAAACCCATAAGACCCTTGTTCATCTTTAGAACATATATTTTTGATTAAATAAGATATTTTCATATATTAAAAAATTTATTTTGACATATTTTGATATTACAGGTCTTAAGGATTTGGAACGACACAAGGGTGAGTGATTAATGACAGAATTTAAATTTTTGGGTGAACTATCTCTTTAAGTCTATACCTTTCCAAGGAAGGCCATTGCATGCGTGTTTCCTGCATTTGCTGCTTGGTTGAAGTACTCATATGCTCGCTGAAAATGAATGACAAATAGAAAGTAACTGTAAAATCATTATTTCAAATCATTCAATGAAATTCACATAAGATGGCCCAAAAAATTACCTGATGATTCTGTTCTACACCTCGTCCTCCATGTAAGTGTAATTGGCCCAGACCCACCTAGACAAAAAAAATGTAAATGTGATGGGTAATAATCAAAAATACGAGTAGCTCAAAAGCAGTGTTAATTTTAACAACAAATTTTGATTTAGTCTTAGTCATAGTATTTTGACTAAAATGCCATTTAGTTTTAGTCAGAGTTGTTGAAAAACAGAGTTGCGACAATCCCATAGGCTTCCATAGGAACTGAGCAATGCGGAAGTAAAGCGTGTCATGGAGCAGCCAATAGTTCCAAACAACCAATAGTTCTAGCATTGAAGTCCATTCATTTCAGCGCTTCTCAGCAGTGGTATTTTATAAAGCGTGTTTTAGTTTATGTTTATCGTTAGATTATAAGCAGTTGTACTATAATTGCAGTTAGATAACGTGAGAAACACTGTAATAGCGACCATAACCAGAAACTAGTTGTCATATTTTTAATTTTTTAGTCTTTCTGCAATCTTTTTCCCCCTGTAGGAAGTTGAATGAGTTTCAGTAAAGACTGCATTCAAGAAATACAATAAAAATTTTTGCTGAATGCAGTTGGTTGCCTTGTTTTTTTTATTACATTATTTTAAACTTTTCTATGATGTTAAATGCCATATTAGCTTGCCTTCTGTAATATTCACTTATGTTGTATAGGTGAATATCATAAAATAACATGAGTAATTCACTTTTATTTAACATTAAATCGTTAAATTGAAATCTATAAAAAACAGTGTCTGATCATGTCCAAATGCATATTCAAATGTATTTAACCCTAAATACTACACTAACTGTAATATAAATACTATATTAGAAAATTTAGTTTAGTTATTAATTGTAAAAAAAATATTTTGGGTTTGGGCTCTAAATTTAACAGTGCCGCTCAGGTTCGGGTCAGGTTGGACGATCTCAGGTATGAGCCGGGTTCGGGCTTCAGTTAAGCCTGTGCAGAACTCTATCATACACTGTTTAAGAGACGCTTTTCTGTTTGCGTGCATTTAAAGAGAAAGTTACAGTTACAACAACCATTTTCTCCCCAAATCGTCCCTCCCTAACTTTTTTTTTTTTTTTTTTTTGACAAATGTCAATGGATTTTCATTAGTTTTTGTCATTCAAAACAAGTTTTATTTAATTATCGTCGTCTTGTCGTCTGTGAAAAAATCTGATTGACCAAAATTATTCAGCAACGAAATTAACACTGATCAAAAGGCCATTAATGCCGAAAAATGAAATGGACAAAACAGGTGCAGTGATGCAGTCTATGTTCAACTTCAAATAAAGCCACAGGGTGAAATTCTTCTTACAGACAAATCAAAATGGTTTTTTTTTTACCTGTGCCTGCACATCTCCTTTTTCAGCCAAGAACTGGTAGTACTGGATTAAATCCTCCTCAAGCATTCCACTGCTAGATCCAGGATTTTCCACCTCATCTAAGAGCCGGATCCGCTGCACTGCACTGCCCCCTGTCAGGGATACATCACTGGCCACTAATAAAAAACAAAACAAAAGATGTCGTTGGTGACTTAATTATTCCAACCATCACTGAGTGATAACAACTGAGCAGTATCAGTGATTATTTCTGAGCAGTATGTGATGAGAGACACATATATTAAAATGCGACAAGACTTACCATGATTGGCCACTTGTCTGTAGTGAGTGAGAGCAGATTCACAGCTCTGAGGAACCCCAACACCTCCCCAATATCTGTAGCCCTGAAAACATATTATGGTATTTAGCAGACAGCACAGCCAGGAAATGTAGGCCAAACACAAGCAACAGCACCAATGCATTGAGAAAGCAGTCATGGATAAATGATGGTGCCACAGGATCTGAGGTTTCAACTTTGCTTCATGTAACCGAGCCAACGTGTCGGTCAGAATTTCAATAGGTTTGTTTAGATCTTCAACTTGATATATGCAAAGTCAAATAAAGACTTGACACATGCGATAAGCAAGTCATCAAGTATAATTTCCTGTGTGGAACAAGATCCTCCCTTGCTTAAAATACAGGACCGAGAATCATTCCTCTTACCAGAATCATATGGGCTACTAGGTTTCCACCCAAAGCTCCAAAGGTGTAGTACACCAGTGCCTGCAATTAGATGAAATACAGCATTTTCATTAAGCATTCACATTTAAAATAAGCATGCTGTGCTTTCTAGAGAAATGTCATTAGAGAATACCTTTGCTTGACTTGAGTTCACCCCTAATCCTGCAGCATATAGGAAACCAAGTGCCTGTGTGAACACAAATTGAAAAAATATAAATATTGATATAAAAAGGAACAGAGTCTTCCTGCAATAGTACAGCAGTGATAAAACAACCCCACACACAGCTGCTATCCTAACGAAATGGCTTGAAATGAGTCACAGGACGAAAAAAGCATCAGTATTAAGATAGAAAGATGACATTTAGTTAATAAACAGATGCTATTACAGTCTGGGCTTTAGGGGAGCCCTCCAATGCCAGCTTCTCAAAGATCTCCTTGGCCTGAGGAATGCTTTGGGGTAAGTAGTCTCCAAACAGCATGGCATATGCCACCTTCTCCATGGCCTTGGCATGACCCATCTCTGCAATTTTCAGGAGTCTGTCATACAGCCTGTTATACAGAAATCAATATAAATATGCATATAAACTACTGTTTAAAATTGTGAGGTTGATAATTGTCTTATGCGCACCAATAAACATGAATGTTGTAAAATATTGTTAGAATTTAAAATGAATATTTTCTATTTTAATGTATTTTAAAATGTAATTTATTCCTGTGATGACAAAGCTGAATTTTCAGCAGCAACAATTCCAGTGTCACACATCAGAAATCCTTTTTACATGCTGTTCTCTGGCCCTCTTCGGTCACTTTTGACCGAAAATGTTTATATTTAAAAAATGTTAAAAATCGTAGCTTAATCGGAATGAGATGACACTTGGTGACTTTTGTCATATTAGCAATGTGAACACATGGACATGATTTTTTATTATTTTTTAATGTCACAAATGGCACAATTCTCAGATCAAAAAAATTGATTTTATATGCTTTTACTCTGTTTTAATATGATATGTTGCATTTGTTTAAAAATAATATATAAATAATTAAATACAAAAATATATATTAATTCCAGTGGGGGAAAAAATTGCTTATTAAAATTGTATAAATATTGCATAGTATCATAAAAATCTCCTCAAAATTCTAAATACTAATCAAAAATATTATTGAACAAATATGTATTGCATTGATTTTCTTGGGAAAAAAAAGAAAGTTACATTTCAAGGCTTCGGTCAATTTGACCGCGAAGAAGGTAAGTGTGACTAAACGAAGAGGTTCAATACAGTACTGCTTAATATTTTTGTGGAAACATTTTGGGTTACACTTTATTTTGTCCTTGTTACAATGCAATTATTATAATGCAATTATACAAGTACTGAGTAATACTAATTAACTACATGTACTTACTATAGTGTTAGGATGAGGGTTGGGTTTAGACTTTAGTTGCATGTAATTATGCATAATTTCATGTTATTATAATAGTAAATACATGTAACATGGGTAACAAGGACACCATAAAATAAATGTTACCTTTTTCAAAAAAGTTCTAAAGAAAAAGCATTTATTGGACATAATCTTTTGTAATATTATAAATGTCATTATTGTCACTTTTGATCAGTTTAAAGCATGTTTGTTTAATAAAATGTTACTTTAAAAAAAGAATATAAATTACTGACAAACTTTGAACTCACAGCTACAATGGCACAGAGGAACGATGCAGTTGGAATTACTTTCACAAAAAAAAAGAAAAATTCTAGCTGATGAATGATAAAAACATTAACAGCCATTTAGAATCCAGTCTGCTTTAAAGAGCATTGAGCATTTAAAGCAGCAGATTACAGATAAGCAGTGCACGCTTATAATAAACAAAATGTTTTCATTGTAGTTATCTTACAGTTAAATTCCTTGTTGTGAATGGGCTTTGAGGAACAAATATGCACACTTTAGGGGTAGGTAAGGTACAAAGGTGTATGTTTGAGGGTACTGCATAGGCTATAAACTTTAAGTACAGTTTTTGTATATTTTTAATAACTAGAAAACTGATTTTTAATGGGGTTTTTTTTAGGTCTCTTCTGCTCACCAAGCCTGCATTTATTTGAACCAAAATACAGCAAAGCAGTAATAGTGAGTAATATTTTTACTTTTTAACTTGTAATTTTTTCCTGTGAACAAAGCTAAATTTTCAGCATCATTATCTCAGTATTCAGTTTCACATGATCCTTCAGAATTCAGTCTCATGCTGATTTGCTGTCAAGAAACATTTTTATATTATTTATATATATATATATATATATATATATATTTTTTTTTTTTCAGCAAGGATGCTTTAAATTGATCAAAAGTGATACAAATATTTATGATTATTATAATTACAAAAAAAATTATATTTCAGATAAATGCTGTTCTTCTGAACATTCCATTCATAAAAGAAATCTGAAAAAAAATCTACTCAGCTGTTTTCAACATAATAATAATATTACTAATAATAATAAATATAATAAATAATAATAATAATAATAATACATTATATATATATTTTATATATATAATTTATTATTATTATTATTATTATTACTATTATTATTATATTTATTTATTTATTAAATCAGAATATTAGAATAATTTCTAAAGGATGGAGTAATGATGCTAAAAACTCAGCTATGAAATCACAGGAACAAAATATATTTTAAATAATATAAATATGTTTTAAATGTTACTATTTTTGCTGTACTTTGAATCAAATAAATGCAGGCTTGGTGAGCAAGAGAGACTTCTTTAAAACAACAACAAAATCTGTTCAAACACATTTGACTCATAGTGCAGCACTGCAAGGAAAAAAAAATACTCCATAAGGCTCCACAGCACTCACTCTTTCTTCTGGCTCCTTCGGTTGGTGCTGTTAATCATCTTAATTGTGTCCTGGTACTGTTCTTCAGCCTCTTCCACCAACCTCCTCTGCTCTGCCTGCTCTTCCGCTGTGAGGACAGATGGACACATTACACATGAATTTAGTGCAATGACTGAAAATCACAATTAATCTAGAAAGGCTGGTAAAGTTAGCATTGATCTTTTCATATCTGGGCTACTAATGCAGAAGAGTAAGTGTAGCAAAAACCCAAGAACTCTTCCACTTCCACCTAAAGTAGTATTATATTTCATGTCGACTGTAGAGTCAAGCAATATAAAGTACACTAAAGTATGCTGCCAACTCACTTTCACAGAAGCCCCATTTCTTATCACTGTTGTAGTCGTACGTCGTGGCACACCACAGCCTCCCGTCTCCTCTGCCTGCAGTAGTGCACTCCGAGAACTCGTTATCTTGGAAAAGAAAAGGAAAGACGCAGGGCTCCCCGGAGGCTGTTCCACCAATCACCACTGGAACTATGAAAAACACCAATGAGAAAATGACACAATAACCAGATACTTTCACAGGAAACCAACTACACACGTGGGAACGCATGGGTGAGCAGGTTTCTTTTCTCAACAAACAGGTGCGAGCTGGTAAACAACAAAGAAAGATCTTGTGCCGTAAAAACCTATGACACAAAGAGTATCAAAACTTTGAATGTGGGAGCACAAGATTAGCCGAGTAGTAAAGAGAGATGATAAATGTACAGAGAATACAGACAAAACCTGAATGCTACATCTTATTCAGGAAGCACCTGCAGATCTCATCTACTCACCTTCTTTACGACGCTCCTCTGGTGGAGGAGGTTGACTCGGAAGGTCTTCCTGTTCAACCCCTTCAACCTCGCTCTCCACTCCAGTGTCTGTTGTACTGCGGTCAGCCTGGGCATCTTTAGGGAGATACGCATGTCCCGCCACAATTTTGGAGCCGTCATTATTATCTGTGCTCTGATTATGACAAAAACATAGACAGAAAACATGGAATGATTAGTAGGGAAATAAACCGGTTTAAAATCAAATGAAATAAAAAAAAATAATAATAATTAATACACTACCAGTCAAAAGTTTCTGAACAGTAAGATTTTTAATGTTTTTGAAAGAAGTCTCTTCTGCTCACCAAAGTACAGCAAAAACAGTAACATTTGGAAATATTTTTAATATATCCGTTTTCGATTTGAATATATTTTAAAATGTAATTTAATTTGTTCAAGAAACATTTATTATTATTATTATTATTATCATCAATATTTAAAACAGCTGAGTACATTTTTTCAGGATTCTTTGATGAATAGAAAGATTCAAAGATCAGCATTTATTTGAAATAAAAAGCTTTTGTAACATTAAACTATACCATTCAAAACCTTGGACTCTTGGACCTTTTTTGGATGGGGGGTTATAGAAATTAATACTTTTATTTAGCATAGATGTTTTAAATTGATCAAAAGTGATGATAAACACTTTATAATGTTACAGAAGATTTCTATTTCCGATAAATGCTGTTCTTCTGAACTTTCTATTAATCAAAGAAACCTGACAAAATTCTACCTAATAATAAAAAATGTTTTTTTTGAGCAGCAAATCAGAGTATTAGAATCATTTCTGAAGGATCATGTGACTGGAGTAATAATGCTACAAATTCAGCTTTAAAATCCCAGGAATATATTACATTTAAAAATATATCCAAATAGAAAACAGTGTTTTGAATAGTAAAAATATTTTTGTGTACTTTGATGGATTAAATAAATGCAGGCTTGGTGAGCAGAAGAGACTTCTTTAAAAAAAAAACATTAAAAGTCTTATTGTTAAACCATTTTGACTGGTATTGTACATGTTTATATACTATATAGACTTTTTTTTTTTTTTAAATATATGAATTTATTGAATTGAACATATATTTAAACACACATACAAAAATAGACACATATACCAGTGTGCATGTGCGTGTGATAGAGAGAGGTAGATTTTTTTTTATACACGACTGCATACACACAAATAGTCAAAATACATATAAATGTTTTTACCTAGCTGTATGTATATAGTGGTCTTTTACAGTGATTTCACATTGAGAATTTAGAATCCAGTTTCTTTTTCTCAAAATGCAACACCAGGAATCACTAACACAAACACTTCTACCCAAGTGCATATTAAATGGCTCTGATAATATGTCATTACGTTTTAATGCTTAATTACCTGAGACTCGCCACCCTCTGCAACTCTTTCATCATCTGGAAGTACTTCTGCAAGCAAGATGCCAAACAATCAAGTTTAGAGCTCATATACAATTTAAAGACAACACATGGTAATTGTTAACAGTCCAAATAAAGACATTTTTCATAATAATTCAAGAACTCACCAGCAGCTGTCACTTCCAAAGTCAGAGCTAAAGCCACAATAAGGACCAGACAGGACTTTTTAGTAAGATTCATGTTGCCAGAATGTGCAAAACGCAGTGGACGACTGAAGTCTGTGTTAATTAAATCTGCACACCAATTATTTGTTGTCCTAGCTAGCCATCTTAGCTATATAAATCTGTCAGTGAACTGCATAACCCGACTAGCTAGAACTTGACCATCGAGCCAATCAACCAGAAACTTCTCCCAAGAGCACAAATGGATTATGATAAAACAACCCATTCGCATAAACTAAACCCTAACACCCTTACCAAACCATTTTCAGCTAACAGCTCAATGCAACTAACGTTAACTCAGTGACAGCTTGTCTGCACAGCTAGCACAGCTAAACAAACAACACTTCTCACAGACTAATGGCGTGTCGGGCGCGGGCCATAAAGATATTCCAAGACGACTTCCGGAATAATGCCCCCAGGCCAACTCCAATGTTTATCAATTTGAGCGACACACGACAGTAACAGTTCAGCTTTCGTTAAGGTTTCTCGTGTTTCAGCATATTTCTGTTCACTGACCGACCCCTGTTTCCTAATCCGCCGCGCCTTCACCAATCAGGAGACAGGATTGTAGATAATAGCCAATCGCTGCGCTCCAACAGTCAGTTGACCAATCAGATGTGCACACACAAGAGTATCACGGCGTCTGAGATACGCGAATGGAGCAGAAGTGTACACGACAGTTTGCAGGATGTGGGAACGCCTTTGAACAGCTGACTCTCTCCCAGCCGTGTGTGAAGTACACAGTATGGGAGATATCAAAATTATATTATTATTATAAACATTAAAATCTAATATTTTAAATAGTATTCACATAGTTCACGCTCATAGCGATATAAAGATTCAGCGCAGCTTCTGAGGTTCTTATAAGTTCAAGTCCCCATGAAATTAAAATTAAAGCGACAGTTCACCCATTTGCTGTTTATTTACATATACATATGACTGACAGACTGCAACGGTTTGAGTTAAAAATCTTTTGTGTTCTGCTGAAGAAACAAAGTCACCTACATCTTGGATGCCCTGGGGGTAAGCAAATAAACATCAAATTTTCATTTTTGGGTGAACTATCCCAAAGTTTTTTGGCTTTTGGTATGAATATGTTATAAACTAGTGTGCTCCAAAACAACAACAAAATTCGCATTTACAAGATTTGAGCATTCAAAACGTACAGTCTCATCACTTCCGCCAATATGAATCAACAATTTTGATGACATCACGCTGCACTTCAGCTTCTCGTCAAAGCTTCTGTCCAATCAAATGCTCTCTAGAATCCGTAGCGTCCCGCCCCCTATACTATAAATACAAGCTGGAACTGCGGCTGAGTTTCCCGCATAATTGGGCTACTTTACCAATGTTGCCGCGGGTTGAAGCGACCCTAATAACATAATATTTAGACCCAGGAGTGCTAATTTAGGGTTACCAGGGGAACCCTGCCAAAAAAAACATGTATTTTACCCCCTGTACAGTGATTTTTACTGAGGGACCCCCCTCAAAATGCGATTGGGCTACTTTTGGGGTAGTTTAAGTAATTGGGTGGGTTTTGTTGTGAAAACCTGGCTGAGAGATCAGTCACTTGTTCACAGAGTTAGTACTTTCTGTACGGTGAATGGCATGTAGTGCACAGTGTAGACACAGGGAGCGATTTAGACAGTGTAAATATGCTTTCCGTCGAGGGAACGCAGCACGCAGTCTACTCCAGACTTTGGCTCCGGTCCAGAGTCGGCATGTATTAAACTACACAGTTTCAGCATGATTATGATCACTATTTTGTTTTAGTAAGCGTTTCTTATTGAATCTAGCGGGTAATCTTTAAGATTGTGGCTGTCATAAGCAGGGTTGCCAGGTTTTCACAACAAAACCTGCCCAACTGCTACTCAAAACTAGCCCAAAAGTAGCCCATAGTGGCAATTCGAGGGGGGTCCCCTGGTAAAAATCACTGTACAGGGGTAAAATACACATTTTGTGGTGGGGTTCCTCTGGTAAAATTAGCATTCCAGGGGCTAAATATTACGTTATTGGGGTTGCTTTAACCCGCGGACATGAAAAACAACCCGCGGCAGCTGTTTAAAAGTAGCCCAATTCTGCGGGAAAACCACGGACTTGGCAACACTGGTCATAGACTGTCAAATGCGGCTTTACCAAGCTCAACGGCTCTGGCCTGAGCAGATTTAAATTGAACTCTATTGGCTATTTTAAAAAGTGGGCGGGGCTGCTCGATATGGCCCGCCCTGTTTTCCTGTTTCAGTTTAAATTATGTCACCACATAGAATAACGCTACGTGTTTCAAGGCACTTCAGTGGACCTTTAAAAATTTTATTTCTTGTTTTATTACAACAGACTTGACAATGTATATACGAGCTATTATGATCATACAATCAATTTGACTTTCCTTTCATCACAGGCAAACATATTTTCACTTATAAAATACTCAAGTTTTTAAATAGTTAATTATCCCAGATATAACATTCAAACATACAAATTACTTTCAAACATGACATAAGCTCTAATGCAAAAGCAATAACACATACAAAAAGAATCCAGGCACCTATTTTTCATTGTAAAGGCACAGATGTTTGTGGGCATCCAGCAATAAACTGGTGCAGGCAGGGTATACAACATGTGGAACATGTTCACAGGTTCTATTCTTCCTATTATGTCCCGAGTTTCTGGCGTGGCACAACATGAGCTTTGGCTCAGCAGAGTCGTGCTCCATAACCAAATGTCTGTTTAATGGCATCAAAATAGTATCTCTGCCAGCCCTCTTTCATTCTTTCCTCCTCATTGCTGGGAACTCCTCTGGCTTCCATAATAAGCTCCGTCTCACTGCCTTTATTGACGAAATTTAAAATGACAGTTGCTGCGTGTCCTGAGAGAGAGTTAGAAGGAAATATTAACAGATTCAACAACAATGATGAATACTTACCATAAACAATCAACAATGAGCAAAAAATTTATTCAGAAGAAACCGTTATACTGTGAAATGTTACTGCAGTTTAAAATAATGATTTTCTATTTTATTATATGTGACCCTGGACCACAAAACCAGTCATAAGTCGCTGGGGTATATTTGTAGTAATAGCCAAAAATACATTGTATGGGTCAAAATTATTGCTTTTTTTTCTTATGCCAAAACTCATTACGATATTAAGTAAAGATTATGTTCCATGAAGATATTTAGTAAATTTCCTACTGTAAATACATCAAAACTTAATTTTTGCAAATTAATATGCATTGCTAAGAACTTCATTTGGACAACTTTAAAGGTGACTTTTTCAATATTTTTATTTTTTTGGACCCTCAGATTCCAGATTTTCAAATAGCTGTATTTCGACCAAATATTGCTCTATCATAAAAAGCTTATTTATTCAGCTTTCAGATGATTTCAGATTAAAAATTTGACCCTTATGGACTGGTTTTGTGGTCTATGGTCACATATTATAAAATATAATTTACTCTTGTGATGCAAAGCTGAATTTTCATCAGCCATTACTCCAGTCTTTAATGTCACAATGTCATCTTTCAGAAATAATTTTAATATGCTGACTTTTTTTGTTTTGTTTTGTGCTGCTTAATATTTTTGATTATTTTTTCAGGATTCTTTGAGGTATAAAAAGTTAAAAATAACAGCATTTATTCAAAATAGAATAATAGAATAGAAAAATATTATTTTTAAAATAAAATATTTTACTTTTTCAGTTACTTTTTAATAATTTAACACATCCTTGGTAAATAAAAGTATTAATTTTAATGAAAACAGAAAGAATAACTTTCAATTAGTAGTTTATATTGTTACAAAAGATGTCCATTTTAAATAAATGCTTTTTAACTTACAGAATCCTTAAAAAGTATTAGATTCCAACATAACATGAAGGAGCACAACTGTTTTCAACATTGATAATAAATCAGGGTCACATGACACTGAAGACTGGAGTAATGATGCTGAGGTTTTCTATGTGAATATATTTTAAAATGTAATTTATTCATGTGATTCAAAGCTGAATTATCAGCATCATTACTCCAGTCTTCAATGTCATGTGATCCTTCAGAATTCATTCTAATATGCAGATTTATTATCAATGTTGAAAACAGTTGTGTTGCTTAATATTATGTTGGAATCTGTAATACCTTTTTCAGGATTCTTAATAAATAAAAAGTTAAAAAGAATAGCATTTTTTTTAAAATAGACATAGACTTTTGTAACATTATAATCGACTAATTAAAAGTTATTTCTTTTTTAATTAAAATAAACACTTTCACATTGAAATAATATTTTACATTGACAATTAATACTTTTACATTGAAATAATATTTTTTCTAGATTTTTAATCAAATAAATGCAGCCTTACTGAGCAACCAAAAATCTCACAACTTTAAAAAGATCTCAAACTTTTGAATGGTAGTGTATATTATAATTCCTAATATTAAGAGTGGCATGTGGGTTCAAAATAATTAAAAAACTACATTAATATATGTGATAAATAAATAAACCATACCAGCTGGCCAACTTAAAAACCTCCATTTCATGACAATCTTCTGGTCTGGAATCTAAAAAAAAGGGCCATTTTAAAAACCTCTTTTTGAAAATGATGTTTCATTAGAGAAATGTACTGTAAAAAAGCGAAATTCTTCCCAGATAAACAAATCAAACCAAAATAATTAATTCATCATTATAAGAAGTTCATTCTCACCAGTTCTGCAAACTGCCCATGAACATTTCCTTCCAGCAGCCGGAATTTGCCACCCGGGCACCCATCCACAAAAGCAGCAAGGTGTGTAAATGCTTGTACCATCTATGCATGAAAAGACAAGGAGCAAGTGAGTTCAACATCAAAATAATCCATGCATGAAAGAACACCAGGATGCACACACATTTATTGTTTTGTTTGCATTTGTATGGACTGACAGGACAAGAGAGTTTGATTCTGACCTCTTGGGTAAGGAAAACCCTGTACAACTCTTCTGGCGAGGTAAGGAAGTCGTCTTTCATCGTGAAAGACACTGTTGAAATTTTAACTCCAGTGTTGGGAGGGCTTTTTGTCGTGGAGGATCCAATCTGTGGGTGGAACAAAAAAAGATATACACTCAATTTTTAGTTGCACAAATATCACTTGATTCCAAATACAGGGTGAATGTATGACCATTTACAAGAACTTACTTGGGTTTTGTCCACTCTGACCTTGGCTTGCGTCTCCTCGTTCTGTTTGTTGAGAGCGTTTTCTGTGGGTAAAATCATACCCTGAGCGAACTCTGTAAAAACAAGTTACAAGAACATGTTGAACTGCACAAATAAAACAGAAATTACTAAAAGATGAGGTTTAGAGGCATCACCTGTTTTGAGATGTTTGACATAGTTGCCCAGTGCCATTCTGATTTTCTTGACTCCCTCCTTCCTCATGAGGTCAGTCAGAGGTGTGCTTGGCTGGTCCTTACAAAGTGTAACAGAAATCTGTACAAACAAACACAAGTTAGATTTAGACTCAACATGCTCTCTTGTATCCACCATATTTTTTCCGTAAAAAAGTCTTTAACTGGGAGAGAGGTTCACTTACATCTAAGTCATCCATGTCATTTTCATCAGAGAGATTTGGTATTTCCACAGTGCCCTTATATTTGATTCCCATTTTATTTGTACCTATAGTCGAGATTAAAAAAAAAACATTTCACCAGGACATTTAATTATGATGTCGCCTGTGTGCAAACAGCACTTTGACTCACCAGTCCATGAGGCTTTAACAACCCACTCATAGAAGTAGATGAGTTTCCCTTTACGGTTGTTGATAGAGGCCTCGCCGTCTATATTGCTGACGTCTGTGATCTCGCATGAGCCTGCTTCACCCTCGACACGCATCCCAAGAAGGAGGCCATTTATTGCATCTTGAGACCAGCTTGTGACATCTCTCTCTGTCCTGTAATAAGATTAGGGAAAAATATATATTAGAGAATTATAGAATTAGAAGTATGCAACTATTATTAATTGCAGTTACCCAAAATTCTATAGTGGAGTATATTATTTAATATTATTTAAAATTTAAGTAAGCTTAATTAGTTTAGTGGGTACTTGCAACCCTAACTCACAAATTTCAGCTTATGAAAATGATATTGAAATAATTTTTGCATTTTATTCCAGTTGTTTTTAAAATATCTTGATGAGTTTTTTTTAAAGTGAAGTTAAAATATACATATTTATTTTATATTTTCTTTGTAAATTATGAAACTACGTAAAAAAAATGTGTCCCACATTTTCATGTCACTATTTTAACCACCTGTCAACCCTCATGTTCTTCCTGGGATTCTCCTGTATTTTACCATTCTATCCCACTATCATCCTATATTTTTAATCTTACTATTAAAAAATCCGACCTGGTGTATTTTATATGTTTCCTACATTCGCCTCTGGTAAAACTCCCATAATTTGTATGGCCCAAACCTCATTATATGAATAATCACATCAACATATTTCAGGGCTTCAAAGTCAGGTCCTCTGCTTTGTTCTTTGCGGTTAAATCTGCTATATTCAAAGCGAAAAGCGCCACCTGCTGGCAGAAAATTAATTAGCATTTTTCAATAATTTGACTAACCCTTGTTTTTACGCAGAAAACACCAAGTTGGATCCACAAGAAGATAATTAATTATAAAACTACAAAGATATAGCCTACACTAAGATAGATTTATATGTTACTAAATGTATGTAATTGTTTGATAATAATTGTTTAAATTAATATAAATAATAATAAAAAAAAAACATTTACAAGGAAGATGTAAGCAAAGTCTTAATAGGTCATTATAAAATTATATATTACTGTGGTCCTGTAGTGTCAAATTTGGGGAGAGGACAAATATTCCAAAACTTTCTGAAAATACAATAGAGAATTAACTGCACAAGTACTAGAAATGTGTACCTTGGATATTATACAATTTCCATACATATATCATTTTGACTTTGACTTTGAACCAGTTCTGTAGAATGGCCCGTATATAATATAGATTACAGATAAGTACATTTTTCACATTTCAAGTTGGACCGTTCAAAAGTCGTTAGTGTTGGGGAAAATTACTTTTAAAAGTAATGCATTACAATATTGCGTTACTCCCTAAAAAAGTAGATAATTATGTTACTTCGTTTTTTTTTTTTATGGAAAGTAATGCATTACATTACTTTTGCATTACTTTTTAAATCTGGGAAGGGCTTGCTTGTGTGTTTTTAATATAAAAACATTAATTTTTTTGCAAATGTAAAAGTCCTTTCACACCAAAATGAAATTAAGTGAAAAGTAAATTCACGCCTGAACAGTAGAACTGTAGGATGAGAAAAATTAAGCACAAATGTTAGTTAATCTAAAGTAAGTTTTGCTTATTATAAAACTGCAATAAAAATGCTTTTCTTACTTGGATTTTTTGTCTTGTTTTCAGCCAAAATATCTAAAAATTCTTAAATCAAGAAGGATTTTCTAGACTAGTAAAAATTATTGTATTGTTTTTTTCTGAAAACAAGTCAAAATTAAGTGTGTTTTTGCTTGAAACCAGCAAAATAATCCCCCAATGGGGTAAACAAAATAATCTTGTTTTCTGTTTGAAATGATATTTTTTTGCTTACCCCACTGGCAGATTATTTTGCTTTTTCTAAGCAAAACCTTAATTTTGACTTGTTTTTCTGAAAACAAGAAAATATTTTTTACTTGTCTAGAAAATCCTTCTAGATTTAATATTGTTTGATATTTTGACTGAAAACCTGCAAAGTCGTTGGTTAATAAAATGGTATTAAATACACAAAGGAAGTCAAAAGTAACTGGCGTTATTTATTTATTTATTTATTTTTTGAAAAAGTAACTCAGATATTTTATTGTAAATGAAAAAGTAATGCGTTAATTTACTAGTTACTTGAGAAAAGTTATATTATTAAGTAACTCAGGTTACTTGTTATGTACACTGAAAGTCCTCCTCGGTTTGCTTTTCATCAGAACACCCTGAGTGTAATTCTGTCTCACATTCATGTACTTCCAAAAATAGACCGTGCCAACCCCTAACATTCATCTACAGGACATTCCAGAGGCTTCTGCAAACATTGGAAAAACTAACCTAATGTCTGTAAGAATCAGAAGCAGGCAGCATATATGTAAAATATAAAACAGTTTCAGAAGTTTACTATGATGTGACATGATAAACCAGACTAAAACATTTCTGAATCTTTTTAAATATAGTGTCTGGCCGCACATTGAGACAGAATATTAAATAGCTGTGCATCTGTCACACAACAGGACTGTTTAAAATGATCAAGTAAAAGTATACTAAGATCAAAATGCTGACATTCTGGAGTCAATAACATATAATCTATGCACTTTCCCCCATACATGTATGCATTTTAACACAATATAAATATTAAACGTCCATATGTTTGAAAATAGAATTTCATATCAGTCCTACAGCGATTTTAGGAGCACCGTAATGTATCACAAAGGGGGGAAAAAAACCATGGTTTACACAGTTGCCAAGTGGAGAACATGCACGTGGTACGTACCAGTGCCAGTTATTGACATTTGTCGCATCTGCTCTTTCTTCGACAATCCAGCGCGGGTCTCCTTCTCCCCATTTGGCCATGACAGAGTTATTTAGATGATTTAAAAGAAATTAAATGTTCCGATAAACCGCGAATGCTCGATAGTAGCGCAGGGATTGGCAGATGTAAATTCGTGAATTACAGAATAAACATATGCAGGAGGCGCTCAGCTGATTTGATGCGTCGATGAAATTGCGTAAATATTCATGAGATTACACGGGAATAGTGAAGGACGGAAAGAGCAAGCTTATATAAAACGCACAAAACAAAACTCTTACGATTGGGGAAGTCCGAAGGAGGCAGGGAGGACATATGCAAGGAGTAGTAGAGAGGTTAGCTGTCCGCAGCTGTCCCCCAAGACCTTTATTAAGCCCTCATAGAAAGCCCCAGAACCGGAACTGGGTGAAGAAGCTTCCTCTAGAAACTTGTGGACCTTCTTGGCTAGAGATCCTTATTACCTCAGTAGGACAATTTTCGACTGCCAACCATAAATTTCTCAACTTGAGCTCCCTTTAAGAACAAGAAGAGTGCTTAATTGATTTGAACGTGCATTTATATAGAGTGTACTATATCTTAAAAGTACAGGCCTATTCTATACTTTTTTTTTTTTTTTTTAAATACTACACTTTAAGATGATATAATTAAGTAAATAAAATATCACTTAAGTGTACTTTAATAACTGTTGTTTATACACTTAAGTACACTTTTAAGTACAATTTGTAATGTCAAAATTATGAACTAATAATCTTTTATCAAGGTTTACAGATTTACATTTACATTCAGTTATTTAGCAGACGCTTTTATCCAAAGCGACTTATAAATGAGGACAAATCAACAAAAGAGCAATGCTCTGAAAGGTGCTATGACAAGTCTCAGATTAGTTTAGTGCAGTATACGTAACAAGGTTTTTTTTCTAATATAGTAAATAAAAAGAAAAAAAGATAGAAAAAAAGATAGAAAGTTAGAAAAATAGATGACAAAAAATACGTTTTTTTTTTTTTAGAAAAGAAAAGATAGAAAGATAGAAAAGATAATGACAAAAATAATACAGTAGAGAATTTTTTGTAAGAATAGAAATAGAAATAGAGAGTGCTAGATTTAGAGGGTCAAATAAAGATGGAAAATACTTACATAGAAACCTATACACCTGAGCCTGAAAAAAATAAAGATGAAGAAAGATGTCAGATGGATTTAGAGGCTTTTGCATTTGAACTCTTCAAGTGTGTTATTTTGTCTTAAAAAAATACAAATGATTTTTTTTTTTTCAGATGTAGCCTTGACTTATTTTGATGTGTCAACTAACATAAAGCACATGCATTTGAATATACTTTACTAATGAGTACTTGGTTATAATTTTAACTATATTGATATTTTATATTTCATATAGTTGTAATATATAGTTGTAACTTTATTACAAATACGTAATTACAAATATATTCCATATCAAGATTGATATTAAATGATATTAAAGAATATTTTAGTGGAACAAACTTATTTTTGCTATCTGTGTCATGCTTAATCTGCTATTTTTCATAAATATTAATTTCACGTGTGACCGAAGAAAGAAAGACTTGAACATTTTGGGTGACATGGGGTTGAATAGATTATCAGAAAATGTTTATTCTGGAAGTGAACTTCTTTAAAAAAGACAGATTCTCTTTTAGTCGTCAGTACATGTGTTTGTCCAGCAGGTGGAGCTGAGGTAAAGAGCGTTGTCTGATCTTTGATCCTCTGGATCCTCTAATAATAATTCTTCAGTTATTGGCATTTGACTGTCATTAGCTCAAACACACTGCCATAAAATTAGAGATCTTGCTGATCATTCTTTGGATTAAATTGCCTTTCCCTACAAGTAAAATAAACTCAACTGACATTATAAGTTTATCATATGTGACCCTGGACCACAAAATCTGTCTTAAGTCGCTGGGGTATATTTGTAGTAATAGCCAAAAATACATTGTATGGGTCAAAATTATTGATTTTTCTTTTATGCCAAAAATTCATTAGGATATGAGGTAAAGATCATGTTCCATGAAGATATTTTGTACATTTCCTACCATAAATATGTCAAAACTTAACTTTTGATAAGTGATATGCATTGCTAAGAACTTCATTTGCACAACTTTAAAGGCGATTTTCTCAATATTTTGTATTTTTTTGCACCTTCAGATTCCAGATTTTCAAATAGTTGTATCTCGGCCAACTTGTGTCCTATCATAACAGACCATACGTCAATGGAAAGCTTTTTTTATTCAACTTTCAGATGATGTATAAATCTCAGTCGAAAAATTGACACTTATGACTGGTTTTGTGTTCCAGGGTCATATATCAGAAAAAGTTGAGTTGAGTTTAGGCTACTATGGTTAAACACTATTTAAAAAAAAATAAATAAATAACCTTAACACTCCTGTTCTGATATTTGAGGTGTATATGTAAACATCTTTAATGATTTACGATGTATTGTCTTTGCAGGAAATCTATTGAGTACATTAAAAGCACATTAGAATTCCTTAGAAAATGTTTAAATGTGCTTAAATGTGTTTAAATGTTTAAAAGACTATCCTTGATTCCTTTTGAGCCTTCTGGAGGTAAACAGCCAACATAGGAAATCAAATGAATTATTCAGAGCAAACTGACAGGTGAGCATCTCATGCACTCCATCAGATCAGCTGAACAGGAAAAAAGTTATGTTATGCAAAATTAATGCATGGAAAAAAAATAGCCTGAATCATGTTTATTATTGTTCAAATGAATCTATTTATTAAAAATGAGCAATTTTGAATCTTTTTTTTACCTAAAACATTTTTTAGAGAGCCAACATTATAAAATACCCTAGTCTAATCCAATAAGAATACTATCAGATGTGCATCACATTTATCTGAGAACCACAATCCTGTTGCCATACAGCAACGAGGAAGACTTTGAGAGCCACATTGGCGTTTTCCTGTGTCAATCTAATCTGTCTCCCACCCCTATGCTGACTTTGTTGTTCTTGGCAGTTACTATTAAGCACAGCAAACTGCAGTGATATCCCAGGAGTATCCACCAAAAAAACATACAGCCTGAGGGGCACACAGTGCTATATGAGGAAGAACCTGGCATTTAAAATACTTAAGCACTTCTAATGAGCCTGCTGTTAGAGAGAAACAAAATAAGAAGAGAAAGATGGCGGAGACTCTCTATGGGGTCGAGAGCAGATTTCTTCATACATGTTGTTGCATTATTAATGCATCTGTTTGTTGCAAGCAATTCGATCCAAGTGCAGGCAGCCTCCAGATAGCCATCTTAGAGTCTGAATTCAAATGACTTCCAATGGAAATCATTTTTTAATTAATTTTTATACAGTCCATTCTACAATGTAAAAAGGTTGTATGTATGCAAATTGTACAAAGTCCAAGGTACACATTGCTATTGTGCAGTTAATTCTTATATTGTATTTTCAGGAAGTTTTGGAATATTTGTCCTCTACCCTAAATATGTCACTACCGAAACACAGTAATAATAATTTAATTAGAAGGGTTATATTGATCTATTAAGATTTTGCTTACATATGTATTGTAAATATATACATTTTTTTTGCTATTTTATTACAATTTGTTCAGAGGTAAATCATTAACAATTCGATTTTTAACAATATTTCAAGTGTAATTTATGCGATTTGTTTTATTTTGAATTCAATTTTCTTTGTAAAATTCAAAAAGTTGATCATACTGATTTTAAAGTTCAGGATTCATTAGTTTGGATATACATTGAACCAAACACTATCATAACATCTTATTTGATGATTCAGTATACTTTATTTTTGATAAAACATCCAATGTTAGTATGATAGTAATGCTTTAGTAGCGACCACATCAAATGACAAAATGTTAACGTGCATAATAAAACACTAACACATACCAAAATTAGGGCTGTCAAATGATTAATCGCATCCAAAATAAAAGTTTATGTTTACATACTATATGCGTGTTTACTCTGTATATTCATTGTGTATATATAAAAACACACACATACATGTATATAATTAAAAACAAATTTATATGTATATATATTTACACCTGTATACAATTTAGATTATAAATAAATATAAATATTTTATATATAAATCTAAAATATTTTTCCTGAATATATACATGAATGTGCTTGTATTTATATATACGTAATAAATATACACAGTACATATAGTGTGTAAACATAAACTTTTATTTTGGATGTGATTAATCGTGATTAATCGTTTGACAGCCCTAACCAAAATACAAAAATATGTATAACTACTAAAATTGTGTTTATTTCCCCCAAATATGAGGATTATGTGTTTCCTTTTGTCACTACCAAAATAATAATGGCATTTTTGGTCGTGACTGTTTCGGTAGTGACAAATTTATGGAATAAAACCCTAAAAGTCACTACTGAAAGGCACCAAATGTTTTAATAGTGACAATTTTAGAAACGTTTGAACTTAGCTAAAAGATGCTAATCAGCACATAGTTAGCTAGCACAGTTCTGAACACATAAAAACGAAATATTACGGAATAACTCCCCCCAAAAAGTGTTTAATTACAGAAAAAAGGTGTTTGTTTGTGACGTTTCTTAAAGTTACACACAGATTTTCAGACTTTTGAACACATTTACCTCAAAATGATCAGTATGGTGTATCAACTTACCTAACGTTAGCTATAAAAGAGAGCGACACATATATTTTTTGATCATAAATGTAGGGGTGTAGATAACTTAAAATCAGTCTCAAACAATGGACCAAAACATATACTGTTTCGGTAGTGACGTGAAAATGCGGGACACGTTTTTTACGTAAAGTTTCATAATTTACAAAAAAAGAAAAAAAAGAAAAGTAAAATAAATATTGTTTTGACCATCACTTTTTAAAAGAATCAAAAAGATTCCTTTAAAAACAACAATGGGAAAAAAAATACAAAAAAAATATTTAAATATCATTTTCATAAGTTTCAAATTAAAAGCTTAGGGTTTAGGATAACGACCTCCCAAATGAAAGTACCCAATAATTGATGATTTTATATTTATTAAGCTTGATATTTTAAATATTATTGTGCGTTTCAACAGATAATAGGAGGATCTTAGTAAACATCTAATATTTGAACACTTAAATGCTTTTTAAATGTGTTTTTGGTTGTGGGATAGCAGTTCGGATCAGTTCTGTAGAATGGCCCAAATATGTTTACCATCTTAGTTTAAAATCTTATTTTTAATGCACAGGGTTAGGGTTCATGTGAGACTTAAGTTGCATCATGATTTTTATATTCCATTTATGTTTGTCTCCTCACATGCATAAATTGACTTTGCCTCTAGGGGGCAACGTATGTCTGTATTTCATATATTCTTAACTGCCTTGTTTACTCCATACGGACTGTCCGTTTTATATCACTTAAAAGGAGTGTTCGACTTCTAGAGTGAGTAAATACACAACACGTTTCCATTTCCATTTTTTATTGGACATACTGACCTGCTACAATGTATTGCATAGAATATGACTGCAAAAGAAAATGCTTCATTATTTACAAATCTCACAAAAAAATCTGCGGTCAAAACAGATCAAAGGACAGTTTCTGGAGAAGAAGCAAAAGTAGGGTGTAAATTCATCATTAGAAAAAACAAAAAGAAACATCTAGCCATTTATTCATTCAAAAGGTACATAGGCCTACTACATGTGTCATTTGCAATTAGCAAGACAGCGCTTTATGCTCATATTGCACTTGGGACAAAGTGACATTTTGAGGTTTCTGATATTACAATTTTATTAGGATAATAAAAAATTGTTAAAAATAAATAAATTGCCAAATTAACAAGATGAGGT
This sequence comes from Cirrhinus molitorella, assembly GCA_033026305.1. Lineage (NCBI taxonomy): Eukaryota > Metazoa > Chordata > Actinopteri > Cypriniformes > Cyprinidae > Cirrhinus > Cirrhinus molitorella. The sequence goes on from CM065133.1 coordinate 34,568,336, forward strand.
GATGTTTAAAGCTTGCCGTTTTGTGCCTCAGCCAAGCAAACCTAAGCAGGACCATGATAATACAAACTCTTGCTGCTATTATTCTCTGTGCAACTGGTACATCAAACGTACCATACATTATTTGTGTAAGCCGTTCACAAGTTTACACCACAGTGCAAACCACTTTTCACTGCGGCAATACATGCTCCTAGACTCAAGCATAACTAAAACCAGAAGCTCCTGGGGCTATTTATTGTGAAACAAATAAAGAGTTCAGATGCAAAAGCCTCTAAATCCATCTGACACATTTCTTCAAAAAATGCATTTTTATCAGGCTCAGATGTATAGGTTTCTGTGTAAGTACTGGTACTTCTGACTGAGCTGAGGTTGGGTTTTTGGGAGTTTGAAGTAAAAGTATATGATGGATGTGTAATATGTGTCAAGAGCATTCACTCAGTATCATTACCTCATTTTTGACCGAGATGGCTTTTAGAGGGTTTTGCATCGGAACTCTTCAAATGTGTCCTTCAAAAGACTGAAAGTCAAACAGCAGGAGACATTACATTTAAACAAGCTCTCCTCATTAACCACCTTTAGCATAAAAACTGTTAAAAAGCTGCCTGAATAACTGCCTGGTCCAAAGGGAAGTGAACACACACCGTAAAGAAGATCCCGTCGTCGTTCAGTTCAGAGCACAGATCGAAACCTTTACAAATAATTTCAACGATAAACATCTCTGTGTCATATATGTACAATGAATTATTACTAAGAAGGAGGCGAAGTACAAATCACACTTCAAAAAAACAAATAAAACCTCCTACAGACCGAAGTCTACTGATGATATCTCACTCTTAAATAAAAGCAATATATTATCTCATGATCTTCAGTCAACAAAAAAACACAAGTAAAATATATATATATAAATACAAATATATATACACGTACACAACACAAATAAAAAGAAAAATAACTGATCAAGCTTACAAAGCTTAAAAAGCTACACCTCATTAGATCCACAGCTTTCAGCATTAAACAAGTCGCTGATGGTCTTATCAGTCTCCATACCGTTTCCTAAAATCTGAGTGTAAACTTTGTGAGTGTCAGGTTCTCTGTATGGCCATGCATGTGTCTTGTGAGCGGGGAAGGCAGGGTGGGGCTGTGCGAGCCAGAGTTTAAAGAGGGACGAGCGCATCAGTTTCAACCAGAAGACAAAAAGCCCTTCTCTGCTGCCACCTTAAACTCTGTAATTAGTTTTTAAAAAAGAATTCTATAAATATCTCTTGAATTTCAATTGGAATGTCTAAATTTAACTCAAATTCAGATTTGGAAATTGTCACGAACCACTAGTGAGCTACCACGGGCAAGCGAACAGACCAAATTGAACCGCTTCCACTTGTTATTCTATTCCACAGAGCAGACAGAGAAAAAAGCTCCTCCCTTAGACTTAAACGATTGGTCGGGAGGAGATCAAAGGCCCTTGGGGCCTCGCTAGGGGCGGAGTTTGTTGCAAGCGCACCAATGCCAGCACAAACATACCAGCTGTTGTCAAACTCTCAATGTAGCGTTCACCGCTAGCACAGCTCTCCACGTGACGGGAGCTGTTTGCTTTAACTCCCCCCCCCTTAATCTCGCTCTCTGGTTCTTCCCCTCCCCCTGTTTCTGCCCAGTCTTAATGGAGACAGCAGCTTGTGGCTCTTTCGCATTCAATCGCAGCAACTCGAAGTTCAGAGGATGTCAAAAACGAAGGGACGTTTGAGTAAGGTAGAACGATGAAAGGAAAGTAAGCAGGCGAGACACCAGTTCACATTAAAAATCTCTGCTTGGACATTCAGAAAGAGAGCACGACAGCTTTTTGCAGTGTAGATCGCAATGAACGACAGCAGAGAGGAGATGTGGACCCACATTCGGGTAATGGCTTCTTTTTAGAGGACAGCTCAGAGAGCGGGAAACTCAGGCAAGTCTATGCGCGTGTCCACAGTGTGCAGTTCATCGTCGGCAGTCTTCATTCTCCGTTGTAGGCACTATGTTCATACGAGGGATTCGACGGTGGCTGTGTGTCTTGACAATCATGTACGTGAAAAGTAGAAACAGCATTAAATTCCAAGCGGTTAGAAAATATAGATCACTTCTGACGCAAGCAACGGCTCGTTCTGAGTAGAAAGTTCTTTCTTCGACAGCTATAGCTTTGGACTGAATCCTAGCGTTTGAGGAGAGGCCTTCCTGTGAACAGACAGCCTTGTATATATAAAACAATCAGCAGTTTTGAAAGTTATTGGAGAGAAACCATTAAAATACAGGTGTAACAAGTCTTTGTATAGAGAAAGAGCTCTTGGTATCTTGAGAGGTAGTGTGAGTGCTGCATGTGCATGACATGATCTGATATTCATAATTACTGACAGTAAATGTAATGCTTCAGAATACAGTGGAGATCACAAAAAATGAAAAGTCTTTTAGCTCGACAAAAGCTACGGAGCGTCCATCATGATCCGCTTTTTTCTTCTTCCTCCGTTTTAAATACAACCGAGTCCAGTATAAATAAGCGTCAATGGTAATACTTTGTATTTGTTTCCGAAGTCCCTGCATATTCATATCTTAGTTTGCTTAAATATGAAAGATGGCGGCGTGAGCTTGACCATCAGAAGTGTCTTAAAATGTGCATTTATCCTACAGTGAGTGTGTGTCAGGCAGTTTCCTTTTGTTATATATATTTATATAAATATATCAGTCATTTGTATAAAAATAGATAAAATATTTGTTTAAAAAAAAAAAAAAAAAAAAAAGAAAACATTGTATTATTCACTCCCCATAGAAAACATTGGGATGGCCGAGCCATGATTCAGGAGCGCACCAGGATCTCCATGATGTGGTCCAGGTCGTTTATATCTGAGAGACAGAGCTGTAGGCTGTTGTTGGAGGTGCAGCTGGAAAGGCTCTTGAGGCCGTCGTCTACCCCGCTGCTTCTCTGCGCAGGAAACGCCAGGACGGAAATGTCGGAGGAGTCGTACATCGACGTGTCGATGTCCTCGAAGATGTCGTCCAATGGCAAGTCCGTCAAGTAGCTGGTGGAGTTAGTGATCTCGAACGAGCCGAAGAGCGAATCCGGTGACCTCGTGTCGTCCTCACCAGCGAGGGACGGCAAAAGAGTCTCGCTTTCAGTGCCGCCCAACAGGACCTCGTCGTCCTCAGCCGTCGTGAGGGGGAATGAAGGGGACAGTGCACCGGTTAGGGGCGGAGGACAGTCTAAGGGCACAGGTGGCAGGTCGGGGAAGTGGCGCGGGGTGGAGGCGTGAGGGAGCGAGGGGCCGAGCGGGGCTGGTGGCAAGCAGGTTTCCCCCTCCTGTCTCATCTCCTGCTGAATCTGGCGGAGGGTGTTGGCCAGCAGGACCGAACGGTGTAGGCTGGGTTCAGCTCGCCGCTGGCAGCTTTGTAGCTTGTCTAGACACAATTCCAGCACCAGCTGCCTCTGCTGAGGATATGGCAGGTCCTGGGCAGGGTCCTCGCATGCGCTCAGCTTACGTTTCACCCCCCGGCCCAACATGTACCTAGAGATGAGAAGAGAAAGGGAAGTTCAGAAAAACAGAACAGGAATGTTTCTACCTTGCAGAAATAAAATATGACACAAGGTTGCATGATATTTACTTGTACTTCAAGCTTTTGAAGCTTCACCCAATAATATATTTTGAACAAAAGAGGGGTGTCATGTACCAGCTAATAAGTTTGCATGTGAGACATTGCACAAGCATCGCCAAACAAATCCACAATTATTTCCATAGGTGCATCCATAAGTGTCCACAATAAATAGAAGGAAAAACATTTTAAAGACTAGTCAGACTAGTCAAAAAAAGAATAGAAGCGTGTTCGATGGATTGTAAACCATTTTTTGTTTAACAACATGCCAGTTGTTTAGTCAAGAAAACCTCTTGGCAAAAAACTTGTGTCAGTAGACAAAAATTAAAGATGAATAAGTAAAATAAAAATACATATATACATACATACATACATGTACACACACAACCAGTCAAACGTTTTTTGAACAGTACCATTTTTAATGTTTTTTTAAAGGGGTCTCTTCTGCACCCCAAGCCTGCATTTATTTGATCTGAAGTACAGCAAAAACAGTACAATTTGGAAATATTTTTAATATTTAAAATATTTGAATATACTTTAATATGCAATTATTGTGATTTTAAAGCTGAATTTTTGGCATAATTACTCCAGTCACATGATCCTTCAGAAATCATTCTAATATTCTGCTCAAATATTCAGCTTTTTTCATGTTTATTTAATGAATAGAAAGTTCAGAAGAACCACATTTATCTGAAATAGAAACCTTCTGTAACAAATTATAAATCATCACTTTTAATCAATTTAAAGATCCTTGCTAAATTAAAAGAATTGTGTAAATTCTTTTATTTCAGATAAATGCTGATCTTTGGATGTTTTAAATCAAAGAATTCTGGGGGGAAAAAAAAGTACTCAACCTAAATATTAATAATATTAATAATAATAATAATATTGAAAAAATGTTTCTTAAACAGCAAAATCATCATATTAGAATGATTTCTGAAGGATCATGTGACACTAAAGACTGGAGTAATGATGCTGAAAATGTAGTTTTAAATCACAGGAATAAATTACATTTTAAAATATATTCAAATAGAAAACAGTTATTTTAAATAGTAAAAACATTTCAAAACTTTACTGTTTTTTTCTGTACTTTGGATCAAATTAATGCAGGCTTGGTAAGCAGAAGAGAATTCTTAAAAAAATAAAAAAAATAAAATGGTAAATTGCATGTGATTACGTGGCGCATGCCAATGTAAAGAATTAAGTCTACCCTCGCAACATCATTTTCACATATGTAAAATTCAATATGCTGCATTCATTGTAAATTACCATTTTCACACATTTTTCATTGCCAGAAACTAATTTGACATAAATAATGATTTAATAATTCATGAATAGTTTTTTTTTATGCTTTTCAAAAGTCACAGCATCATATTTTACAATATGGACTAACCATGTTGAGTCATAAAAAGCTCCAATTATCTGATATTTTAAGACTGTGTTAATACTTGACATGTTTCTGCGTGTTGGTTGGATCACATGAGATTCCATCCATGTTCTACTGATTCCTGCACTGTGCGGTTTGCTCCAGTTACTAACTTTGCATGGAATAAACCAACCAATTGTGAATTTAGCACCATGACCATCATCTGTGCACACAGTGTACTGCTGTTCTTGACAAACACGTTCGCCTTGAAATTTGCCTGTTGTGATATATGACTGATAACGTGAAGCTTTAACCTGACACAGCTCTTTCTCCTCTTCCTCCCCGAGCGGGACTTCCTGAGAGGTGGATGCATTAGCTCAAGCTCCTCCTGTCTGCGACTGCAGTACACTTGAGAATAAGCTCATGCTTCATTAGCGCTCCTTTCTCACAGCGGAGGAGGATACGCAGCACAGGAGCGCAATGCATGCTTACTGCTGCAGCTCTGCAAAGCCTTCTATCCCGTGAGCGACACTTACAAGCAAAGACCTCCTTCAAGATACACTTTTAAAGGATTAGTTCACCAAAAAAAACTAAATTATGTCATTAATTACTCAAATTCCATACTTGTAGGACCTTCGTTCATCTTCAGAACACAAGTTACGGTATTTTTAATGAAATCCAAAAGCTTTCTGATCCTGCATAGACAGCAACATTCATGGCCCAGAAAGGCCCAAAAAGTCAATGTGACATCTGTGGTTCAACTTTACTTCTATGAAGCTGCAAGAATACTTTTTATGCGCAAAGAAAACAAAAATACCAAGTTTATTCAACAATTTCTTCTCTTCTGTGTAAATCTTTATGCACGTTCATGAGAGTACAATGACGCATGGTACTCTTGGTAGTTCTGTTGCGGTCTATGCAGGGTCAGAAAGCTCACGGATTTCATCAAAAATATCTTAATTTGTGTCCTGAAGATGAACAAAGGTCTTATAGGTTTGGAACGACATGAGGGTGAGTAATCAATGTCAGAATTTTCATTTTGGGCTAAAATCTCTTTAAAAATAAAGGTTCCAAACAGGGGTTGTCACAGCAATGCCATTAAATAACCTGTTCTTAAAATAACTATTTTCTCGAATGGAAAAATGGAAAGGCTTTTTATGTAACCATCTATGCCAAAATAGAACTGTTACTTTTAAAGGAACACTCCACTTTTTTTGAAAATAGGCTTCCAACTCCCCTAGAGTTAAACAGATGAGTTTTACCATTTTTTAATCCATTCAGCCGATCTCCGGATCATTAGCATCTCGTTCAAAAATGACCAAATATTTTCCGTTATTTTTCCTATTTAAATCTCGACTCTTCTGTAGTTACATCGTGTACTAAGACCGACAGAAAATGAAAAGTTGTGATTTTCTAGGCTGATATGGATAGGAACTATACTCTCATTCCGTCGTAATAATCAAGGAACTTTGCTGCCGTACCGCAATGATATTACGCAGCGCCTGAAAAGAGTCCCCAGCTAGGTAACTTCCAACGTAACCGGCACTAAGCCACTAAGGTAATAGTAAAATAGCTGGGGACTATTTTCAGGCGCTGCATAGTATCATTGCGTCAACTGCACCCATGGTACGACAGCAAAGTTCCTTGACTATTACGCCGGAATGAGTGTACAGTTCCTATCCATAACAGCCGAGAAAATCATTTTTTGGAAAAAAAAATAAAAATAAAAAAATCAACTTTTCATTTTCTGTCAGTCTTAGTACATGATGTAACTACAGACAAGTCAAGATTTAAATAAGAAAAATATCGAAAATCTTTGGTCATTTTTGAACGAGATGCTAATCAGATTCAATGATTTATCCTAAGCTACGCCAAAAGTGCTAACAGCAGACCCTGAGATCAGCTGAATGGATTCAAAAACAGTAAAACGCATCTTTTTAACTCTAGGGGAGCTGTAAAATGAGCCTATTTCAAAAAAATAAGTGGAGTGTTCCTTTAAGAGTGTATTGTGACTGCCATAACTTTTACCTGTGAAATCTATACTGTATAGGGTAGCCATTTTTAAGCATTAAAAAAAAGGTTTTCTAAAGTATGCAATCCAATATTCAAAGCCACTATTCCAAGCCACAAATTTTGTTTTATGCACAAGCAACAGTGAAATGTGGCTTGTGGGCGCTTGATTTGAATCCCGACCATAACAGCTCCGTCAGATAGCTGCCTCGGATCTAGAGAGCTGGAGTTTGAGTGGAAAGGGCTGTAAATGTGAGAGACTGTCTATCCACCTCTGCGCTCTCTGTGGTGTAGGCGCCCCCCTCCCTACATCCATCACTCTGAACGAAGGCAGACATCCCCCGCAGGTCTGGTCACCGACTGCTCTTCTCTACTGCAGGGTGCACAGGAAGCTGCAGGAGCCAAGAAGAGCCTCTTGTGTTCAGAAGTGAGACGGACGCATTTGATTGCGTAGTCGCAATCGCCCCGTGCAGTGTGGTAAGTCTAGGGCTGCAACATTTAGACATTATTGATAATGTCGACAATAAAAGATTGTTGACATTTTTGTTGTCGAGTAGTCATTTGATCTCACATGACAATGTAAGAGCCTGCAATAATGCGGTTTGACCAGTGTGGCGCTGTAGCGCATTCAGCCCTCTTGGATGCAATTCAAGAGAAGACACAGCACTTCAGAGCAAACAGTTGAATATGAGCAGCGTTTTGATGAATATGCAAATATATATTGCGCACTTTCCTCTCAGTAATGAAATAAACAACAAAAACTGACAGCAGTGTGAAAGCAGCAGTTAAAAATGCATATGATTACAACGATGTGGATGTTTGCACGAGCTCTGCAGTTCAGTAACGTTAACTTACTCCAGTAATGTCCGCTCACATCATGTTTACTTATATAGTCTGTTATGCAATAGATAGCCACACAGCTTTGCTGTATTTAACATGAAAACCTGTCGCTTTCTGTTAGAATTACAACTGTTATAAAGCGGCTCTTCAGTGTGGAGCTAGCTAATGAGAAGCCTACCCCATTTTTATTAGTGGGAGACAAATAATTTAATTAAAGTGATAGTTTGGTTTACAGAGATCAAAACTTGATCTAGTTTAGGACTAACCCTAAAAGGTATTTTAAGACATCATGTTTTGAATAAAATAGTTTAGAGCATCTTATCACTTACCTTTATTTTGACTTGCAAAAGGAGATGTTAAGCAGGATGAGGTGTATAAGACACTTGTTAATTCTTAGTTCATATTGACTAATGTTAAGCAATTAGCCTTATGGTAAAGTACTACCAATTAATTGTATAATAATTGTAATTACAAAAAAACCTGAAGTGACCTTTAATTATGTTAGAATATGTATAACAATATTTTTAATAAATAAATAAAATAAATGATCAAAATAAACATTTGTTGCAGCTCTAGTTAAGACTTAGAACCTCGACTAGAGCATGATAAGAAGAACAACTAACACTATTTGTGTCAAAACAAGTTTGATTAAACACTTTCAATGCTTGGAAACAGCCTGAACACGCGTGCGCGCGCGTGTGTGCACGCAAGCATGGGCTGCAGCGTTTAAGTGTGTCACGCCGGGGCTAGTGGTTATATAACCATGCACGCTAGCAGAGCACTCTGGGCTCATTCCTGCTCAGCCCTATAGGTGCCGTTTCCCACAAAGCAGTCACAAGGCTTCAAAAGGGACATTTTGTATTCTTGCAGATTTCACAGCTGAATTCCGGCAGGAGCACACGTACGCTTGGAAGAGGGTCTGCAGCCTGTCTCTGTCAGCAACAGAACAGCTATAAATGGAATGCGAGCGAGCAAACCACCACGACTACGGAAAAACAATATAATCAAGAAGAATATGACTTGGAAGAATTCGCATTGCACATGGCTCATCATGCTTATGACCTCAAGTTCAGAAAAAGGTCACTGACCGATACTTGCACATTAACGTTTGCTTTATGAAGCTTTTTTTTTTGAGAATGCAAGCTGAACCATTTGAAATTTGGCTATAAAGTCTCGCAGCTTTAAAGCAGCAAGGCATGATTTAAATTGGGCCCCTCTGGTTAGACTGGCCTCTGTGGTCTGCTTGCCATGGCAACAGCGGTGGATGAGAGGCTGGCGCTTGAGTGGCACACAGAGTCTGCAGCTCAAAGACAATAAGCACAACTACGGAGACGACCATCAAAGTGGGAGAACACAATGGGATCCATAGAAGAGGCAGCATTGCAGTAGAGTATGCTACGTTGCATCACTTCAGGTCTGCACATATACATGATGGTACTTCAGTTTGTGTTTTTACCTAGTTATGAACCAGAAGTGAGAGAGCCACGGAAAGTCCCACCATGGAAATACAACTATACTGAAGTTTTTTTGGAAGCAAAACACATTTTCCAAACATGTCCAATAACTAGGGCCCCATGAATTTTTCATTTTAATTTTTCTGGACTCCTTTTTAATGGTTAAATAAAATTTTATTAATCAAAAAAGTATGTCTAATTAATTAAAATCACGAAACTTATGCAATTTAACATGTTTATTGAAAATTTCATCTATGAAATTTTGCATTTTATTGTTACCAAATTCTGGTTTTAACATGTCTAATTATTTGAATGCATAACTCTTATTTATTCTTATAATAGCATTGTGATTTTTTTTATTCACTCAGAAATTCTGTGTTGTGTATTTGTATTAACAGAAGGCATCTTTTAATTAATGAAAAATTAAACAAACTCTATTTTTGGCAAGTAAAGGGGATTTACTATTAAAATTAAAAAATGCTTTTTTTTTTTTTTTTAAAGAATGCACATAAATGTAAATATTACAAATATATTTCTGTCATCTTTAAGTTAAACCAAACTATTATTTTGACGGGTTGCCGTGAATACCTGTAACTGACGATTGTTGTGGCTAGATTGGATACAGCTGCGGCTGGAAGCCAACTATAAATTTTACTCAAATGGAACGGTCAAATGTGAATGAAGTGACTTTCTGGGGATGTTGTTCATGTGTTTATGTCCTCACATATGTTCACATATGCATCAGTATGTGTTGATTAATTCTTCCAAACTTTCTATAACTGCTGTTTGACACAATAATAACTACTTAGATTCTTACTCATTTTGGCTTCCGACTCCAAAAATACTGCACGTTTTGTATGTCACACTTTCTCACAAAATATGATATGCATTTCACAGCATTTTTGCTTTCGAAAACCAACTGTAGGGTGACAAACACAACGTTAAGATTGTATTTTGCTTTAATAGCCACTTTTCACAATGATGTCAACTAATTCCGCTTTCCCACAAAGCCATTCCATTCCAGTGTAGTTGTTTGGCAGTGATTTTTTTAATGGGAAAAAAATGACATGGACACAAGTCATTTTTTTATATTAAATCTGTTCATACTACATAGCAAGTTTCACATCATAAATGCAAGTGATCTCAAAAGAAACCCAATATTATCCAGTTCAAGAATAAAATCACAGGACCGCAGTCAAGTTATAAATGCACTGGACTTTGGACTTACACAATTAATATAATTCCTCTGTTTAATTTCACTTTAAAATGTACACCCTATTTTTCTTTGTGAATTAATATTGGTCAATATGACAGATTGCATTTTATTTTTGTTATAAAGGCTATATGCAATTTTATCTTAAAAACAGCTATGACGTTTGGTTTATATTTATTTACACAAATGCTCACAAATCTGTTTTTAACATTAAAAGCTTTTTATTGTAAACCTAATTTAATATTTATGTATTATATTGTCTCATGTAAAAATAATATAGACATTTAAATAGTACAAACTTATGTTGAACTTCATCCTTGTACATGCAAGCTCTGTATTAAGCAGTACATAAATTATAGAATTAAAAGGCTTTGTTACCACATGTAAATGTCTAAAATGTTTGTTTATTTGAGAAATATATCTAGCCAACGTCAATCTAACAAAAGTTGTGTGATGTCATGTGAAAAGGGCCTATACAACAATAGATTTCGATGTTAGAATTATGACCCAGAGGTTTTTTTCCTACATCTGTGGATGTTTTACTACCTGATCTCATGACCAAAATAAACACAAGAGGTGGTAAAACAGCTCCTGTAACCATTTTCATACATATTTATGATTACTGCTTTGTATGTTTTGCTTTCCGGATGTAAAAAGCTCGGTAGCTCAGCCGGCACGAAATTGGACTTCTCATGAAATGACTCATGATGAAAGAGCTGAAAGATGGAAAAACGGCATGCTTGTGATAGCGTTTTTACGTCACATTCGCTTTTGATCATACTATCAGGTAGGTTTAAGTGTAGTGAAGATCATGTAGTGCATAATTTTAAAACATCACAGAGCATTAGAGTTATAGCACCACTGAATGGACATTTTAAATCAGAAACAAAACCAACGTCACATAAAACATACCATATATGTACGTTCATCTCTTTCAGGGGGGAAAAAAAGAAAGAAAAAAAAAAAACTTTTAGTGCCATTCAGTGGACATTTCACATGGCGGTATGCATTTTTGTCTTGTGAAAAAGTTCCCACAGGTACATTTTCATCATAAGATTAGGTTGATGTTTTACTACATTCAAACAGTGACAGAAAAGTACAGATTTTTTTAAATGAGTATTTGAACTAGGGCTGGACGATTAATCGAAAAATAAGAACCTCTAATCAAAATATTTAATTTTTTAATCTTGTTAGTCTTCATTTTATGGACGTGTATGAAGATGCAGGGCTTTGTAATAATAGTAAAACTAATAACTACATCTATTATTTAATGTGTTTAACCATTATTATCATTACTTTTATTAATATTTGTATTAATAATGTGTAAAGTGTAGTCTCAATAGACTTTGCTACACCTCTATCCATCTTTTTTTTTTCCACATAAGAGCGGGCATGGCTCGTTCTAAATTTTATGGGTTTATCTTTCTGTCTCATCCGCGTCCAGCTATTTATAGCAGACAAATATTTGCTGCTTGATATTGCAAATTGGTGTGTCTTACCATATTATCTTAATTATGTGGATAATAATAATGAAGGCAAATAAAAAAAAAAAAAGTGTTTTACCGACCATAAAGTTATCATTCATACTGAATGTGCAACATGCATAAGAGGCTAAACAACCAAGAAGTGACTTTATACTGCTGCTTTCACTTACAGTAGCACATCACTGCATAAATGAATAGCAGCCTGGTTCCACACAAAGACACAGGCTACATCAGTTTCAATAAAGGTAGAGAGATAAGGACCTCATTTCCATCACTGTGTGGATAGTACATAAAAAAATACATTAATCGAAAACCACAAAGTGACAGACAGCACTGAAATGATCTTTAGTCACACGAGATAAGGGTTGCATCAACTCATAGGCCGGCTTAAGCTACAATACTTCCTGCACGAGAGCAAACCGAACGGACGTGGTTGAGTCATTTTTCCATATTTTCTCTCTTCCGGTTTCCCTCCTACTGCCCCAAAGGAGGCAGTCACGATATACAGGACAACAGGAAAGAAAAAAAGAAAAACAAAAAGAGCAGGAAAGAAAGAGGTTGTACATAAGCCAGAGCAAGCAGGAGCGTCAAGAAAGGTTAGTCTGCAAGAGAAAGTGGGAGGGGTAAGAGAGATTGAGTTGAGGAGTGTAAGAAAGAGCACAGGGTATTGACTGTGAGTAGGAGGGAGGGAGTAGGTGGCAAATGCCATTGACAAGCCGACTAAGTCTTGAATAATGAACCACTGGGTAGACGGGCCGGATGTCTTAGTTTGGGCAGCTTTGGAACTGGGCGGCTCCAAAAGACTGACGAAGTGACTCAGGATGTTAGTCACGCTGACAGACGTGAACAAACGCTCATATGAAGCCCGCTTGTCTTATCAGTGGTGTAAGTCTTTGAGTCAGTGGTGAAACCTCAGTCTACTTTAGATGGTTTCTATTCATTTAATCATAATACTTGCCTACTAAAAAAAATTATGAGCAAGTACTGAGTGAGGTGCAACAGTCAGGCTGCTTTAACATTTGCTTAAATGCTTACTACGAAGACCTTCTAATAAGTCCCTAGCTATTGCAAGAAAAAAAACTAAATAAAACAACTGATAACTTTTTTGCAAGAAGTTAATTTGTTTGGCAGCCATGAGAGAGCAGAACCTAGCTTAAGCACTGTTGATTTGATGGCTACTCCAGAAACCGACAGAGTTAGCATCTGTACAAGTCAAATACATGTGTGACCCTAGACCACAAAACCAGTCTTAAGTCGCTGGGGTATATTTGTAGCAATAGCCAAAAATACATTGTATGGGTCAAAATTATAGATTTTTCATTTTCCATTAAGTTATTTTGTAAATTTCCTACCGTAAATATATAAAAACTAAATTTTTGATAAGTTATATGCATTGCTAAGAACTTAATTTGGACAACTTTAAAGGCGATTTTCTCTAAATTTTTATTTTTTTGCCCCCTCAGATTCCAGATTTTCAAATAGTTGTATCTCTGCCCAATATTGTCCTATTATAACAGACCACACATCAACGGAAAGCTTATATATTCAACTTTCAGATGATGTATAAATCTCAATGTCGAAAAATTGACACTTATGACTGGTTTTGTGGTCCACATTAGAAACCTGTACATTTCTTTTGTTATTGTTCAAATCAGTTATACACAAAAAAAATACACAGAATTAACTATAGCCTACTGTTCACTTAAAAAGTTTTAACTCCATACTAGTTACTTTCAGTAAAAACTCTGGCTTTCGTTTTCTGAAAGGTATCTGAAACTGAAACTGCACGATTAAATCACTCCAGTTCTTAGCATATGAAAACACATACCATGAAACAAATACTCATCAGAATTCATGTAAAATAAAACATTATTCATTCGAATTATGAAACTTTAGTAAAACTGAAACCTGCATTCAAGCAGTCTTGGCTTAGACAGATATGTGAAAAGATGACTGAAATATCACAACGACATACTGATACCGTTTTATTCTTTAAAAACAAGTTTAGAAAACTGTCCACTCACATATTACCAATGAACGTTAGTCGGGTCCAAACATCAGTGTGGCAAAATCGACCACGTTACGCAACCGAGACCACGTACGACGTACAGAAGAAAACGCAAGATACTAAACTTTGCGTTCATAGGCTTACACAATGATCTAGATATAAAAACTAGTAGAATTTGATTTTTTTTTTTTTTTTTTGGTTAGGGCTGCTCCAGTTGTAAACAACCTCGTGTGGATGGAGCTACACAAGCTCAAGTAAGTTCACGTTATCGTCAACGTAAACTCGAGTTGTTACGTAAAGCGGGACCGCGCTGAACTGACTGAATATATAAAACAATTTCCAAAAGCAGGATGACAACTGAAACGGTTTACGACTAAAAGTCATTACCTTGATGAGGAAAGGGCACCATCTCCTCCACAGGGCACAACTTCCTTCTTCACAACAGCGGACTCCACATCCAGTCGACACATAGAGACGGTGGGAATTCCGTTTTTCCTTTTCATGGACGCCTCGAACGCGGTGATGTCCCTTTGACCCATACCATTATGTTTGGCTCAACCAGTTGCTTCGTTGTTTAGCGTTTATTACAACCCAACTAACGTTACTCTCGCAAGACGTGAGCGCGCACCGCTAGCCCCTGCGGCTAAGCTCACAGTGATGCGCAATGAATTAGCCAGTTAGCTAGTTCGTACTTGGTAAAGTACGGGCTCTGTCTACATGGAACTACGAAATTAATTTACCAGAGATTCTCGGATGACCGCTACATTCTCTTGACTGGTAAAAATAGGACGTACGGTTGTTTAAAACGCTCGCCGAACTTCGCGTGGAGCTTCTGGTCCAAAGTCTGAACATTATTTCGAGCAAAACTACGCGAGCGATCGCGTCCCTACGCTAGCACGAGAAGCGAACTCTCGCTACTCTGTAGAATCAACGGGAAAGAACTCAGCTGATTGACGGTCGTCAGGTGGGATGGCTGTGATTGGTCGAACGCGATCTCAGACCCGCCTAGTAACTGCCGCTGATTGGTGGAACGCGTATTCAGCCACCACCTTCCAAGTCTATCACATTCGTCTCCCTAACATGCCCACAGATCGAAAACGTGACCGTTTGGAGCACCGGCAATCGTGAGCACGCGCTGCATTGTAAACGGCACGTTTGTGACTTTTCATTTCCTCTTTGCTTTTTTGCCAAAGCATCCCGTGCCTATTATAAAAAACAAACTATAATGCATCTGTTAACAGTTATATTTACTGTAGAATTGCTCTAAATGGTGCTTTGGAAAGCTGAAGCTGATGCATTAGGTAATAAAACCTCTTCGCAACTCTGTGGGTTGGATAATACAACATTTTCTGACATACAATCTAATAATACCCGCGCGCAAGCGGAGGGATTTAAACATTGACGTTCATTTGAGTCACTTCTGCTGACGTCACTTGCGTGAGAATTGCTCCGTGCGGAATAAAGCGCTTGACGTTGGTTGTCTTGCTGTACATTTACCCTCTGCTAACATTTGAAGTTTTGCGCATATCAACATATGCGTTTTGTGTTTCCTTGGCATTATTAATAATTAATATTTTCTTGCTGTATCAGTTCTTCACTACATGGAAACAATCTAAGCGAGATATCTTCAAACCAGTTCAGAAAAAAATATAACCAACTCAGTTACTAGGTAATCTTGCCACTTAAAATATCACGTTTCATCCAAATGTGACCCTGGACCACAAAACCAGTCATAACGATCAATGTATGGTTTGTAAAGGACAATATTTGACTGAGATACAACTATTTGAAAGTCTGAATCTGAAATCGCTTTTAAAAGTTCTTAGCAATGCATATTACTAATCAAAGATTAAGTTTTGATATATCTACAGTAGAAATTTGACAAAATATCTTATTAGAACATGTTCTTTGCTTGATATTGTAATGATTTGTGGCATAAAAGTAATAATTTTTACCCATACAATGTATTGTTGGCTATTGCTACCAAATATACCAGTGCTACTCTATATTGAATATACAGTATATACAAATAATTTTGTCTTCAGGGGATATTTTAGATTGTATAATTCATACAATTTGATTAATAGAAATCATACTATTTTTATAAAAAAAAATATGCATGAAGGTCCACCCCATCTCTAAACTGTTAGTAGCGGACAGAATTGTACCTTTTGGGGTACAGCAGCTTGTCAATGGAGCAGTATGTACCTTTTTTTTTTACCCCTAAAAGGTGCCTTTTATTACCTTAAGGGTACGTATTACTACTCTAAGGTACTAATATTAGGGGGTACAAAGATGTCCTGCTTCATTGACAAGCTGTTGTACCCCAAAAGGTACACTTTTGACCCCTTATTTTCCTGCGTGTATGGTCACAAATATTCTTAATGCTCATTTATAGACATTGATGGCTAAGTTTGATTCACCTTCAACAGTTAATTGCAAGAGAGGGAAAAAAAAACAATTGTTTTCATAAGTTGTACCTTTTATTAAAAAACGTTAAAAAAGCTACAATGCTCATATAAAATGTTTATACTCTATACTAGTTTAAGATCATACAATAAACAACATCCTCTTAGAATTTAAGTGTGAGACAATGTAGAAGAAAACAATTATCAAAGTGTAATAACCTATAACTTGCACAAACATAGTTTATGCAAAAATGTATCTTAGACAAAACCAAATAATATATATGTAACAACCGGGGGGAAATGCAGATTAAAATAAAACATCTCTCGTTGACTGATTCTTAAGTATAAAAAACGAATACTGTACTAAATGCATTTTAAACACTTCATATGTATAAAGTGTGTTATGACACTCAATGCATAGAACTAGACAAATGCCTTCTCGTTATGAGGGGTCTAGAGGACTGATAGACAGATATGCTTAAGCCATTCACCAATTTTAAAACTTATTTAAAATCAAGAACTGGTGCAAAACAACCTGCAAAGTATAACGGTTCACTATAAGCAAAAGGCTTTTTGTGAATAAGGCCTATTAAGTCCTCTAGAGTTAAAAAGCCACCCTGAGTTTGACCACAGCCAACACTCACCATTTGCAGTAAATAAATTAAATAAATTAAGTCACAATATAAAATGGGTTGGCCCCATTATACTTCATTTGTTGATAAGACAAAATATAAGAACTTTGACGTCTAACAACAAACAAAACCTAAGGCTGAGCTGATTGACAGCCAACTGCAATCAAACCTTGAGAGGGAAAAAAAAATAAAAAATACTGTGCAAACGAGCACATAAATGTAAAACATGCATCATTGTATGTATACTTGGTGCCTTTTGTAGTATTGAATTAAGTTCCTTCAGTTTATGGATTTTGATAAACAGAAAACGTGTTGAGTTGTTGCACATAAGAATCTAATCTCTTCGGTTAAAATCAATTTGTAGAACATGTACATAATGTACAGTAACATATTACAAGAAAAATCTATTGTAAAAAATATATATTTATATACACATTTAGACAACCTTGTGTCTCCTTATGAAAATATCCCAAGCTTTACAACTTTTGTATACATCTTGTTCTGCTCTCTCCGTAGTGTCATGAGTATAACAAATAAATTAAATAAAAAAAACAGCATGTCTGGACAGACAAATACAGAAAAAAACTCATTAAAACATACAAAGGGTATGCAAATAAGACGAACTATGGTCAGCTCATAAAATCAAGGCCATCCTTCGAAAGACATCAACTCTTTTCCCTGAAAGGACTCTAGACTTTACTTGCTTTCCATAAGGAACAGAAAAGCCAGTAACATTAAGACAAGCGTGTAAGTCTCTGAATAAGTTGAACCTAAGAGCCCACGATGATCTCCATGATGTGATCCAGTTCATTGAGATCAGAACGACAGTTCGGGGTGGACACTATGGAAGGGGAACTGTGTGAAGGTGCCAAGCTGTCAAGGAGGTCATAAGGGCCCATCTTGGGTGCGCTCTGCATGCCGGTCAGCATGGTGTCCAGGTCATAATAGGAGGTGTCCACATCCGAGAACAGCTCCTCTAGAGCAGAGTCTGGACCCGGAGAACCGTTTTTTATTTCAAAAGTCCCAAAAACTTGTCCGATGGTCTTTGGACCCTCTGTGGAAGCCCCATCCTCTGTGTCCACCTCCTCATCTTCTCTAGAGTCTTCAAGGGCCTCTTCATCTCTCTCTACACCGCTGAGCTCGCTCTTCTCCCAGCACTGGCCCATACGCCCGGCCAGGCACACATTAGAGACAGTATCGCTAACTGAAACGGAGCACAGCGTCTCATCAGCTACCACCTCCTCTTCGCGGCAACCTTCGTAGCTGATGACGGAAAAGAGCTTAGGCTCTGCATCCTGCTCTCGTGACCTGCAGAGGACCTCAGTGGCCACCAAGCGCTCAGAGGGACTCTGGCCTGTGCCGCAGAAGGCTTCGGTGACCATATGCCAGCTGCCGTCGTGGGTCATCTCCTCCTGAATCTGCCTGACCGTGTTGGCAATGAGAACCGAGCGGCAGAGGTTGGGCTCCACCAGCATGTGGCACAACTGCAGTTTAATGAGGGACATGTCCAGCAGCGACTGCCGTTGCAAGCTGTACGAAGATGCCACCCTGGCACCCACCAGGCTTTCGTCAGAGAGGTCTTCGTCACCGTCGGAAAACTTACGCTTGGTGCCCTTGGAGAACATGTTTAGCCTAGAGAAAAGAAATAAAGGGAGAGTGATGGTTAGTTCACATTCATCCAATTCTGTTCAATCCTGACCCTGTTTATCAAATCTGTACAATTGTCCATTACATTAGTTACAAATTATAAATAATTATCAGAATAATATTAAAATCAAGAGTGAAAAATTCAAGAAAAATATAGTTGAGTGCATTTAGCTTAACAGAAAACATACAAACAAATGCAGAGTTAAATTATTCTCTTAGAATATATAAATTATGAATATGTATGCATGTATGTAAAATGGATAATTAACTACAATAAATACTATAATGGACCTTGGTAAGAGTCTAAAAATGCTTTAGTCTAATTGAAAATTATTTCAGCAGGAACAATAAACTTCAGAGGATGAGAGTATTTTGAGGCTTAAGATCACGTCTTACATTCATAGTGAATCCACAACCACCTAAAAGTATGCATAGGTGCATTTTTAATGCATATGATGGGAATGTGAAGATTTTTAAAGTAATCTAAAATTAATCACACGCTATCAAATGACTGATTTAGCTAATAAAGTGTTGCAATTGTGCTTCAAGCCTTTGAGTATGAATAAAAATTGAGGTGAAAGTAGATACCCCGAACAGAAAGTCTAATGTGGAGAGCCACAGTACTGAGACGAGGACTCCCTGTCTCCGTGGCCAGCCAACCAGGATTACAGGAGCCTAAAAGTAACAAACATGCATCCAGTATAGGAAAAACACATGACACCAACCAGCATGACAAAGCACATTATCTGTCATCACACTAGCTCTTGACCAACTGAGAGTTTGTGAGTGTGTATGTGACTGTGTGTGTGTGTATATATGCATGTATGTTGGGAGGAGGAGGGGAGGGGGCAAAGGGACCTCTGATCAGCTACAAATACTGGTGGGTAGGTGAAAGGTGGGGAAGACATAAGACGATAGCTAAACAATGGTAATGAGTTACATTTTACACATCAAACTCTATGCAAAACAAGCAAACCAACAAATCCATTGAGTGCAAGCACACAAAAAAAACCACCACATATATTGCAAAGTCATTTCATGTTAAGAGGGATGACTTAACATAATGGAGATGATTTGCTTGACAGTTAACCAAGATCACACACAAGAACTTTAAACCCATAACCACACTGTTAACCAGATATATTAAGGGCATGGTGGTGTGCCTACCTGAAGCATGGGTGACATCCCAGCACTGTTGAAAAAGAGACCAGAGTGCAAGCTGACACACATCCGCTGCAACTAAAACTACAACCAACATTTCGTACACCAGCACTGCATTCAGTTATTAATAGAGTGCCGCAGGAACGACTCCTAAACCCTGATAACGCTTTAAGTTTTTTGAACGTCCGGATTTTGTGAAATCATTGGGGTTTTAATTAAATACCTCAAATAAAACACAAGCTAAGATATTCCACGTTTTATAAAATCCCAGTAAAACCACACTCTGAATGGAACCTCAGAGGCTGCTGGGAACATTATACGCCATCATGGCAAATATCTACTCGCATGTCTACATTTACAGCCTTGTTGTGTTTATACTTGTGCTCTTGCAAAGTATTCCAACTCAAACTTTCCAAATTGTTGCCTTTAAAGATGAAAAGACTTGGGGGAAACTCAGCGGTGATGACAGTGAAGTCATGTACCCGTGGTGTAGTTTGTTTATATGTGGGTTTTTTGGGGGGGGGCCGAGTGCATTTAGGCATCAAAATTTAAGTTGGTTAATTTGAGATTATTATTAAAGATTCATAAAGATAGAGAATCATAAACTTATTTTTTGTAACGATCCAAAAGTGCTATAGAGTGTATTCACGACGCATCGTCAATCGGCCATATTGGTGGCACTGAACGTAAACAACGCCACTGAACCGAATTCGCAAATTTTGGCGATTATTCCTGCTGAACATGGTCAATTATTATCTTGTTTTGGGAAAAATATTTGGAGTACTATAGACTGCCAAAAGTTATAACAAATCAAGGATCCCATTTTATTAACCAATGACTTTGCAGCTGACCTTTGATGATCCAGTTCAACTGTACACTGCAAAAATACTTTTCTTACTTACATTTTTTGTCTTGTTTCCAGCCAAAATATTTAAAAAAAATTCTTGAATCAAGAAGAATTTTTTGATATTTTGGCTAGAAACAAGACAAAAAAATCCAAGTAAGAAAAGCATTTTTTGCAGTGTACTAATAAGCAAAATTTACTTTAAATTAACTAACATTTGTGTTTCATTTTCCTCATTGCTGAAGAGTGTTGAACTCTCTTTTCCTACAGTTCTACTGTATAGACGTCAATTTAATTTTCCTTTAGCCTTAGCCTTATTCACTTAATTTCATTTTGGTGTGAAAGGGCTTTTACATTTGCTAAGAATCAAACTTTTTTATACTAAAAACAAACAAGCAAGCCCTGCCCAGATTTAAAAAGAAACACAAAAGTAATGTAACACATTACTTTCCATAAAAACTAAGTAACATAATTACTTTTTCAGGGAGTAACGCAATATTGTAATGTATTACTTTAAAAGTAACTTTCCCCAACACTGGTATTCAGTGGTACATTAACGTACAAACTGTTGTTTACATCCGAGCATCTCCAATATGGCTGTGCATCCGGGTAAATCGTGACGGAAGTGCAAACTCTCTACTGGCTTTTTGTTGAGGGAACCAGTTTAATGCTAACTTCTGGGCTAGTCTATAAAAATACGTCATTCTTGCAGCACTCTACATCGAGAAAGATTTTCAGGAAATCTCCATGTGCCCTTAAGTATAACAGTAAAGAATTTGAGGAAACTGGAATTCTACATTGCAAGCTGTGACACAAAACTAATCAAAAGAAATGGTTAAAAAAAGGTAAGGAAACAATACTTCCAGTAGCTGGAGTCTAAACTAAATCAGACTTACAGCGAATGGGGCAATGGATAATTCATCCACAGTGAACGTATCATACAGGCTCCACCCAGACAGACTCACTTACCCTCCCCCACCGCACTGACGTGGTCAAAAAGTGCGCTACTGGGTAAGTAACAAAATAAATAAAAACCAATGAAATAAACACCCAAACTCTTAATGGTCTTAATTCGATGGACCATTATGGTCCACTAAATGAATATAAAAAGGAGGTTACTCACAGACTCCCTGACATGCGAGACGGGGAAACAAAGGTATAAACCTCTCTGCTGAGACGACAAAGATGGAAGCCATTTTGATTTTTCAAACGGGTCCGCTGGCTAGTCAACTTCGCCTCGTTTACGGCCAACCCAAACAGCATCTTCAACTTTTCCCAACGCTTACCGTGTCGACAAAATGCACGTGAGAGTGAAATATATTTTGGAAACACACACATGACATGTAAAGGCAAAAAACAGGGGCGGCTAAACATGGACCGCACGGTTACTTCCGCAAACATGCCGCTTTTCGAAATCGACCGCGCATTTAACCATCGCGGATCGAGATCATCTTAAGCGGTGCGACTACATAAAATAGATAGTATTCAAAATCAAACGTCCCAGTACGCTTAGACTTACCTCGTGTTATTTGTGTTCTTTGGTGGCGAGCGTCATAAGCGTTTGTAGGCCGGGTTTAATACTGAAAGCAGCAGCTCCTTCGGCCTCTCCAGCACAGATTGCAGTGAGCATACGGTAAGCAGCGAGAGGCAGCCAGCTGCAGCAGTGAAAGGGCCGATGGGGGCGGACGCTTGCATCTTGATCGACAGCAGGCCATCGCAGGAACGGGGAGCCCCGAACAAAAGCGTCTGTGATTCAACCCTGGGCCCCAACTTCAACAATGCACATCTTGTTTTTGAGGCATCTTAAAAATCAAATGCACACGCGAGAATTTATGACACTGAGTTATTTATTGGTCTCATTTCTCAGCCATTCCCAAAGCCCACAGAAGAGATTAATTTATATAGATTACATTTATCATTAAAAACATTTAAAAAAAATCACATTTTATTCAAAGTGAGTTATGTTAATGGCGGTGTCAGATATTAACTTTGTTATTAAGGCGAGACACTGCAGGTGAATAGGGTAAAAAAAACTAATAGTTATCACCTTACCTAGTTGATTGATTACTTTGATAATTGCAAACATTTTTTGTATTACACGTTTTGTAAAATGTTAGGTTTAAGTGTGCAAATAAGGCATTGTTTATTGAAATATGTACTAATTTGCATACATTTCTAGTATAAAAATCTAAACACTGGATGTGGTCAGTTTCAAAATTTGTTACATTTTTTTGGCATATTAGAGTCAAATGTTTTTACAAAGGGGATTTTAGGTATGTAATTTTGTCACTCCATAATTCAGAAAATGCTTAGAACAGACAAAAAAGTATATATTTTTTTACAATTTTGGGGGAAATAAAATGTTGTATGTAATCAAGCAAATTATATATATGAACAAATCCCTCAAAGCCTTCAGGGTATAGACAGGAATAAAAATGTAAAGTTTGGTGTGTGCAAATGCTGCTGAAGTGGAGATTTATGGCTCAGTGTAAGAGAAAAAACTCATTTTGAGAAAACACTTAACAGTGTCTTTTGGATGTTTTCCTTCCACTAGTCTAAAAACACACTTCATGAAAAACCAAAAAGCCCCAAATCTCAAATTTTATAGGTGACTGAAAAAACTGTTTTTGCCTGCAGTGTCTCGCCTTAAAAATCAAATGCATACGTGAGAATTTATGGTTTCACAAAGTACACACTGAGTTATTTATTGGTCTCATTTCTCAGCCATTCCCAAAGCCCAAAGAAGAGATTAATTTATATAGATTACATTTATCATTAAAAACATTTTAAAAAATCACATTTTATTCAAAGTGAGTTATGTTAATGGCGGTGTCAGATATTAACTTTGTTATTAAGGCGAGACACTGCAGGTGAATAGGGTAAAAAAAACTAATAGTTATCACCTTACCTAGTTGATTGATTACTTTGATAATTGCAAACATTTTTTGTATTACACGTTTTGTAAAATGTTAGGTTTAAGTGTGCAAATAAGGCATTGTTTATTGAAATATGTACTAATTTGCATACATTTCTAGTATAAAAATCTAAACACTGGATGTGGTCAGTTTCAAAATTTGTTACATTTTTTTGGCATATTAGAGTCAAATGTTTTTACAAAGGGGATTTTAGGTATGTAATTTTGTCACTCCATAATTCAGAAAATGCTTAGAACAGACAAAAAAAGTGTATATTTTTTACAATTTTGGGGGAAATAAAATGTTGTATGTAATCAAGCAAATGATATATATGAACAAATCCTTCTGTAAAAGCCTTCAGGGTATAGACAGGAATAAAAATGTGAAGTCTGGTGTGTGCAAATGCTGCTGAAGTGGAGATTTATGGCTCAGTGTAAGAGAAAAAACTCATTTTGAGAAAACAGAAAACACTTCACAGTGTCTTTTGGATGTTTTCCTTCCACTAGTCTGAAAACACACTTCATGAAAAACCAAAAAGCCCCAAATCTCAAATTTTATAGGTGACTGAAAAAACTGTTTTTGCCTGCAGTGTCTCGCCTTAAAAATCAAATGCGCACACGAGAATTTATGGTTTCACAAAGTACACACTGAGTTATTTATTTGGTCTCATTTCTCAGCCATTCCCACAGCCCAAAGAAGAGTTTAATTTATACAGATTACATTTATCATTAAAAACATTAAAAATCACATTTTATTCAAAGTGAGTTATGTTAATGGCGGTGTCAGATATTAACTTTTATTAAGTGGCAATATTTTCACAGTATACACGATTTTGTGGGACATGTTATCATTTATGACTTTTAGTTTTAATGTAACTAATATGTTACCCTGGGCCACAAAACCAGTCTTGAGTAGCATGGGTATATTTGTAGCAATAGCCAAAAATACATTGTATGGGTCAAAATGATCGATTTTTATGTTATGCCAAAATCATTAGGATATTAAGCCTAAGTAAAGATCATGTTCCATGAAGATATTATGTACATTTCCTACCGGAAATATGTTCTAACTTAATTTGTGATTAGTAATATGCATTGCTAAGAACTTCATTTGGACAACTTTAAAGGTGATTTTCTCAGTATTTCCATCATATCAAATAGTTGTATATAGCCATATATAAATTGAAAGCTTATTTATTTAGCTTTCAGCATGATCAGTTATGACTGGTTTTGTGGTCCTGGGTCACATACAGATATGTTAATTAATTGTAGTCAGTTAATTAAACATTTAAATGGTTTATGTAAGCTGGGGTACACAGGAGATACAAACTGTAAAATGAAAATAAAAAATTGTATGTAAGGAAAAACAAAATTTCCAACGATGACTCTATGATTTTGAGATCCATCTTTTACACTGAGGACAACTGAGAGACTCATATGTAACTATTACAGAAGGTTCAAACGCTCACTCATGCTCCGGGGGGTAAAAACTTTTTGAATTTTATTTTATTTTGTATCTTTTATAGTCTCTGAAGAGCAGTTCTGAATAACAAAAGATATTTAGGCAAAAGAAGAAAAAATTACATATCTTCATTTTGTTCAAAAGTTTTCACCCCAAGGCTCTTAATGCATCATGTTTCCTTCTGAAGCATCAGTGAGCGTTTGAACCTTCTGTTTGCATATGAGTCTCAGCTGTCCTCAGTGTAAAAAGATGGATCTCAAAATCATACAGTCATTGTTGGAAAGGGTTCAAATACACAGAAATGCCATGAGGCAATATAGATTTTGTGGGACCTGAAGGATTTTCTTAAGGTGGGCAGTTTAACTGTTCAGGATAAACAAAGGAATTACAAACAACAGAGCTGTGGATCATCATTTATGTTACAACACATTATTAAGAAATAAGTGTGTATCTTGTGTATGTAACAGGGTGATTTTTATAAATTCAACTATTATTTTCTCTTGTGGACTATATGTAAACATTTTATGTAAAATATCTTATACAGGTCAGTACTATATAAAAAATAACATGCATTTTGTATGATCCCTCTTATTTTGATCAAAAAATTAACATGTTGCAGATTCTGCAAAGTGTATGTAAACTTTTGACTTCAACTGTATTAATAAATGTTCATTTCCAACCTATTCTGGGTTCATTTCATGCAAGAAATATAGTCATTTTTAAGCAATAGTTGAGTTAAACAAAACTACCCAGAAGGTTTGGTTAAACATTTAACCAAACCGCTGGGTTTGCCCATATTTCACCAAGTGCTGGGTTGCTTTTTTTAGCGCATAAAATATAAAATCAAGTTAATATTTTTGACCACATGTTTAGCACCCACGTTTATATATCAGACTCTAGGACTGTAGTTAATGTTTTTCAAATAAAGAAACAAGACAAAAAATCTAAGGATAGCATTTATTTATTAACCTTACTCTAGATTAACTAACATTTGTGCTTTTTTTCTGATTTTTCTCATTTTCTACTGTACAGACATGAATTTAATTTTCCTTTAACCTTAGCCTTATTCACTTAATTTCATTTTGATGTGAAAGGGCCTTTACAATTGCTAAGAAGCAAACTTTTTTATATTAAAAACAAACAAATAAGCCCTGTACAGATGTAAAAAGTAACGCAAAAGTAATGCAACACGTTACTTTCCATAAAAAGTAACTAAGTAACGCAATATTGAAATAATTATTTTTAAAAGTAACTTTTCCCAACACTGATCAATAGGACTTTTATTTCACGAGTTTTAGGAATTTGTGCTTTTTCTTGGGAGAGAATTCTTTTCCAGATCAGTGCTAAGAAAGCTGAATGAGATTGTTAATTAAGCTGTTATATACTCTGACAGAGTAAGAATGTTGAAATGTTACATACTCTAAAAAGAGTAAATATGGTTCATTGTCACATGAAAGTGAGTCACGATTTATCACACTCTATCAATGTCTCCATCTAGTGGCAATACTAAAAAACACTACTGAAGAAGGACACTCAACCAGCTCTTTGCGTTTACTTAGTAGCTCCGAATTTTATGTAATGCTTTTAAAAGCACTGCTTTTTCTTTCTTCTTTTTTACGTCTGCACCTAAAATATTATTACTTAATATTTATAACGCAATAAGTGCACTTTGAACAAACTGTGGATCAAAGGTCGAAATTATTCAATCGTTTCCTGCCACCTCATTATGACGCACACGACGAATTGTCATGAGGTAAATCCACAAATATGCTTTAGCTGTGGCTTTAAACTGTATTTCTGTGTTGTTTGTGTGTTTCATAAGTATTATTAGCCTATTATTGTTATTTTTATTCATAGTGTCACACAAACTCTTTACTTTCACTTTCACTCTCTTTCTTATTAGATTACACAACGTGTAACTTTTCTACCCAGAGCGGATGTTTGATAAAAATCGTTTTGGTGGACAGCATCGGGACAAATCGTTTTTAGTGTTTTAACAAGTTTTGGCAGTATAATGGCAGAGGCTATACTCGGAGACCACGATCGGTACAGCTGCTCAATATGTTTGGAGTTGCTGAGGGATCCCGTGACAATACCGTGCGGACATAGTTACTGCATGAGCTGTATCACCGAGTGCTGGAATACAAACGATCAGAAAGGGACCTATAGATGTCCACAATGCAGACATACCTACAATTCAAAGCCTCCACTCAACAGAAGTACGATACTTGCAGAAATAATGGAGCAACTGAGGAGCACAGAGCTGCAAGTGTCAGAGTCAAGTCTTGCTGGACCTGGAGATGTTGCATGCGACTTCTGTGCTGGAGAAATGATCAAAGCTGTCAAGTCTTGTCTGGAGTGTCGAGCCTCTTACTGTGAAGTACATTTGCAACCCCATTATAATGTTCCTGCCCTGAAGAAACACAAGCTGGTGAAAGCTGCGGTCATTCCAGTGTGCCCCAAACACGACAAGGTCCTTGAAGTTTACTGTCGAAACGACCAAAAATGTGTCTGCATGCACTGCTTACTAGATGACCATAAGGGCCATGACACAGTGCCATCTGCAATTGAGCGCAAGGAGAAAGAGGTGAAGATGCCTTTTTTTAATGACTTGTAAAGGCTGTAATTAGATCAAAAAATGTAATCATGATTAATCGCACTCTTATCAAGAAATAGGCACAGGCCATTTGTTTAACAAATACAGAGCTCTGGCATGAAACTCTAGAATGCAGTCCAATGGGCCTAACTCAATCTGACAGCATGACATCATAATCACATGGCACAGCCGATTGGTTCTCTCCTGTTTCAGTAGCCAATGAGCTCACTGTCCAACATTCAAATATACGACTAGTGCTAGATGTAGCAGTTTGCAGCATGCTTCAGAAACCCTCCACCTTCCCCAGCTCCACCTGTATAGATCTGCTATGAGGTGATTCATATATGCCATGGGGGTTATTCATATATGTTGTATGTGCAGCAGCAGTGTTTCTTACATGCTTACAGCAGCATGTTTTGGATGTATCGGCAGTAGCATGTCTCTGTACTTGCTCTGCCGCAGCAGGAGCAGCATAGCAGATTTATTCCACCAAGACCAAATACATTAACATTGTCATGTACAGTGTTGGGGGTAACGCATTACAAGTAATGCAAGTTACATAATAATATTACTTTTTTCAAGTAACTAGTAAAGTAACACATTACTTTTTCATTTCCAAGAAAATATCTGAGTTACTTTTTGAAAAAAGTAACGCCAGTTACTTTTTGTTTGCTTTATGTATTTAATACCATTTTATTAACCAGTGACTTTGCTGCTGACCTTTGTTGACCCAAATCAACCGTACACTGCAAAAATAAATCTTGCTTAGATTTTTTTTGTAAATAATTATTTTCTTGTTTTCAGAAAAATGAAAATTAAGTGAGTTTTTGCTTAGAACAAGCAAAATATTCTGCCAATTGGGGTACGCAAATTTTTTTTATTTCAAACAGAAAGAAAGATTATTTTGCTTACCCCACTGGGAGATTATTTTGCTTGTTTCAAGCAAAAACACACTTAATTTTGACTTGTTTTCGGAAAAAACAAGACAATAATATTTACTTGTCTAGAAAATCCTTCTTGATTTAAGAATTTTTAGATATTTTGGCAAGAAACAAAAAATCTAAGTAGGAAAAGCATTTTTTTGCACGTACTAATAATCAAAACTTACTTTAGAGTAACTAACATTTGTCCTTTTTTTCCTTTTTTGAACTTTCTTTTCTTACAGTTCTACTGTACAGGCATGAATTTAATTTTACTTTAGCCTTAGCCTTTCTTACTTATATTTCATTTTGGTGTGAAAGGGCTTTTACATTTGCTAAGAATCCGACTTTTTATATTAAAAACAAACAAGCAAGCCCTGCCCAGATTTTAAAAGTAACACAAAAGTAATGTAACGCATTACTTTCTATAAAAAGTAACTAAGTAACGTAATTAGTTACTTTTTTAGGGAGTAACGCAATATTGCAATGTATTACTTTTAAAGTAACTTTCCCCAACACTGGTCATGTACAGGTCCTTCTCAAAAAATTAGCATATTGTGATAAAGTTCAATATTTTCTGTAATGTACTGATAAACATTAGACTTTCATATATTTTAGATTCATTACACACAACTGAAGGTAGTTCAAGCCTTTTATTGTTTTAATATTAATGATTTTGGCATACAGCTCATGAAAACCCAAAATTCCTATCTCAAAAAATTAGCATATTTCATCCGACCAATAAAAGAAAAGTGTTTTTAATACAAAAAAAGTCAACCTTCAAATAATTATGTTCAGTTATGCACTCAATACTTGGTCGGGAATCCTTTTGCAGAAATGACTGCTTCAGTGCGGCGTGGCATGGAGCCAATCAGCCTGTGGCACTGCTGAGGTGTTATGGAGGCCCAGGATGCTTCGATAGCGGCCTTAAGCTCATCCAGAGTGTTGGGTCTTGCGTCTCTCAACTTTCTCTTCACAATATCCCACAGATTCTCTATGGGGTTCAGGTCACGAGAGTTGGCAGGCCAATTGAGCACAGTAATACCATGGTCAGTAAACCATTTACCAGTGGTTTTGGCACTGTGAGCAGGTGCCAGGTCGTGCTGAAAGATGAAATCTTCATCTCCATAAAGCTTTTCAGCAGATGGAAGCATGAAGTGCTCCAAAATCTCCTGATAGCTAGCTGCCTTGACCCTGCCCTTGATAAAACACAGTGGACCAACACCAGCAGCTGACATGGCACCCCAGACCATCACTGACTGTGGGTACTTGACACTGGACTTCAGGCATTTTGGCATTTCCCTCTCCCCAGTCTTCCTCCAGACTCTGGCACCTTGATTTCCGAATGACATGCAAAATTTGCTTTCATCCGAAAAAAGTACTTTGGTTTCTGGTTCAAAAGTGGCTTGACCTGGGGAATGCGGCACCTGTAGCCCATTTCCTGCACACGCCTGTACACGGTGGCTCTGGATGTTTCTACTCCAGACTCAGTCCACTGCTTCCGCAGGTCCCCCAAGGTCTGGAATCGGTCCTTCTCCACAATCTTCCTCAGGGTCGGGTCACCTCTTCTCATTGTGCAGCGTTTTCTGCCACACTTTTTCCTTCCCACAGACTTCCCACTGAGGTGCCTTGATACAGCACTCTGGGAACAACCTATTCGTTCAGAAATTTCTTTCTGTGTCTTACCCTCTTGCTTGAGGGTGTCAATGATGGCCTTCTGGACAGCAGTCAGGTCGGCAGTCTTACCCATGATTGCGGTTTTGAGTAATGAACCAGGCTGGGAGTTTTTAAAAGCCTCAGGAATCTTTTGCAGGTGTTTAGAGTTAATTAGTTGATTCAGATGATTAGGTTAATAGCTCTTTTAGAGAATCTTTTCATGATATGCTAATTTTTTGAGATAGGAATTTTGGGTTTTCATGAGCTGTATGCCAAAATCATCAATATTAAAACAATAAAAGGCTTGAACTACCTTCAGTTGTGTGTAATGAATCTAAAATATATGAAAGTCTAATGTTTATCAGTACATTACAGAAAATATTGAACTTTATCACAATATGCTAATTTTTTGAGAAGGACCTGTACATTACCAGAGCTGTCATGACAGAAATTCATTTTTTTTCCATTAAAACCTACTGCTTTGAGCTGACTGAATATTCACTGATACATTCAGAACGACTAAACAGCAATGTTTTGATGTTTGGTTCAGATGTTTGGTTCAGTCTGTATGCCACTCCGAGTGTGAAATGATATAATAATGTAATTTTATGTCTTTCAGTAATTTATTTGCATTTATTTATTTCAACGCGTTGAGGATTTTGTATTAACCACATGCGTTGCATTATTAATCACACCGCATAATGCATTAACATTGACAGCCCTACTCATAACAGTATGTGATTACAAAATGCTATTGACAGATGTTTTCAGTAAGATTTAACAGATGGTGACTTGTGATTTGCCCTTAGAAAAAACTCACAGACTCTCAGACGAAAGTCAAGCAGACACTCCAGACAAAAGAAAAAGAGCTGCAGAAGATGAAAATGGACATTGGGTCCCATTCAGTAAGTTCTGATGTAAAGCAAATAACTTTCACAGTTATACAGAACAACTCTGCATTTATCAGCTGAGGCAAGGTTAATCACTGCTATGTAGGATCTTGTAATGGTAAACAACATTGCTTTGGTTCTCCTCAGGATTCGGCAAAGAAGGCAGTGGACAACAGTAAGAAAGTCTTCAGTGAATTAGTCAAACTTATTGAGAAAAAAACCATTGAGGTGATTGAAGAAATAAAAGCGCAAGAAAAGG
Source organism: Cirrhinus molitorella (assembly GCA_033026305.1). Taxonomy (NCBI): domain Eukaryota; kingdom Metazoa; phylum Chordata; class Actinopteri; order Cypriniformes; family Cyprinidae; genus Cirrhinus; species Cirrhinus molitorella. The sequence continues at coordinate 34,599,706 of CM065133.1, forward strand.
CTGATCTGGATCAAGGCACAAAGCTACAAAAGAAGCTGGAGGAGGAAATTGCTAAGCTGAAGAAGAGGGACGAAGTTCTGGAGGATCTTATACAGACAGACGACAACATCCAATTTCTTCAGGTACAAGCATTATAAATAATAGGATTATACATGCAAAAAATGCTTTTCTTACTTAGATTTTTTGCCTTGTTTCTAGCCAAAACATTCTTAAATCAAGAAGGATTTTGTAGACACGCAAAAATTTTCTTGTTTTCAGAAAAAAAAGTCATTATTAAGTGAGTTCTTGCTTAAAACATGCAAAATAATCTGCCAGTGGCGTAAACAAAATAATCTTATTTCAAGATGAAAACTAGATTATTTTGCTTACCCCATTGGCAGATTATTTTGCTTGATTCAAACAAAAACTCTCTTAATTTTAGCTTCTTTTTTCTGAAAACAAGACAATAATTTTTACTTGTCTAGAAAATGCTTCTTGATTTAAGAATTTTTAGATATTTTGGCTGGAAATAAGACAAAAAATCTAAGTAAGAAAAGCATTTTTTGCATATATTAGACATAAAGGCCTTTTTTAAACATTGCCAGTTATTCTGAAAGTTAGTCCTTGAATATTTTTCTCCCACAGAATTATGAGTCCGTATCCTCTTCATCTGGATCTGCCAAGTTGCAGAGTTTCTCATTTCAACCGTACTGCTCTTTTGACGACGTAGGAAAACTTATATGTGAGCTTACTAAGAGACTGGAGACTACTTGCACGCAGGAAATAAGCAAAACACTTAATAAAGGTAAAGTAAAAATGATTTCAATTGAATGACTTCTTGCATCTGATTGTGTTTGTGACTGATGAAATAGATTAATGTAATCACTTACTTTTAGTTTCAGATGTGTCAGCAAAGAGGCCTTCTTTTGACATTGCAGTTGGAGACAGAGTCCGTGTGAAGCCGTCTGTCGTTACTCCAACACACAAATGGGGATCGGTTACTCACTCGAGCGTCGGTGTTGTTAAAAGTGAGAGCACTGACTGATGCTGATTTGTATTTATATTAAGCATGACGATTCCTGTTATTAATGTGTATATATGCACTTACACATACATAAATCTGTAGTCTCACTTTTTATCTATAGTACAAAAGTGAGAAAATGTGATATTATACATTACTGATTTTTTGCTTATGCTTCTGCAGAAATTCAGGGTGATTTGTTGACTGTAGATTTCCCCGAACAAAGAAACTGGACTGGACTAGTTTCAGAAATGCAGCATGAAACCAGTACTGGTTCAGGTAATCACACAAAATCATGTGGAAACATATATAGTTGAGGTCAAAAGTTTACATGCAGAATCTGTGAAAACACGCCCAATTGCCAGTCAAAACTAGCTCAAAACTAGTCCAATCACATATAAATAAAAATCTCATATATAAATAAAAAACCACATCAATAAAAAACCACATCAATAAAAAAACATATAAAAAAACGTGTTCTGTGGGTAAAATACGCATTTTCTAAAATACAGGGGCGAAATATCACATTATTGTGGGGTGAAAACTTTTTGAATTTGAAGATCAGGGTAAATGTCACTAATTTTGTCTTCTGGGAAACATGTAAGTATCTTCTGTAGCTTCTGAAGGGCAGTACTAAATTATAAAACATGATATGTAGGCAAAATAAGAAGTATGTACAAATCTTCATTCTGTTCAAAAGTTTACACCCCTATCTTTAAATGCATCTTTTTTCTCTCGGAAGCATCAGTGAGCGTTTGAAACTTAATAGTTGCATATGAGTCCCTCAGTTGTCCTCAGTGTGAAAAGGGTTCAAATTAAACAAAAGTGCTGAAAAACCAAAGTGGGACCTGAATGATTTTTCTGAAGAACAGAGGGCAGTTTAACTGTTCAGGACAAACAAGGGACTATCACTAAACAAAATATATTTTTTTTTTCTTTAGAAATTCAACTATTATTTTCAGTTTGGTAATATTTACTTGTTTCAGATTTGTCAACTAAAAATGGTCCAGTCAGCATCAAGGTTGGAGACAGAGTCAGAGTAAAGCCTTCCATCACTACCCCAAAGCATAACTGGGGTAGAAATGTCAATAATAAGAGTGTGGGTGTGGTAAAAGGTAAGATCTGTATTATTTCCCTCATATGCTGTAAATAAATAGTTCTAAAGCATCCTCACTAAAGTACAAGTGTTACAATATGAACTTGTTCTGTTTAGACATTAAAGATGATGACAGTGTGGTTGTTGACTTCCCTGGACATGCAAACTGGAAAGGAATACTCGCTGAAATGGAGCTAGTAACTAATGATGAAGAGATTGGTAAATAATTGTTTAAGCACTAAAGTGTTTAAGTAAATATTTTAAGCTTTAGCAGAAGCACTCTTAAAAATAAAGGTTGCAAAGTGAAAATCCACAAATGTTAAACACCAATAAAAGAACCTTTATTTCTAAGAGTGAATATAACTCCAAGCAGTGCATACAGATGTCAAAAGTTGCAGAATCTGCAAAATGTTAATCATTTGATCAAAATAAGAGGGATCATACAAAATGCATGTTATTTTTTATTTAGTACTGACCTGAATAAGATATTTCACATAAAAGATTTTTACCGATAGTTCACAGGAGAAAATAATAGTTGAACTTATATAAAAATGACCCTGTTCTAAAGTTTACATACACTTGATTCATAATACTGTGTTGTTTCCTGAATAATCCACAGCTGTGCTTTTTTGTTTAGTGATAAGTTTGTTTAGTGAAAAGTTTTTCAGAATTTTTGTGTATTTGAACCCTTTCCAGCAGTGACTGTATGATTTTGAGATCTATCTTTTCACACTGAGAACAACTGAGGGACTCATATTTAACTATTACAGAAGGTTCAAATGCTCACTGATGCTTCAGAAGGAAGAAATATGCTTTAAGAGCTGGGGCCGAAACATTTTGAATTTAAAGATCAGGGTAAATTTAAATTTTTTTGTCTTCTCAAAGTATCTTATGTAGCTTCTGAAGGGCAGTACTAGAAGAAAAAAGATGATATTAAGGTAAAATAAGAAAAATGAACAAATCTTCATTCTGTTCAAAAGTTTACACCCCTGGCTCTTAATGCATCATGTTTCCATCTAGAGAGTTTACTTTAACAAAACAGTTGTCCATCTGTAGAATGTTTAAAACAACCACCTTTGATCCATGAGAGAATTATTTATGAGAGTCTTCCTTCAAACACTCATCTTGGACCTCTGTTTGACATTTCAGAACCTTCAAATCTGGACTCCAATATTAAGGTTGGAGACAAAGTTCGTGTGAAGCCATCTGTTGCTACTCCAACACACAAATGGGGAGCAGTCACTCACAAAAGCATCGGTGTTGTTAAAAGTAAGGGCACTGCATTTCATAACTTAGATTAGTCCTACAAATGTCTGAAAACTATGAATATTGAGAGTGAGACTTTACATTAAAGATTTTTTTTTTTTTTTTTTTTTACATTTGCAGAAGTCCAGGGTGACTCTTTGACTGTAGACTTCCCTGAGCAAAAAAACTGGACTGGTATTGTTTCAGAAATGGAGATTGTGGCCAGCGCTGCTTCAGGTTGTTGACTGTGTTTAAAAACATGACCATTTAAATAATTGCATACTTAATAATTGTTTCTTAGCTGCATCTTAAATGTTGTGTTGTGTACTTAAAAGTGAATGCGCTTACTGTAATATTTTACTTGTTTGTCAACAATAAATGCTCCAGTTGACATCAATAAAAAAAGACTTCAAGTTGTCTGTTTAGACATTAAATGTGATGACAGTCAGTTCGTTGACTTTCCTGAACATGCAAATTGGAAGGGAGTTCTCTCTGAAATGGAGCTAGTAACTGATGATGATGAGTTTGGTATTTAAAGCATTTCCATGACATTTAAGTAGCAGCTATTCAGCAGAAATCTCCTCTCAGACGTTTGTGACGCTCCTTGCGTTTCTGGATATTCAGGTCTGGAGTCCGTTATTAAGATTGGAGACCAAGTTCGCGTGAAGCCGTCTGTTGTTACTCCAACGCACAAATGGGGAGCAGTCACTCACAAAAGCATTGGTGTTGTTCAAAGTGAGGCCACTGACTGATGATGATTTCATTGCCAATATTAAGCATTCATTGTATTTTTTTGCAAGAATAAATGATGATACATTTTTTTTGTAGGCTCACTATTTACCAGAGTGAGAAAAAACGACACGTACGATAAGCTAATGATGATTATTTGATTATGATATTTTTGTTTTTATTTTGCAGAAATTCATAGTTCTCTTGAGTCTTTGATTGTAGATTTTCCTGAGCATAAAAAATGGACTGGTCTAATTTCAGAAATGGAGCTTGTGACCGGAGCTGATTTAGGTAATCGTCCCATGCATTTTTTGTTTTTATCTTTTTGTACTTGTATGCAAAAAACGCCTTCTCTGTATTATCTTAAATTTCATATTTGTTAAAAAAAACTGTTTCAGATGACATTAAGGTTGGAGACAGTGTCAGAGTGAAATCTTCCATAATTACTCCAAAACATAACTGGGGTGGACATGTCACACACAAGAGTGTTGGTATAGTAAAAGGCAAGAAATTTGTATTTTTTTTCAGTGAACAAACTTAAGGAGAAATAAACTAGCTTCCTATATTTCTTATATACACTAGCAGCCTAAAGTAAAAAAAAAAAACTCTTATGCTCACCAAGCTGCATTTATTTGATCAAAAATACTGTAAATACAGTAATATGGCGTTTTCTATTTTAATGTACACAAATCTACATTTACATTTAGCATGCATAGTTGCTCTTGAAAATTATTTGAAGTGGTTCTCCTCTCATCTAGATATCAAATCTGAGAATGTGATTGTGGATTTCCCAAGTCACAAAGGCTGGAAAGGCATTCTCTCTGAGATGGAGTTGGTAAACAACGCAGGTCAGTTACTTAAAGATGGTTTTTGCCACCAACATGCAACCAAAATCTTAAGCCTTTGTATTTGTCTACAGACGCTGACGTCTCAGGATCCTCCTAGATCGTGAGGATGTGGCTGTTGATGTCTCTGCTTACCTTTTGCTATTGTGAATGAGTTTTGATCAGTGAAACTTGCCTGCCTTTATCTCTCATGAAAAATGAGATACGGTTTCATTCTTATGGTTTAATGTCCTTCACTGCACAGGAGAGACAATTTATTAGACATCAGGAGTTTCAAGTTTATTTACAATACCAAACCTTTATTTTTGTCCGCAATTTGACTCATGTATGATTGCATCATTATTTTAATAGCTACAGCATGGGTGCTGCAGTAAGAAATAATGTTCCTACATATATAGACATGATTAATCATGAATTTAATAATAATGCATTCTAAACATACTGTCAAAATATGACACCAATGCACTTTGTTGTCGTTTGAGTTAATGAAATAAACTGCTCTGATGTTCAGCCAGTGCGGCTAAAGCTTAGGCATTTGTCTTTTCATTTATATTGATCTACATTATATTGGGTTTGTTATTGTTTTGTATATTTTTCTCCTATCTGAGGTTGTGTTAATTAAAGAACCATAACAAGGTAATTATTATTTCTGATTAATTAGTTGTGCTGACTATAAAGTTAAGTTTGTATGCATTACTGGTTTTCAATGTCGACAAAACTACATGTCCCACCAGACTTTGCGGGTGCATGGCTAAAATGCTTTCTGTTTCTGTCAGTATGTGTCTCTCTCTAATGCTGACACTGAAAACCGAAAACAATTAAAATATACGACTGTAATTTAAAGCATACCGCAATCTGTGATGAAGAAAGTACAAAACAATGTGTTTTTAGCCTGCCGGACATTAGATTTGTGTAGGATATATTATGACGAATCATTTCTTGCTTTCACTTTCACTTTCCAATCACTTACGTCCATGGTTGTTTAATAACACAAGTAACTTAAGAAAAAGACATGGCAGAGGCTATACTCGGAGACCACGATCGGTACAGCTGCTCAATATGTTTGGAGTTGCTGCGGGATCCTGTGACGATACCGTGCGGACATAGTTACTGCATGAGCTGTATCACCGAGTGCTGGAATACAAATGATCAGAAAGGGGTCTATAGATGTCCACAATGCAGACAGACCTTCAATTCAAAGCCTCCACTCAACAGAAGTACAGTGCTTGCAGAAATAATGGAGAAGCTGAGGAGCACAGAGCTGCAAGTGTCAGAGTCAAGTCTTGCTGGACCTGGAGATGTTGCATGCGACTTCTGTGCTGGAGAAATGATCAAAGCTGTCAAGTCTTGTCTGGAGTGTCGAGCCTCTTACTGTGAAGTACATTTACAGCCCCACTATAATGTTCCTGCCCTGAAGAAACACAAGCTGGTGAAAGCTGCGGTCATTCAAGCGTGCCCCAAACACGACAAGCTCCTTGAGGTTTACTGTCGAACAGACCAAAAATGCGTCTGCATGCATTGCTTACTGGATGACCACAAGGGCCACGACACAGTGGCATCTACAACAGAGCGCAATGAGAAGCAGGTAAACGTCGTTTTTGTCAAATTATTGCAAAAATGCTATTGTCAGATGTTTTCAGTAAGATTAAACAGACTGATTTGCTTTTAGATAAAACTCACAGACACTCAGACAAAGGTCAGGCGGACAATCCAGGCAAAAGAACAAGAGCTGCAGAAGATGAAAATGGACATTGCGTCCAATGCAGTAAGTTCTGATGTCAAACAACGAACTTTCACCGTTATACCAGCTGACACATTGTAAACAACAATTTTGTTTTGCTTTGGTTCTCCTCAGGATGCTGCAAAGAAGGCAGTGGATATCAGTAAGAAGTACTTCAGTGACTTAGTCAAATTTATTGAGAAAAGAAGCAATGAGGTGATTGAAAAGATAAAAGCTCAAGAAAAGGCTGATCTGGATCAAGGCACAAAATTACAAAAGAAGCTGGAGGAGGAAATTACTGAGCTGAAGAAGAGGGAAGGAGTTCTAGAGGATCTTATACAGACAGACGACAACATCCAATTTCTTCAGGTACACTTTGCTTTAAGCAAAGGTTTTATGACCTCTTATCAAGAGTTATACACAGGGCTCTGCGGGGAGATGGCATCACCCTTGTTAAAAAAAAGATAATAAAAAGCATCCCCTCTGTAAAACCACTCTCCCTGTAGATTAATAATGCTGTGTTTTATGTAGAACTAAAAATAATCTTGTTTTCTGTTTGAAATAAGATTTTTTTGCTTACCCCATTGCCAGATTATATTGATTATATTGCTTGTTCTAAGCAAAAACTAATTTTTGACTTAATTTTGACTTGTTTTTTTCTGAAAACCAAAAAAAAATAATTATTTACTTGTCTAGAAAATCCTTCTTAATTTAAGAAACAAGACCAAAAATGTAAGTAAGAAAAGTATTTTTGCAGTGTACGGTTGAATTGGAACAATAAAGGTCAGCAGCAAAGTCACTGGTTAATAAAATGGGATTAAATACATAAAGGAAACAAAAAGTAACTGGTGTTACTTTTTTGAAAAAGTAACTCAGATATTTTCTTGGAAATGAAAAAGTAATGCGTTACTTACTATTACTTGAAAAAAGTAATATTATTGCTTAACTTGTGTTACTTGTAATGCGTTACCCCCAACACTGGGGACGATGAGATGAGGGATGCGTTCCATTCAGAAATGATCGCCCTGCACACTAGCTGACACTCGAGAAAGTCAGTGACTTGGCAAAAAAACAAATAAAAACACATCTTGAGAGCCCAAAAGCATTCATTGCAAAATATCCCTGTGTTTTTATTATCTTTATATGATATCCCAGACAGCATCTGACTCTGTGCCAGATTCGTTTTCAACCGGCAAATCCGCGTTACAGTCACATCCGTTTCAGTGCTGTATCACAGTCCTAGACGGATCCGGCCCGTGTCTGGTTTCAGTGGGAACGGTCTACTATCGCAGAGCGGATCCGGGCCGAGTCTGGTACGGAGCTGACCCAGTGCTGGCCCAGATGAGCGGAAAACCAGATGCGTGCCGGTATTGGCCCGTTGTGCCAAAAGACACTGGCCCAAGTCCATTTTGCGGATTTGCAGGAGTGTGGGCCAGAATCAGGCCAGATGAAATTTGCTGTCAGGGTATAGTTAAGTAAGCAATGCTGCTGTTTCTTTCCTGCATGAATCTGTTTTTAAAGAATCCAGTGAGCCAATTATTCAGTGATCCATTCTTAAAAACAGTCAGCTTGCTTCCATCAACTTGAATCAGCCATTTTAAAATAATTGTTTCCTTGAAGGATTCAGTGCATCATTTATTAAAACAGACACTTGCCGCCACCTACTGGCAGTTTTATTTATCAACTCATATATATTTATCCATGACAAGTCTTAACCAGCATACACTCCGCAAAATATTAATTATCGTTATTAACAAAATCCCGCCAAAATATTATATAATTTTTGTCAATATTGCACACCCCTAAATAAGGGGAATCATTTAGGTCCTTTTGGCACACAGACACACAGATTGTGTGCATGCAGGTGTGTGTGTGCGTGCATTGGTCTAACATACACTGGAAAGACCAAATGTCCCCACAAAAAAAGGTAAAACTTTTGACATTTTAGGCCCCACAAGGAAAACGGTTCATAAACCATAGTATACTTAATAAAGCTTATCTTTTGTTTAATAAAAATGTGTTTAAAAATTTGACAAATGTTGTATTCCACCATCCCCCCTGAAATTGTTTTACAATTCGACCACTGGGTATACATTATTACACGGCTAATTGATTCTGATTAGTCTATGGTGGCAAGTTACCATACAGGTGTTACTTTCATGTCTCTTGTATTTTTCAAACGCGACTGCCATCTTTTGTCTCAGTTATCAGTTGTAATATTAATATATTAATGTTGAATGCTTTTCTGCAGAATTACGAGTCTGTGTCCTCTTCTTCTGGGTCTGATGGCTTCCACAGTCGCTGTTTTAAGCCTTGCTGCTCTTATCCGGATGTAAACAAACTTGTCTGTGAACTTAAAGAGCGACTAGAGACTATTTTCAACCAGGAAATAAATGAAACTGTTCAAAAAGGTAAAACTACTAAGGGTTATTTTCAGTGGTTGCACTTGATTATATCCCAGAGTGATGACAGGTCTAACATTTTAACAGTTTCAGATCTGGCCGTAAAGAACAATACAGACTGCATTAAGGTTGGAGACAGAGTCAGGGTGAAACCTTCTATTAAAACTCCAAGATATAATTGGGGTGGAGATATCACACATAAGAGTGTGGGTGTGGTAAAAGGCAAGTATTATTCGCATGAACACAAATGGTAAACGAGTATGGGCAGCAAACTAATTTACATATTCTTTTTTCAGAAATTAAAAGTGATCAGAATTTGCTCATTGACTTTCCTGGATTCGCAAGCTGGAAAGGTCTTCTTTCGGAAATTGAGCCAGTAACAGATGGTGATGAGCAGGGTAAACAACACAGAACAGAATGTTTCCTCATTTTAATGAGTAAAAAATCAAACGTAGAAACATTTTTGCTGCAGAAATGTGACATTTGATGAGTGAGGCATTTGAAACTGCTGAATCAGTAAATCATATGATTCTGTCCTACTTGCTGTATTTCAGGTTCTTCGACGCTCAACTGTAAAATTACAATAGGAGACAAGGTTCGTGTGAAGCCTTCTGTAGAAACGCCAAAATATCTGTGGGGTTCAGTCAGCCACAAAAGCATTGGCAGTGTTATAAGTAAGGACGTCATTTGCTTTCATTGATCGGACAGTTTAATACAAAACTTTCAGCTATTATTTACAATTAATCATATACAGTATAAGGCATCAAAAATATTTTAAAAATAATAAAAGATTTTCTTCTTTCTAGATGTGCAGGGTGAGACTGTGACAGTAGATTTCCCTGAGCAGAAAGGTTGGATTGGTGAAGTTTCTGAAATGGAGTCAGCAGTGCTCAGCAGTGCTGATTTAGGTATTATAATCTCAATAATAAATCAGTATAATTAAATCAATAGTAAAGTTTATACAACATATATTTTTAGATCAAATGTTTTTGAACAGTAAGTAATTTTTAAGGCCATTTAAAGTCTTTTCTGCTCACCAAGCTTGTATTTATTTGATCCAAAATACACCAAAAACACTAAAATTTGGAAATATTAGAAATATAATCTATTTGAATATATATTAACATGTAATTTATTCCTGTGAATATTCTGATTTGCTGCTCAAAAACATTTATTATTATTATAATTATTACTATTATGTTGAAAACTGCTGAGTAGATTTTTTTCAGGTTTCTTTGATGAATAGAAAGGTCAGAAGAACAGCACTTATCTAAAATAGTATTTTGTAACATTATAAATGTCTTTATCATCACTTCTGATCAGTTGAAAGCATCCTTGCTAAATAAAAGTATTAATTTATATAATTTATTCCAAGCTTTTGAATGGGATAGTGTATAATGTTACAAACACTTTTTTATTTTAGATAAATGCTGATATTTGGATCTTTCTATTCTAAAAAGAACTGTTTTAAATATTATTATTATTATTATTATTATTCATAATAATAATAATGTTTATTGAATAGCAAATCTCATATTAGAATAATTTCTGAAGGATCATGTCACACTTAAACTTGAGTCAAGATGCTAAAAAATTTAGCACAGAATTAAATTATAATTCAACATATATTCAATTAGAAAACAGTTCTTTAAATTGCAAAAATAATTCAAAATTGTACTGTTTTTGCTGTACTTTGGATCAAATAAATGCAGGCTTGGTGAGCAGAAGAGACTTAAAAATAATTAAAATCGTATAGTTCAAACTTTGACTGTTAGTGTACTTTTATACAGACATACACTTTTTTTTCTATTAAACACATTCATAAGCATTTTTCATATTGAATGTTTTAATTTAGGTTTGCCTAATCTAAGTGTAATGTATGCCTTACTAGTAACACTACTTCTTTAGGGTCCCCCAGTCATGCCTCCTTTAAGATAGGAAACAGAGTAGGTGTGAAATCTTCAGTGAAAGATCCAAAACATGGATGGGGATCAGTCACTCACAAGAGCATCGGTGTCATTAAAAGTAAGTACACTCAGTATCTGTCACTGATTTGACTACATTCTAATTTATATATTGCGAGTTACCTGAAAATGAAGTTAAATTATTACAATTATTTACACATCAAATGATTTTGGGGTTTTTAATGACTTTCGGCAGGAATCCAGGGCGAGTCTTTGATTGTTGATTTTCCTGAACAGACAGACTGGACTGGTGTCACTTCAGAAATGGAACTCATAAACAGTGATGTTTCAGGTAATCTGATGGATATTAGGACATTATCCTACAAAAACCTGTAGGATCAAATATGTTGATTGCAAATTAAATGTTGACTTCCGTATGTAATGCCTAGATACATGTTAAATACATTATCAGCCTGCTATGGTTAACCTTTATGGATCAGTTTAAACTATTGGAGCCATTCCAGTGTTATTCAAGTATTATTGGGATACTATTGTAGGGGGTGTGTGTGTATACAGTCATGGCCAAAAATATCGGCACCCTTGCAATTCTGTCAGAAAATGCAACCCTTCTCTCAGAAAATTGTTGCAGTTGCAAATGTTTTTTTTTTTTTTTTGCATTGAAAATGAATATCTGGTAACACCCCCTTTGGAGAAAATGATTGAAATCAATCGCTTCCTCTAACCATGAATGAGTTTCTTACACTCAAGGATGCCTTCTCCCAACTGCTGTTTTGAGATCTCTCCACAGGTGTTCTATGGGATTCAGATCTGGACTCATTGCTGGCCATTTCAGAACTCTCCAGCGCTTTGTTTGTAACCATTTCCGAGTGCTTTTTGAAGTGTATTTTGGGTCATTGTCCTGCTGGAAGACCCATGGCCTCTGGTGGAAACACAGCTTTCTGACACTGGCCACTACGTTGCACCCCAAAATTCTTTGGTAATCATCAGATTTCATGATACCGTTCACACAGTCAAGGCATCCAGTGCTAGAAGCAGCAAAGCAACCCCAAAACATCTTTGAACCTCCACCACGTTTTACTGTAGGGACTGTGTTCTTTTCTTTGAAGGCCTCATTTATTTTTCTGTAAACAGTGCCATAAAGTCTTTTACCAAAAAGCTCTACTTTTGTCTCGTCTGTCAACAGTACATTCTCCTAGAACGATTGTGGCTTTATCACATAAGTTTTGGCAAACTCCAATCTTGCTTTTTTATGCCTTTATGTCAGCAATGGTGTCCTATCTTAGTGTCCCTTTTCATTCAGATGGCGACGGATAGTGCGAGCTGACACAGTTGTACCCTGTGTCTGCAGATCAGCTTGAATTTGTCTGGACATTAATCTGGGTTCTTTATCCACCATTTCTCATTAATTTTACTCTTCCGTCCAGGTCCAGGGAGGTTAGCTACAGTGCAATGGGCTGTAAACCTCTTGATGATATTGCGCACAGTGGATGCAGGAACATTAAGATCTCTGGAGATGGACTTGTTTTTCCACAATCTTTTCTCTCAAATCCACAGACAACTCTTTACACTTCTTTCTTTTCTCCATGCTCAGTGTGACACACAACACAAAGGTTGAGTCAACTTTTCTCCATTTTAACTGGCTGCAAGTGTGATTAATATATTGCCCACAGCTGTTACTCATCACAGGTGTGTCTAAATACAAATTACAGGAGCATCACATGCTTGAAAAGCAATTATTTCTTACAAATTTGACAAGGTGCCAATAATTTTGTCCAGTTCTGTGTGTCATTTTATCAAGTTTGACTTTTCTTCTCTGCTTTTTTTGTGTGTTGTTCCAGTACAAACAAGTAAGCATGTGAATACCAAAACATTTGCAAATAGAGCAATTTCCTGAAAGAAGTGTTGCATTTTCTGACAGAATTGCAAGGGTGCCAATATTTTTGGCCATGACTGTATATATATGGCGTTTTCAGTCTAGATTTTAATTTAGCAATTTTGCTAATGACATTTTATCAAGTTTGACTTTTCTTCTGTCTTTCATGTGTTGTTCCAGTGCAAACAAAAACAATAAGCATGTGAATAACAAAACATTTGCAAATGGAACAATTTCCTGAAAGAATTGTTGCATTTTCTGAAAGACTGCAAGGGTGCCAATATTTTTGGCCATATATATATATATATAGTGTTTTCAATCTAGTTAATTTTTTTGTAATTTTGCTGTGTTTGCTTGTTAATAACCCTGTTCGATTCCTTTCTTCATGACTTTTAAAGTGCATGACTGGCTGCAGAAATGCACTCTCAGACATTTTCAGACACCTGCACTTTCGCAAGTGATGTCACTTGCAGTCTTTTTTGTTTTATTTCATTTTGTATTTTTAAATTGAATTTCTCGACATTACAACAGTAGCCAGGTATAGTGAAGACAAGAAAATAGAAACTAAATTACGATGTCAGTTGCATTGGCCACTTGCACTCTTCTTCACTTGCAGGAATCGTGCATGTTGCCAATAGAGAAAAGACACTGTGGTGGTTAAACGATTATGCATAATTTAGTACCATAATGTACAAGGTCCTGCAAGTCATCTGTAGGAAAAAAAAACAAGACCCAAATATAAACGCAATGCACAAACGGCTCAGGTTACGGTTAAACGGTTGGCATGAGAAAGCACTATTTTGTTGAAAACTGATAACAAAGAATCCACTTGAATTAAAACATTACTTTTAAATGTTGCATTTTTGAGTTTAAATGCAATATTAAGGTATGAGAACATTTCACCAGTTGTTTATATTTTATGAAACAAAAAATATTATTTACAGGAGTCATTTTTGTGCACTGCTTGTGTTCTGAGTTAGCTTTAGTTGCGCAAAGTGAATAAAAGAAGGTAAGACTCATCGTAAAAGACAACATCCAGCATTTATTTGACCAGTTGTCCCTAAAATTAAATGAGACAAACATACAATTCATGCTCAAAACATACAATAAATGAGACAAACATTCAATTCATGCTCAAAACCAAAATATATGACTCTAAAAGGACATGGACTACAAATGATCTAGAATAATGTCATTTGTGTACACAAAAACAAATAGAAATGGTGTGAATGATTTTGTTTGCTGAAATATTAAAACAAAAACAATTTCTTCTTTATTAAAACCAACATTTTAGGACGGGCCTCTGAATCTGCCAAGGAACAGGATGCTGTTAGTGGGGTTGTGCCTGATGAAGTACATGAAGGGATGATCTGCTTTGAAACTTTCTGAAACCCGGCCGCATAAAAATGTAAAGGCTGCAGTGGCTGCTGCTGCCTCAGTGCCTTCCTCATTCACCTCAATAAAAGCTTTGTGAACCACCGCTGAAATGAAGAGACCACCTTTACTGCTCATGCCTGTCAGATCAGCCGTTGCTTCCTGGAACAGAGAGCTCATACCCATCTTTTGCAATATTTCTGATAGGGAGCTCTCAACCTCCAGCTTGAATTTTGGCAAATGGACGTTGATATCCATCCATGTGTCCATTTTGTCTTTTCTGGTCCAGTCAAGCAGCTTGTCAAGGGTCAACTCGCTCTCCAGCTGTCAAACACACAGACTACATGCTAAAAAAAACAAACATACACAGCACCATAGGAGTCAAACTATACATTTACACATTTGCTGACCTTCAGAAGAGGGTCAGAGCCATCCTCAGATTCATTTGGAAGGAGGATCAACATGCTGAGCTCATCCTTTTCATATGGTAACTCCAGCACCTGCAGTTTATACTCTGGGATGCTCCTGAAGGGGAATGTCTCTTCCTGGTACATCATTTCCACAGGCCGGCTCTCATTCTGTTTGAAGACAAATGTCATTAAATGAAGGAATGCACAATATATACAACAACACATCAACTTTATATTAGTTTTTTATGTGCTGTTGCACACATGAAACAGAATGCATATTGCACCTTGTTTATTTTAAACGGCATTTCTTTCGTTTCTCTTGCTTCAAATTTGTGCGTCCAGTTCCCTTTAAAGTAGATGGCATTAACCAGAACTAGTCGGGTCAGCCCATTTATCACACCAGGCTGGAGAAGATCTTTAATTTTATCTGAAAACAAAAAACAGCATATCAATATTTGTAGTGCATATCCTTTGCATTCATTTATACAGTTTTACATAAAGCCTATAACGCATTTCCCAACCACATAATTTCACATTCATATATGTGATGTTATTAATTTCTCACTCTCCGTCTGCTCTTCCACCCATTTGTTAATAAGCTGTCGTGACTCGTCAGATGCTCCAATGAAGTCCACAGCCTGAAGGTCGGCGTGGTACAGCTTCAGAGTGGAGTCCAAATACTCCTGCAGCACAAAATAAAGGCAGTTGCTCAGAGCATCAAAATATCTCATTGTTAATGGCAGAATGCACTCACAGGTGAGAAGCTGAAGGTTTTCTCTCCATAGAGGCGGTTGGCCAGTTTGAGGATGTAGGAGGCTGATGGACTGTTGATAGTCGAGGTGAGGGTCTCGAAATGAGAGTGAACATCAGAGACTGAACTGAAGGACAAAACCTGCAAAAAGAAAAACAGATGGGTGAATCTCACAAAATCTATTCAGAACATGTACATTTTACACTTCATCCCAAAATCAAAAGAAAAACTCATTTATTTTGCCTTTTTAGAACAATTAATGATTTTTACCCTGTGCTTAATTTGCAGAAAAATTATGTCTCACTCCCATCTTCAAATCACACTTTATTGCAACAAAAACCTTACTATTGTAATGCAACAACAACAACAAAAACTATTTCACAAAGCAGTCACTGGGACAGTAAAAGTACTAATATGTACCTTTAGGGCACTAAATAATTACACTTTAGGGGTAAATATAGTACAAATGTGTGGTTTATAAAAGACAGCTTTTGTAGCTTTTTTCTGAGGGTGCACTCTTAAAAAGGATGTGTTGAAAACAACTTGATTACATACTGTAATGCAGTATGAGAATCCAAAGTAGTTGGATATCCGATTTACTTCGTTCATTACTTGGATCGTTTATATACACAATCAAAATGAACCTGAAATTCATAGTACTAATGGTAACTCCTCTTATCTTTGCCTCAAATAAAGTGACAGCTAACTTGATGATGTTAAGCCTTCGAAGTTTCAAGTTAACATGTGTTTGTCCTATGAAGCAATAGATAAATGTCGAAGGAAAGAGTGAAAGGCCTGTGTGTATCATAATACCGTATTACTGCTTGCTAAAAATGTAGCCTGTTATGCAATCTCTGTCCGACAGAAACCTCATGTTTCAAAACAGCTATTTTCAGGAAATGAAAATAAAAACACTGTGTGGCTGTGTTTTTTTTACGATCAGACACTTGCATATGTCATGACGTTATTAACATTTTACCAAAATCAAGCTCAAGTGCAGGGTTTTTAACCATTTATTTGAACCATTTTAACTGTTTATAACCATTACTTTTTGATTAGTAATATGCATTGATAAGAACTTAATGTGGACAACTTTAAAGTCGATTGTCTCAGTATTTAGATTTTTATATTTTTGTTTTGCATCAAATAGTTGTATCTCATCCTATCTTAACAAACCATGCATCAGTGCAAACCATACATCAATGGAAAGCTTATCCATCCGGCTTTCAGATGATGCAGAAATCGCAATTTCAAAAAATCTACCATTATGACTGGTTTTGTGGTCCAGGGTCACACAGCCTATATGTTTTGTCCAGCCACATATGTGACAGTAATAACACTCCCTATGGGATCATAGAACCATAGCCTTTAAATATATAGTGTTAACCCTCTATGGTACAGAGCTGCCATATGGCAACAATTCATTTCTACTGATTTCCTTGTTATTCTGAATAAAATACAATATGTTGGAATATGGTAATTAAAAGGGCCAGCCTTAATAATGTGTTGTTTTTAAGTAAAATTATATTTCAATGTTCCATCACATGGAGGACACCAGTTAAGTGCTCCAGAAATGGCTCTGTTGACCTCATTTCTGAACATCTCTTCTCAATTTTTTGCATCATCTTTAGTTATTAAATTACATATTTGTATTCACAAATCAACATTATCTAACATAATTTTACTGTAAAATGAGAAAATATCAATGTTGCCATATGGCAACACTGCACAACTGCACAACTATGGAAAAATAGGCTGTACCACAGTGGAATTGAAGTAATGTATTTATTTTTCATAAACGGTAACATCAATAATTTAATTGCAGTTATTTATTTGAAGTAGTTTATTGTAGTATGTGTATATGTGTCTGCATGTGCGTGTGGCAGATTTTGATGGACATAAAGATTTGGATGCATTCATTTCTAAAAATAACTGTGCATTTGAATTGAAAATAAAATTCTAATTTAATAGAAAAACTAATTTTGGGATATTTTCCATTGTGGTACACTGTTGCCATATCCATATGGCAACATTTTCCTAAACACATGGAGACTGTCCAAAATGGGTGCGCCACTTAATTAGAACTTGAGGTAGCTTTAGTTTAAAATTTTTCATTGGTTAAGCATTTGCAAAACCCTCATACAAACGCAAAGGGTGACGACCAATGTTGAATAATACGATTTACCCTCGGTTTATCTGTCCATTAGATGCGCGTTAAAGTTGAGTTTGTTACTGTAGCAACCACAACCTCCCCTTCAGCTCTAGAGGGCCTCGCACCTCAACTACACCTGCTCTTACCTTTGCCATTTCAATGGCAGTGTCTCCTCGGGCTCCCAAGTAGACCATGCTGAGCGCTGCGCTGATGCTCAGTGGTGAAAAGAACATGTTTTTGCCATCGTTGCTCTCGCTCAGAGCCCGATAGAGATCCAGAGCGAAGAGACCGTTAGCACGAGAGAGATCCTCCATGACTGATGACAGCTCGATCGGGAGTGCGGCAGAATGCCTGCGTAGTAAAATCTGTGGCGGATGCAAACAACAATGTTGTTTGTTTGCACAACACCGGTAACAAAGTTGCTTGTTAACGGAAACCTTTTTTTTCTAAAGCAGCTTGCTGTCACTCTTCTTCTTTGTGTGGTCGGAGTTGATTGCTGTGTTGGATAAAAATCACTCCACCCACTGACAAGTTTCACTTCCTTGTTATTTAATTCTGCATTGCATCAGTTCTAATGAATAACACTATTATGTACTATAGATGGCTATATAGTATGTTCAGATTATATACTTTTGACTTAACATCTCTTTTACAGGTTGCATAAAAATAATCAAATTTTAGATAAGGGAACACAAATGCACCATTAAAGTCTGTGTCAAGTCAATTTTGAGAATTGTTTCTAAACACCTTATTAATGTTAGAAATGCATTGCGGAAACATGCTACAAAGATTGTGAACTATGTAGTACTTAATTGTGAAGTTAGAACGTTAAACAGTTTTTCACAGTTTTCATGTTCAGGATTTTTTGGGCGGGGTTAAACCATGACTCATGACGAAATGGAGTAGCTGAGCAGGCCCCCCTTCCCTAACACTATATAAGAGGTGTGTTTGACTTGAAGCAGCACTGACTGCACACAGACCGATCGGTGTGTGTTAAAGCAGGGGTTCCCAAACTTTTCAGCCCACGACCCCCAAAATAACAGTGCCAGTACCTCGGGACCCCCACTTTCCTAAAGTATACGAATGTTTTGGAAAATGGCGCACAAGCATGATGACAACACAATGGAGCACAACAGTCTAACAACCATAATATTATTTTATAGTTATTTACTCATTTACATTTGAACATTAATCTTACCTAATGAGTTGGGTGGGCAACATGCTGGATTTTTATTTTCAATTCACCTTATATTTTTTTATTTATTGGTAAAACATGTTATTTCTAATGCTTTAAAAATTATTTGATTTCTGGAAATCATCTTGCGACCCCTCCTCCTGGTTTTGCGACCCCCTGGGGGGTCCCGACCCCTACTTTGGGAACCCCTGTGTTAAAGTACAGTGAAAGCCATAGAGAACAGACGGCTTCCTATGTTTTTGAATCGCTCACGCGGTAGTTTGTCATCATACACAGATCGTTCTGTGCAGCGCTGCTTCAAGTCAAACACACCTAATAACTACAGTGCATTAGCATCAGTGGTTCGTGGCTCAATCTTGAGTTACTGTCATTAACGTTATGCCTTCATCACGTAAATGCATATTACCTGGTTGCCATGATTTACAAAACAGCTAGGTTCCGTTTGTAGTAAACTTAATCGGCGACAGTAAACGTTCATTATTTTTAACCATGTCCAAAAATTACTTCACCACCCTATGTAAACTTGAAAGGAGGAGATAAATTGAGAAACCAATTTTTATTGGTTTGTGACAGTGCTCCTTTTCCTTACCTTCCACTTGTTGGAGAAATGATCCAACTGAATGGCCCATCATGATATTCCATGACATCTACAACTATTTGTGTCCTTAAACGCTCGTTTTTGGGGTCGACAGCTTATAAAAACGTAGTTTTGTGTTTTTTAGCTTGTTTACTGTACACCTTGTCACATTTTCGCTTTTAGACATTCATCTGATTTTTGTTATAAGTCAGGAATGACAAGAAGACAGCTTTCCACAATACAAAGTCAATGGAGAGCATTGGATTGTTTCCCCCCGGCGTGGGCGTGGCCTAAATGCGCTCGCTCTGTCTCTATACTGCTTATTTGTTCAAGATTTTCATACCTTATTTTATTAACTTGCTGAGGTTTTAACATCATTCAAATTTGGCTGGGTGGTTAATAACACCGTTTTCTGTAGTTTGACAAACTTAATACACACATTTAATTTTACTACACATGGACTTTAACTAATTTGCTGCTTGATAAGTAAGGTAGCAGTTGTAGTAATGTTAAGATATCCGCCTTTTTTCAGTAAGAACGGACGTGGCCATTTGTTAATTTAATGGGTCACGTTTCAGGTCTCATTCACATCCAGCTATTTTTAGCTGTACAACACATCTCATTTTCTGCTTGATATTGCAAATTAGTGTGCCTTACCGTATGTGACCCTGGACCACAAAACCAGTCATAAGTGTCAATTTTTCGAAATTGAGATTTATACATCATCTGAAAGTTGAATAAATACGCTTTCCATTGATGTATGGTCTGTTATGATAGGACAATATTTGTCCGAGGTACAACTATTTGAAAATCTGGAATCTGAGGGTGCAAAAAAATCTAAATATTGAGAAAATCGCCTTTAAAGTTGTTCAAATAAGTTCTTAGCAATGCATATTATTATCAAAAATTAAGCTTTGATATATTTACGGTAGGAAATTTACAGCATATCTTATTGGAACATGATACTTAATATCCTAATGATTTTTGGCATAAAAGAAAAATCAATAATTTTGACCCATACAATGTATTTTTGGCTATTGCTACAAATATATCCCGGCGACTGAAGACTGGTTTTGTGGTCCAGGGTCACATATTATTTTAATGTATTACTCAGTTGTGAACACACTGGTTTATAGTGCTTACCATTTACTTCATGTTATTCTTCTCATTATTTCCCGATAGCAGATAATGAATGAGAAGTCTCACTTCCGCATTGAAGAAAAAGGTGGATAGGATGGGGTTAATGGATCTAGAATATGATCATGCAGAATTAGGCTTTAATATATGCTTTATAAATATAGTAATATGCATGCCAGTAAAGAACTAGTTAATAGTGAATTGTAGTAGTAGCAGCATGAAAATAAATAGTATATTTTAAGTATTAAACGTTAAAATGGCTTGCCGTAGTTCTCCGGCGCAAGTCGGGCAACGTATAGTGTTATTTTGGGTGACAACAGACTTAAATATATAATGCTTTATTACAACCCATCTTATGACTGAATCAGGATGCTACAGTAGGAAACACACTTTTCTTCATTTGGGTGTAACAGAGAAAAAAACATTTCTATAATGGACCTCTGAATCTGCCAAGGAAGAGGATGCTGTTAGTGGTGTTGTGCCTGATGAAGAACATAAAGGGGTGATCTGCTATGAAACGTTGACACCGGATAGCAGAGTCCACCTCTACAATAGCTGCAGTGGCTGCTGCTGCCTCAGTGCCTTCCTCATTCACCTCAATAAAAGCCTTATGGACCACTGCTGAAATGAAGAGCCTACGCTGACTGCTCATGCCTGTCAGATCAGCCTTTGTTTCGTGGAACACAGAGCTCATACCCATTTCTTGCAGTTTTTCTGATAGGGAGCTCTCAACCTCCAGTTTGAACTTTGGCAAATGGACACTGATATCCATTGATGTGGCCATTTTGTCTCTTTTGGTCCAGTCAAGCAGCTTGTCAAGGGTCAACTCGCTCTCCAGCTGTCAAACACATAAACATGCATGCTGAAAAATAAATACAAAGCACCAAACCATTATATTTTGACCATGGCACTTTTGCTGACCTTCAGAAGAGGGTCAGAGCCATCCTGAGTTTCGTTTGGAAGAAGGATCAACATGCTGAGCTCATCCTGTTTATACGGTATCTCCAGCACCTGCACTTTATACTCTGGGATGCTCCTGAAGGGAAACATTTCTTTCTGGTACATCATTTGCACAGGACGGCGCTCATTCTGATGAAAGACAACTGCCATTAAATGTAGAAATGCATAGTAAAATTCAACACAATGAAGTGAAGGGAAGCAAACTGCAGATCACACCTGGTTTATTTTAAATGACATTTCTTCAGTGTCTCTTGTTTCAAATTTATGCATCCAAGTCCCTTTGAAGTAGATGGCACTAACCAGAACTAGTCGGGTCAGGTCAGTTACTAAACCGTGCTTAAGAAGACCTTTAATTTTATCTGAAACGCACACAAACAAAAAACAGCATTTGATTATCATTGGCATTAAATCATATACATTTCATATCAATCTTTTTCACAGTTTACAAATATCAACACAGCCTACCACACATGTAAATGTAATAATATATAACATACAAAATTAAAATTATTCAACCCCTTTGATTCTGAAAACAGATTAAAAATGAGGGAAAAACATTCATGAACAAAATGATTCAGTTTGGTCAACAACTCCACAGGTTTATCCAAATGAATTTTAGCATATTCAAGTCTGTCTTTTATGTCCTGCTTGGTCAAAAGTACGCTATTGTACTTTTTCTTCAATGCCCTTCAACTGGTACAACAGTTTAAAATTAAGAATAAGCTGCAGCTGTGTCGCGAGGAACTTTTAGTGTTTTGGAAATCTTGCATCCATAGACTTTAAGAAATAAAGCAGTTTATTCTCTATAGCTTTTGTGAAAGCTCTTTTGACTTGGCCATATTTGCTACTCAACTTCAGCACATGCATGGGTTAAATGCATATATGTGTAATAGCTCAAGCTAAATCAGTTTTGTTACAGTTTCCAAAGGGTTTTAAAACATTTTTGTACTATACCATACAAATAAGTGACTTGAAAACGACAGTGATGAATAGGTGTTAAGTAATTATGACATAGCTATATTACAAAATAATCATATAAATATTACATTATATGCTTAGGGGTGTGACGAGACACTGGGTTCACAAGAACGAGATGACCTGAGATTTTTAAACTTTTGAAAAAATCCTCATTGATGAAATATATAGGGGGAAATTGTATTTTATTCAACTGAAAAACACTATGCAAAAAAAATGTAGGTGCATTTTGTTATCCACTTATACTTTATGAAATGTGATTTCTATTTTAATGAATTGCATGCCGTAATAAACATGTAAACAAAAGCTGCATGATTATGGATGAATTAAGAATCACAATTTGTTTTAAATATAAATTGGAGACTCTGAAGGAAAAATAAGATGATAAATCTAAACAAAATAATGTAATTTACTAGTGGTTTGGACAAAAAGTCTTTTAAAAAAATATTAATCTGAACGAAATTAAAAAATATATAATCAATGAAGAAGGAGTCAGTGTCTCATAAAGATTCACAAAAACAATACATGTTAAGATACCTTTGATCGCTACTGTAGACATTAAGTGTTTATACCCATACTATAAACTTTTATCTTAGTACTTCTGTTCTTTAAATGTCTGTAACACAGAAATAATGATTATTATGTGGTTGAAAAGACAAGAATGCAGATTTGAATGGCTTTAACACCTGTTTCACATCTTAAGCATCAGTGGAGCGTGAATCGTTGTCATTCAGGAATAAGACTGCATGGGTGTTTGAATCAAGATCGCAATCTTTTAAATATTAATCATTCAGCTGTAATGTCAACAGCGCAAATTTTTTTGCAAGGATTTTGTCACGTTCTTGCGAGACCACAAGATCTCACATCCCTATTATATATCATAATATACTTGCCACCAAACTGTTACTGATACAATTTTTAAAAATCTCTGGATATTTGTAAATTATTACAGTGGCTGGGGGGTTAAATAATTATATAATTCCGATTTTCAACACACCTGCCTGTTATTATCAAGTAATTCTTTATACATTTATTAGATTATTCAAAGTGTGTTGAACCAGAGATAAACATGTTTTTAAACCTTTCAAACACAAAATTTCAAATTATGATAAGATATTAACTTCTCACTCTCTGTCTGCTCTTCCACCCATTTGTTAATGATCCGTCGTGACTTTTCAGATGCTCCAATGAAGTCTACAGTCTGAAGCTCAGCTTTGTACAGCTTCAGAGTGGAGTTCAAATAGTCCTGCGGGACAAAATAGAGGAAGTGTCTCATTTAAGAAAAAAATAATAAATAAAAATTCAGATAATGTAAGTGTATTTTTCTCACAGATAAGGAAGCAAAGCATGGATTTTGCAAAGCTCACGAAGAGCATCAAAAAGTCTAATTTTTAAAGGCAAAATGGATTCACCGGTAAGAAGCTAAAGGTTTTCTCTCCATAGAGGCGGTTTGCCAGTTTGAGAACGTAGGACGCTGATGGACTGTTGATAGTTGAGGTGAGCGTCTTAAAATGAGAGTGAACATCAGAGGCAGAGCTAAAGGACAAAACCTGCAAAGAGAAAAACAGAAGGGTGAATCTCAGAAAACCTCTTAAAACCACAAAACTTTCACCCAATCACAACTGAAGCAACTGATTAGGATGTTCAGGATCACTTGAGCTGTTTGATCAGAGTGTGTTTGATCAGGGCTGAAACTGAACTCTTTAGCTAGGTAGATTTCCAGGAACAAGATTGGGATTTTAATTTATTCATTTAATGCACAACTTCTATTATTATTTTTTTGTCAAGTCAAGTCACCTTTATTTATATAGCGCTTTTTACAATACAGGTTGTGTCAAAGCAGCTTTCCATATCAAATAGGAAGGCAGTGTGTCAATAATGCAAAATGAAACGGATACCATTTTTCAGTTAAAGCGAGTTAATCATTGAATTCAGTGATGCTATCATACAGCTCAGTTCAATATCGCCTGAAATTAAGTGCATCATCATTGCTAAGTAACAGTAAACATGCAGTAGCGTGTTTTACAAAGAAACTTTACAGTGAAAACTCAGTATAAATGACAGAACCTGTCAGTTCCTCATACCTTTGCCATTTCTTTGGAAGTGTCTCTTCGGGCTCCCAAGTAGATCATGCTGAGTGCTGCGCTGATGCTTAGCGGGGAAAAGAACATGTTTTTCTCAGCCTTGCTCTCGCTCAGAGCCCGATAAAGATCCAGAGCGAAGAGACCGTTGGCACGAGAGAGATCCTCCATGACTGATGACAAACACTGCCTCAAATAAACGAACCCCCACCAGCTGTTAATGCAACTATGTTACTTAGGCTTGACCGTGTATAAATCTATTATTTTACTTTTGTTAATTATGTGATTCGATTTTCCTTTAATAATTCGACAGCTCAGTTTGTGCTACAGCTGTGGTGGGTAATGTTTATGGAGTGTATAACTCCCTTTTAAACGCCCTTTCGTTATGTGAGATATTGCCTGGGGTGGACACTCCCACACAATAGCCTGTTCAGCAGAACGAGGAAGTCCCACGAAAAATGGGTGTTATTGCTTAAAGTCGCCAACAGAGGTCCCTAAACTATCATGAATGGAGCCAAAACAAATCTATTTTGGTGAAAGGCATAACATTTATACTTTTAACACAGCTTGGTTTATATTGTCCCATTCTGTCTTTAGGTCAGTTAGATGGTAAATTAAATGGTAAATGGTAAAGTAGTGTTTCATGATGAAAACACACCATATTAGAACACATTGTTCTGCTAATTTATGCTGTCCAAACCAAGGAAATAACATGCGGAAGCTGCTAAATCATATAGAGAAGGACTTAGTAAGTAGGAAAGGGCGTAATATTTTGACAAACTAAAGTTAATAGGGGGTAAAGATAAGTACGAGCTGTATTAATTAAGATGTTAGCCTAATATTTCACCTACCTGACTGGAAATGACAAGACCAAACATGAATGTTGTCAAGATTCTTGCCCTGGAAATCCTGGTTCAGTTTGGCCAACCATAAATGCACAAATAACTTTTGGCAGTCTATAGTACTCCAGATGTTTTTTTTTTTTTTTTTCCTGGTCCAGCTGATTAGTACAGCTCAAAACATGACCATTTTCAGCAGCAATAATCAGCTAAATATGTGAGTTTCTTTCAGTTCAGTGGCATTGTTTACGTTCAGTGTCGCCAATATGACCAACTGATGATGCATTGTGAAAACACTCTATAAGAAGTCGATTCCCTGACTCAATATTACATTTATGAATTATCTGGAATAATGTCATTTGTGATGACATAAAAAATGCATGTGGTGAGACTATTTTGTTTAGTATAAAAATAAAAATACAAAAATTAATTTTGATGTAACAGTTTAAAAACACCACATTTCTAGGATGGACCTCTGAATATGCCAAGAATGCTGTTAATGGGGTTGTGCCTGATGAAGAACATGAAGGGATGATCTGCTATGAAACTTTGAGGTTGTGGTGGAATGCCAGAGAAAGGCATGAACGGCATGAAGTGGCTGTTGCTGCTTCAGTGCTTTCCTCAATGACCTCACTAAAAGCCTTGTGAACCACCGCCGAAATGAAGAGACGACTTTTACCGCTCATGCCAGATATCAGATCAGCCTTGGTTTCCTGGAACACAGAGCTCATACCCATCTCTTCCAGTATTTTAAATAGAGAGCTCTCAACCCCCAGCTTGAACTTTGAAAAGTAAGGTACTAATGTCGAATTTTAGGATTAATTATTGCAACTGAAAATCATATTTAGGTCAAAACTATCAGTTGTTTGTGAGCTAATCTGCTGTAGAGGGTGATCTGTTTCAGTCCACTTAAATGCTTAAATGCAGACACATCAACATCAGTATATCTATGATGTTTTAGGTCAAAAAACGAAACATTAAAATAACATATATTAAATTAAATAACCCATGCACGCTTGTCTTCCCCACTGCTGTAACATTACAGCAGTTTTATTAAAATTCTATGCATTTAGCCCTATGTGATAGCCCAGTTTTACATACTTTCTAAATCATAAACATCTTAAAGACATCTAATAGAAGTCTATTTGACATCTGATAGGAAACGTCCAATAGACGTATTGCAGATGAGCAAACTACGTCTTGCAGATGTAAATGCAGACGTCAAAGACATCTGGTGAAGTATGTGTGCTATCAGGGGAATGTTTATTCATAACCATACTGAAAATGTCAATATTGTTAGCTGATGCTAACTGTCTAGCTAACAACCCTGATAGCACATGTACATCTTGGAGACGTCTATTTGACTCTAGACACGACGCGGACTCATGACCAAAGACTCGAGACTTGACTCAGACTCCAAGCTAAAGACTTGTGAACATCTCTGCCATATTCTCATACCATATATAACTGTGACGATCTGCAAAGCAACAAGCTTTAAAACACTTTTTTCTTAATGGTGAAAATCAGTTTTCTCACAGGTTCATAAGCTTCACAGTGAACATTAATACATCACTCTCATCAATGAAATATATCCAGACTCCATTTTGTGGTTATTTTTGGAAAATCCCAGGAAAATCCCTCATATTTATAAAGTTCAAGGGGCAGTCGTAGCCTAATGGAGTCGGACTTGTAACCAAAGATTGTGTGTTCACTACTATGTCTGGGTGAAAAATTCGGAGTATGTGGCCAAACGTCACACCCTTTCCTTAAATTGTATAAAAACTATTATAAACGCCCTTTTGTAATATGATATCTTGCCAAGGCTTGACACACCCAGAATGAGTAAGACTGAGATGGTCCTTACTGTAAAAAACAAGATCCAGGGGGAGAGGTTGGATCCAGATCCAACTCCTCCCACCTTACATATACCTAAAACTACCCGTCTCCACACCCTGATTTCTAAACCCTCCCATCTCCACCCCTAATCCTACCATCTCCACCTCTTAGATGTTGATGGAAAGTCCCATGAAAATTGTGTGTAATTACTACATTTACCAACAGAGGTCACAAAACTATCATTAATGGAACCAAATTCTGGTGAAAGGCATCACCTTCCAGATAATTTTGGAAGAGGGAACAAAAATCTACAAAAACAGCTGACAAAAAGCTAAAATTAAGGTATCATTTTATAAACTTAATGTCTAATGTTTTTAAGTTTGACACAAAACATTACATATTACATTACACTTACATATAGTTGAAGTCAAAAGTTTACATACACCTTTCAGAATCTGCAAAATGTCAATTATTTTAGCAAAATAAGAGGGATCATGCAAAATGTATGTTATTTTTAATTTTTATCTGACCTGACTAAGATATTTCAAATAAAAGATTTTCACATATAGTCCACAAGAAAATACAACAGCTAAATTTATAAATTATAATTATATAGAATCATAAAAAATAATAATTTATAAAAGCTGTGTTTTTTTGTTTAGTGATAGTTGTTCGTGAGTCCCTTGTTTGTCCTGAACAGTTAAACTGCATGCTGTTCTTCAGAAAAAATCCTTCAGGTCCCACAAATTCTTTGGTTTTTCAGCATTTTTGTGTATTTGAGCCCTTTCCAACAATGACTGATTTTGAGGTCCATCTTGTCACACTGAGGACAACAGAGGGACTCGTATGCAACTATTACAGAAGGTCTTTTCAGATGAAACTAGAGTTACAGTTATAGACCATGTTCTTGTGCATGGAATAACAGAGACAGCACAAAGAGCCTGATATTAGCAGATTGCCTGTGGCCACCAAAATCAGTTGTAAAGTTCAAAAGAAGAATGGAAAATAACTTTTTTTTTCGACTGTATTTTTTTATAGACTGTATTTTGGTCATTTCAATATATTCTTGTCTAGAACTGCAAGATCACCACACCAGAAGTTTTTTTTTTTCTTGCTAATGTAGATGAAGTCCTCTGGCTCTGACCTAGCTCTAAGATGTGTGATCCTTTTTTTTTACAAGATTATATATATATATATTCCCCTTTTTTGGAATATTCACCACACTTAGGTGTGATTTCTTTTGAGTGTGTTTACATTTTTTTTCAGTGAATGTATGTTTATGTATCTTTTTTATTGCAAAATAATTACTATATACAGTAAACATTCTCTTTTTTTGTAACAACATGAACTGGGAACTGTTCTCCATTTTTTGTTGTAGTGTCTAATGAATGATCTGTAGTGTGTATAGTATTGACTCATGTGTGTATGATTTTGAGTGTAAAATTAAATGGTGAAATGGTTTTGAAGCGATTGCTTGATTTTTCCAGAAGAGTCAGTGGTTCAGTGAATTTAGTTTAAGGTTTGTGTTTAAGGTTTTGAGAAAATGAGTGATGGTTTCAAAAAATGTGTTTTAGCAATTCAGAAAAACTGTGAAAAATGTAAGTAACAGGCTGGATGTACATCTTAACACCACTTTTAAAAAAACAGATCATAGATCATATATTTTGTCTGTATAAAACAGCTTCGTAAACAGGAAGATTTCAATGCATGAGGATTCATGAGTGGGATTTTTTGGCATCGCTGTGAAGAACCTTTTAAGGCACCTTTATTTTGTGTATCTTGCAAAACACTGTTAGGAGCCGACGAGTGTAAATGTAGCATTTTACGTTGCTTAACATTAATTACCAGCCCAAGTAATTTGGTTTTCCTCCTTTGGCTCAACAACTCAACTCAGACTTTATCAGGAAAATGTTTAGTAAGAATAGCCCTATGTTTAATGTTGTCATGAAACTCTTGAGATGGACACACCCTGTGTGTGTTTCAGCTGATTCAGGTTCTCTGGTGCCAGCCGGTCACTATGTCTGGCATAGCTACGGGATGTAAAGTCAGCAAATTTTTCCTTTGGCCCAGATCTGGCCCATACCAACAGCTAAAGTGTGGCCCAGATTAGTATGTGTTCCTCGGCCCAAAACTGGTCCACACATTTTTAGCAAGAGCTGAATCAAAACAGTGCCATAACCCAACCCAAAATGAGCCAGATCATGAAAACAGATGTGGCTGATATATGGATCCGATATGGTATTCTTGTATTGCTGAGTTCTGTAAAGGCCTAATGGCCCTTACATGGCCCACATAGACCAAAAGCCATTTTTTAACCATATTTATGCCACACTTTTTTCTTTTATTTAAATACACTCCTTCTCCGCGCTGCTGCTTATACTTTACCGTTTAAATTTTCTGATATAATTGACATACTTTTAAAGATTATAGTTTCGACAACTCAGGCTCAGATGTTATCATGAACGTTTAATAAGAATAGCCCTACATTTGTCATGAAGCTCTTGTTTGTGTTTCTGCTGATTTAGATTCTCTTGTCAGTATTGCCATATCGGGTTGACGATTTCCAGCCCAAAAGCTCACCAAAACCCACCCACTTCAACAAAAAACAGCCCAAAATGTTAACTGCCAAAATAATGTGATAGAATTTTATTGACATTTCAACCAAGGTTGATAAGGACCATTTTTATCTCTTTTAAAAAAAAAGTAATGATGACAAAATAAAATAAAGATAATCAGTTTCACAGTAATATGGATCAAAACAGGGTAAATGCATTGTGGAGTATGAAAATATGCAGAAAATGTCCAGAAATCTTTTCAAAGAGGTCATCAAGAATGTAACCGATGACTTTAACCAACAGTAAAATTTCCACAGTAAACATTTTTGAGCAAAAAGTGCACAATAAAGTGTTTAGAAAGCAATGTAATTTAGCTGGCATTTACTCTCGTTCATGCACACATCAAGACAGGCAGAAATGTGTTATTCATTGATGCATACTGTATCGCAAAAATAAAATAATAACAATTAACGACAAAAATGCGCTTACCTTTGTCTTCTGCGTTATCTGACAGAACTACAACACGTGTTTCACGAAGTGCACATTTTAGAACATAATGTAGAATTTGCACAGTCAAGACTGTTCAAGTCCAACAGCTGTCAATGCCAAGTACACCAGAGTGGTCTGGATGGTTTAAAAGATGTTCTGATGCAGCACAGCATCATACATAGTCCCATATTAAATTCTGACTGTTCATTCAACTGTTCTCTTATTTCAGTTACAATTATATTTAAAAGTCTTCTAGTAATCCATGTTGTGAGATTTGAGTCACTTAGACTTTTTTATCGTGTAACTTATATTTAGACCACTTTAAAAAATCTTATTTAAAGCTATATTATATCATTATTGTGATGGGGGCCATGCAGTAAGTCATAGCTCCGGGGCCCAGTGAGGTCTTTATGTGGCCCTGGGGATAAGTCATACAGGGATGTATGCTAAAATTGTTTGATGTTGTGCTCTAAGAATTGCCCTATGAGACAAAAACAAATGCAGCCTGATTTATTTGATAAAACATTTAGTGAATTTGGGTTTAACAGCGAGGAAACACATTTCTAGGATGGCCCTCTGAATCTGCCAAAGAAGAGGATGCTGTTAGTGGGGTTGTGTCTGATGAAGAATATGAAGGGGTGATCTGCTATGAAAGTCTGAAATTCCCTTCGGGCACGGCCACGCAAAGAGACTGCAGTGGCTGCTGCTGCCTCAGTGCCTTCCTCATTCACCTCAACAAATGCTTTGTGGATCACTGCTGAAATGGAGAGATCATTCTGACTGCTCATGCCTGTCAGATCAGCCTTTGTTTCCTGGAACACAGAGCTCATACCCATCTCTTGCAGTATTGCTGATAGGGAGCTCTCAACCTTCAGCTTGAACTTTGGCAAATATACTCTGATATCCATTGATGTGGCCATTTTGTCTCTTTCAGTCCAGTCAAGCAGCTTGTCAAGGGTCAACTCGCTCTCCAGCTGTCAAACACATAGACATGCATGCTGAAATAACACACAGAACCCAACTATTCCGTAAGATTATTCATCTTTTTCTGATCAAGACAATTTGCTCACTTTCGGAAGAGGGTCAGAGCCATCCTGAGATTCATTTGGAAGAAGGATCAACATGCTGAGCTCCTTCTGTTTATATGGTAACTCCAGCACCTGCACTTTATACTCTGGGATGCATCTGAAGGGGAACTTTTTACTCTGGTACATCATTTTCACAGGCCGGCTCTCATTCTGAAGACAAATGTAATTAAATCAAGATATGCATAACACATACATAAATTTTGTTATTATTTATGGTTAGTGCATGAGTTGGTGTTGGAAGAGTTACACTCTTAAAAATAAAGGTTCTTTATTAGCATCGATGGTTCCATGAAGAACCTTGAACATCCATGGATGTTTTTTTTATAGTTGAAGGTTCTTTAGATTTGTAAAGGGGTCATATGATATTGCTAAAAAGCACTTTATTTTGTGTATTTGGTAATGCAATGTGTTTACGCGGTCTAAGGTAAAAACAAATAAACATTATTTTCCACTTACTGTTGTTGCTCCTCTCTGCCCCTCCTTTCTGAAATGTGTCCATTTTTATTGTTCTGAAAAGCACGTTGTGCTCTGATTAGCCAGCTATTCAGTGCGTGATTGGCCGAATACCTCAAGCATGTGACGAAAATGTTACGCCCCATAAACAATAAAATCCATTATAAATTAGGCATTTGTTGGATCCGGTGAGGACATAATTACTGATTAAAATGACTCATATTGTTTTTTTCACATTGCTTTGTGTAAATATAACACCATGTCTCCATTTGTGATTGACGAAACGACAAACAACACTACTCTACACTGCTTGTTTGAATAGCCAGTAGCAAATTCTTTAACTATGAAAACGTACTTACAGGCTGTGAGTCTGAAGCGCCAGACTGTCCTTGCAAAGTTGAAATTGCCCCACTTTATTGTGTGCACAGTCGGCATTGTAGGCTACTCTCCCAGGTTCAGGAAACAGTCCTCCTTAAAATGCGCTGCACACACTTTGTACAATATTTGCATTTTAGTGTTTTGTAACAGTTTGTAAATATTGCTTAACCACAGATTTATAGCACTCATTTGGAAGGCCAAACAAAGTAATTTCACTTTCGCAAAAAGAAACACACAGCATCTCCACAACATGGCAGCGGTTACAACAATACTATAGTGAGAATAAAAGTTATGCCTTCTTTCTTTGCGTACACATTTGGGCAGTTTTATGCAAATTTTCCCACACCATGACATGGATTTGTGGGGGCGTGTTTTAGGGCTGTGCCGATTTTCATACGCGATATCATGCGCATCTCGTCAGTAATGCCGGTTCTCTGATTAGTCGTAAATCTCATTCACCTGTTCATTCATGCAGCCACGTTTACTACACAGAGCCGTAGTTCACTGACAAGCTACGCAAGTATCGCCTTCAGTATCGCAGGCGATACATATCGATTCTGCATGTGAAACTGCGTAGCTTGTCAGTGAACTACGGCTCTGTGTAGTAAACGCGGCTGCATGAATAAACAGGTGAATAAGATTTACGGCTAATCAAAGAACCGGCATTACTGACGAGATACGCATGATAATTCGCGTCCGAATATCGGCACAGCCAGTTTGAATGAGCCGTTTTAGGACGCCGTGGCTGAGTCTTAACTTTTATAAAGAATATCTCTTTGGGTTTGAGAAGAATATTTGCAACTTTACAGATCTTATATATGCATGAACAGCTTTTAACACTCCCCAGACAAAGGAAAACATGAAATCGCATCATTTGACCTTTTAAAAGGGTTCTTTTAAGAACTGTACACTGAAAGGTTCTTTGGGGGAACCAAAAAATGGTTCTTCTATGACATCAACCTTTTGGAACCTTAATTTTTAAGAGTTTACTTACAAGTAACTTTTGCAACAGTTATTTGAAAAAGGTTTTGAAGCACTAAAACAAAAACAGGAAAGTACCTGGTTTATTTTAAAAGGCATTTCTTTAGTTTCTCTTGCTTTAAATTTGTGCATCCAGTTCCCTTTGAAGTAGATGGCATTCACCAGAACTAGTCGAGTCATTCCAGTCACCGTTCCTGGCTTGAGAAGATCTTTGATTTTTTCTGAAAAACACAAGGGTTGTTGCTTCATACCTGTTTTCTTTTTAAGATAAACTACATGTAGAATTAAGTCCAAAATTATTATTTCAGATATAATTGTTTTTATTTGTAGCAGAGCTGTATGGAGCTGATCTTCTCACTCTCTGTCTGCTCTTCCACCCATTTGTTAATAAGCCGTCGGGACACGTCAGATGCTCCAATGAAGTCCACAGCCTGAAGTTCGGCGTGGTACAGCTTCAGAGTGGAGTCCAAATACTCCTGCAGCAGAAAATAAAAACAGTTTCTCAAAACACTTCAAAATGTCTCAAAACTGAATGACAAATGAACTCACAGGTAAGAAGTTGAATGTGTTCTCTCCATAGAGACGGTTGGCAAGTTTGAGGATGTAGGAGGCTGATGGACTGTTGATAGTTGAGATGAGGGTCTCGAAATGAGAGTGAGCATCAGAGACAAAACTGAAGGACAAAACCTGCAAAAAGAAAGACAAATCTGATTGACTTTTGAAGTTCGAAACTACACTAAAATTATTGGCACTAGTGGCATATTTGTTCCTCATATAGTACCTTTGCCATTTCTTCAGATGTCTCTCCTCGGGCTCCCAAGTAAACCATGCTGAGTGCTGCGCTGACGCTCAGCGGGGAAAAGAACATGTTTTCCTCGGCGTTTCTAGCGATCAGAGCCCGATATAGATCCAGAGCGAAGAGACTGTTAGCCCGACAAAGAGCCTCCATTGCTGATGACACTGCGAGAAATACGAAATACTAAAACAATTGAGTACCATATTCCATGCAACCATCTTTCAAAAGTATAAAATGTAGTATTTTACCTTTATTACCGGCGTAATTCAGTTGTTCTCTTCGTTGGTTTGACAGCTTCACTGCATTTGTTTGTAAAGTGTTGTAGTAGGCTGCGTGTTCAAAATGTTTTTAATAAAAATGTGTTTAATACTGCGCTGCACTGATTTGGTGGTGTTGTTGCTGGATGTTGGGTCCAAAGTTGACTGGACAGGGCTCCGCCCCGTGTGCTGTTATGGCAAGCCGTTTTCGCTTAAAAGGTGCATAACATACACAGTTTCACCTAATCTCATGTTAATCTTGAGTACCTATAGTGTAGTACTGCATCCTTAATATCTCCAGAAAGTCTTTAGTTTTATCATATTTCTAAAAGAAAAATGCAGCTTTCCAATTCTCTCCGGAAAAAGCCGAGCTTCTGGAGCTAAGTTCGGCGATCACTCGTGCTCTGATTGCCAATAAAACGCAGACATTTGATGCCATTTCACTTACCATCTGCAGTTCTGAATCATGACCGGGATCTTTTATAGCTGGAACCGCTCCATCTTTCAGTATCAAACAATGTGCAAATCCAGCGTCAAACTGGGCCTTGTATATAAAACATTCGTCAACAAACACACTTGCAAAACTCCATTGCTGCCTGAATCTGAATACCGAAGGCTGAAATGCGCAAGTCACCCTGACTTTTAACCTGAAGAATGCTTTGCATTTCCGGTCTCCAGTGTTTCTAGTCAAATTAGCGTATATTCCGAGTTGATAATCTAATGTTAAACCTATTAAAATGTTTTTAAAAAGCACATGGCTCCATAGCGCAATCACTTGGCAATTATCACAATGACCGTCATTTGTCAGCGCCTCACTCCTCAAAGTTTAATGAGTGTGTAGATGACAGGAAGCTACCGACGTTAGCTACATTAAAAACAGATGAGGGCTATTTGAATGGGTTCCTATGAAGACCAGAAAAGAAGAGCATCCAATCTGACGTTAGAATTCGTAATGGCGGCCATCATCGATTTTCCTCAAGAAAAAGGTCTATAGTTGGGGAATTATACTGTATATAAATTTCAGGCATCAGGCAGCCGCTATTAACATGTGGGGCATTGAAATCGCTTTTGAACGCTTGCTTGTTTTTTACTTTCACTTGAGATTTGCGATCACATGTACTCTGTTTATACTACTGAGCGGCAAAAGCCTACTGACCACACATTTTACAAGATTAGATGTTTGTCAGTGGTGCTCAGGATCTGCAAATCATTTGCCATCAGTCATCTCTTCCTACTCTGTTTATGTGGTAAGTGAAATTTTATGTACTGTAATGTAACAGGCTACTGCTAGCAAGCGGCTAACCATGTCCCTTTAGTTTTTAGTTTTCCGTGCCTTTCCAAATACGGATTTACTATTTGGATACATTCCTAGTACAGAAAGTTTTTATTTTTTATTTTGCTTTTGAAGAAACAGTTGAGAAACACTTTAGTATGACAGCGTTTCAGTGCCACATTAAAAAAATAACAAAATCTAAGATTACGAGATTAAAATCATAATATTTCAAGGATAGAGTCAAAATTAAAAGAATAAAGTCAAAATATTTTGAATTTATTCTCATAATATTTTGACTTTACTCTTTTAATTCTGTCAATAAATTCAATAAACTCAAACTTGCAGAACACAACGTTAAAGACCTTTTATGTTAGAATACTTCATAAATCTACACTTTTTTGCCCAGAAGACCTATATTGTTTCATATCGTCATGTGAACATGATAATATCGAGACAGTTTTGCTATCAGGATACCACATCTTTACCTATTAATAATTATACATAAATATATATATATATTTAACATCTGTGCAAATATGTTAGAAAAGATGCATTGTGATACAAACAAATTTCTAATTGGCATTGTTACTATAGTAAGAATTTAATTGTAGAGCTCTCTAGCTGAATTGTTTCTAGTAAAAATGCAATTAAAATCGTTTATGTTCACTGCTAAAACTAACCTTTAGTGGGTTAGAGCAAATTAGGTAAATATCCAAAATGCCTCAATGGAGGTAGAACAGAGATACACAGCCTGTCTTAAAACCCACACTTGTGAAGCCTATGCATCAAAAAGAAAAGAATACATAAAAGACAGAACAGATAGGACCTCTATAGACAATATATATATATATATATATATATATATATATACATAAACTGCAAAAGAATTCTTGTGATAGTCAATAAAAGCATTATCAAAACTATGTGCCATAATTTTCCAGTTAAATTTTAACTTTTAAATTTTATTTAGATCCAAAACCAACATTATCTTTGTGTTGTGGTTCTCTACAAACAAACAAACAAACAAACAACATATTAAGATGGGCCTCTGAATCTGCCGAAGAAGAGGATGCTGTTAGTGAGGTTGTGTCTGATGAAGAACATGAAGGGATGATCTGCTATGAAACTCTGAAATTCTTTTCGATGGGGACAGTTACCCAATAAGAAAGCAGTAGCTGCTGCTGCCTCAGTGCCTTCCTCATTCACCTCAACAAATGCTTTGTGGATCACTGCTGAAATGGAGAGACCATTCTGACTGCTCATGCCTGTCAGATCAGCCTTTGTTTCCTGGAACACAGAGCTCATACCCATCTCTTGCAGTATTGCTGATAGGGAGCTCTGAACCTCCAGCTTGAACTTTGGCAAATGGACTCTGATTTCCATTGATGTGGCCATTTTGTCTCTTTCAGTCCAGTCAAGCAGCTTGTCAAGGGTCAACTCGCTCTCCAGCTGTCAAACACATAGACATGCATGCTGAAAAAAATAACACACAGAACCCAACTATTCTGTAGGATCAAAACTATTCATCTTTTTCTGATCAAGGCAATTTTGCTCACTTTCAGAAGAGGGTCAGAGCCATCCTCAGATTCATTTGGAAGAAGGATCAACATGCTGAGCTCCTTCTGTTTATATGGTAACTCCAGCACCTGCACTTTATACTCTGGGATGCACCTGAAGGGGAACTTTTTACTCTGGTACATCATTTTCACAGGCCGGCTCTCATTCTGAAGACAAATGTCATTAAATCAAGATATGCATAACACATACAAAATGAAGTTATTATTTATGGTTAGTGCATGTGTTGTTGGAAGAGTTACACTCTTAAAAATAAAGGTTCTTTATTGACATTGATTACTGATTATAATGACTCATATTGTCTTTTTACGCATTGCGTAAATATAACACCATGTCTCCATTTGTGATCATCGAAACAACAAACAACACTACTCTACACTGCTTGATTGAATAGCCAGTAGCAAATTCTTTAACTATGAAAACGTACTTACAGGCTGTGAATCTGAAGCGCCAGACTGTCCTTGCAAAGCTGAAATTGCCCCAATTTATTGCGTGCACAGTCGGCATTGTAGGCTACTCTCTCAGGTTCAGGAAACAGTCCTCCTTAAAATGCGTTGCACACACTTAAATATTGCATTTTAGTGTTTTGGAACAGTGTTGTAAATATTACTTAACCACAGATTTATAGCACTCATTTGGAAGGCCAAACAAAGTAGTTTCACATTCGCAAGGAAACACAGTGTCTCCACAACATGGCAGCGGTTACTACAATACTATAGCGAGAATAAAAGTTATGCCTTCTTTTTTTGCGTACACATTTTGGCAGAGTTATGCAAATCTTCCCACACCATGATGTAGATTTGTGGGGGCGTGTTTGAATGAGCCGTTTTAGTCTTAACTTTTATAAAGAATATCTCTTTGGGTTTGAGACTAATATTTGCAACTTTACAGATCTTATATACGCATGAACAGCTTGTAACACTCCCCAGACAAAGGAAAACACGAAAACATGAAATCACGAAATCGCATCATATGACCCCTTGAATGTTCTTTAAAATGGTTCTCTTAAGAACTGTTCACTAAAAGGCTCTTTGGGGAACCAAAAAATGGTTCCTCTATGACATCAACCTTTTGGAACCTTAATTTTTAAGAGTTTACTTACATGTAACTCTTGCAGCAGTTATTCGCAAAAGGTTTTAAAGTGTTTTCCAGGTGGCTTATTTGGTTACACCCCTAAAACAAAAACAGGAAAGTACCTGGTTTATTTTAAATGGCATTTCCTTCGTTTCTCTTGCTTTAAATTTGTGCATCCAGTTCCCTTTGAAGTAGGTGGCATTAACCAGAACTAGTCGAGTCATTCCAGTCACCGTTCCTGGCTTGAGAAGATCTTTGATTTTATCTGAAAACACAAGGGTTGTTGCTTCATATCTGTTTATTTTTAAGATAAAATACATGTATAATTAAGTCCAAAATTATTATTTAAGATATAATTGTTTTTATTTGTAGCAGAGCTGTATGGAGCTGATCTTCTCACTCTCTGTCTGCTCTTCCACCCATTTGTTAATAAGCTGTCGGGACACGTCAGATGCTCCAATGAAGTCCACAGCCTGAAGTTTGGCGTGGTACAGCTTCAGAGTGGAGTCCAAATACTCCTGCAGCACAATAAAAACTGTTTCTCAAAACACATCAAAATGTCTCAAAACTGAATGACAGAATGAACTCACAGGTAAGAAGTTAAATGTTTTCTCTCCATAGAGACGGTTGGCAAGTTTGAGGATGTAGGAGGCTGATGGTCTGTTGATAGTTGAGATGAGGGTCTCAAACTGAGAGTGAACATCAGAGACAAAACTAAAGGACAAAACCTGCAAAAAGAAAGACAGATGGGTAGATCTTACAAATCTGATTGACTTTTGAAGTTCGAAACTACACTAAAATTACTGGCACTAATGGCATATTTGTTCCTCATACCTTTGCTATTTCTTCAGATGTCTCTCCTCGGGCTCCCAAGTAAACCATGCTGAGTGCTGCGCTGACGCTCAGCGGGGAAAAGAACATGTTTTCCTCAGCGTTTCTAGCGATCAGAGCCCGATATAGATCCAGAGCGAAGAGACTGTTAGCCCGAGAAAGAGCCTCCATTGCTGATGACACTGCGAGAAATGCGAAATACTAAAACAATTGTAAGTACCATACTCTATGCAACCATCTTTCAAAAGTATAAAATGTAGTATTTTACTTTTAATAACGAAGTCCTTTCGGCGAACTCAGTTGTTCTCTTCGTTGGTTTGACAGCTTCACTGCATTCGTTTGTAAAGTGTTGCAGTAGGCTGCGTGTTCAAAATATTTACTGGATGTTCTAAAAGATGAGATTATCTTTAAAATGTTTAAAAAAACGTGTTTAATACTGCGCTGCACTGATATGGTGTTGTTGTGGCTGGATATCGGGTTGAGCGTTGACTGGACAGCCCCGTGTGCTGTTATGGCAAGCCGTTTTAGCTTAAAATGTTCTCAGCGTAACTCGTCCTAGTTGTATGTTTACTATTAAGAATTAAATTATAGAGCTCTAAAATAGGCTACAGTTCTTTTAGGAGTGAGCATCTCCATAACTGAGGCCGATGCAATACACATCTCGATGCATAGACATATATTGAAGATGCAGCACAGGTTACCGATGTGATGAGATATGATTCACACCTGTTATCATAGGATCTGATTCCGATTCCGAATCTGAATACCGTATTTGGAAAGTAAATGACATGTACTAAGGAACCCCCAGAGAGAGTAAATACAAGATGGGAGGAAAAAATACATTTCAATGCTTTCTCCCACAATTTTATAGTTGTGGGAATTATACAGTATATGAATTGCGGGCATCAGGCAGTCATAAAAGTAATAAAGGAATTAAGCCACATTGTGTTTTTGTGTTTTAGTTCATTTGACAGATACTGTGCTAATGCATAATGGCACAAAACACAACAATAAATACATTTTATGTTAGAATACTTTATAAATCTACACCTATATAATTTATCATCATGTGACCATGAAGATTTTGAGACAGTTTTGCTGGTATCAGGATACCACGATATTGATAATATTGTTACATCCCTATCTACTAATAATTATACATAAAGAGCAATTTTTAATTTTAAAATTTTTAATCTATGCAAATATGTTAGAAAAGATATATCTCAATACAAACTAATTTTTAACTGGCATTGTTACTATAGTACGAATTTAAGTAAGACAGAACAGACAGGACCTCTATAGACTATATATATATATATATATATATATTAGTGGTGTCAATCGATTAAAAAAAATTAACTAATTAATCGCACATTTTACCTGAAATTAATCGCGATTAATTCTACCTGACATTAAAGTTTTTAATTATACTTTTATATTGCAATAATTTAACTTTAATGCTTCAAATTAATGTAGAAACAACATAAAGAACATATATTTTTAATATTTGTTTAACGCCATCTTGTTTTAGGACTGAAGGCAAATATCACTGATTGATTTCCCCCCCCTAATACTTAACCATTGAATATATATATATATATAATCATTCAACATCACAGTATCATTAAGAGCTATCACTTTAACATTTATTAGACTTTAAAAAAAATAACTAATAATAATAATTTAAGTGAACTTGAAACAATCTTCACACAAACCCATTATAATAAATGTCATATAGGGCTAGTAGCTACCTGTGCCCTTCAGCAAGAAAATATAGCCTAAATTATATCAAATTCTAAATTATATAAAGATAAAACTTAGTTATTAATTTCCTCTTTTTAATTTTGTTCCTTAATTAACACACATCACAGCAACTGGTTATAAGGATATTTTGGCTGCTGTTACTATAAAGGTTGTCACTGCTGAACTTGATCTGACACTGCTTTGACCTATAAATAATACATTCTTACACGCACAGTTAAGGCAGCTTTAATCGTGTTTTTTTTGTGTGTGCACTGTAAAAAGTCATTCTGTAGGTTTGTAGATTTCATTAAATTTAATGTCTAAACTTTATTTAACAAAATTAATTTCTTGCTTTTTAAACAATTTTTTACATTAAATTTAATTAAAAATGACTAGAATAAAACCTACTCAATTCTTTTGTTAAAGATTTAGTTATATTTTTTAATCAACTCCAAATAGAGAGAATATTGAATGAAATCAACATGATGGAAATGAGCTGTTTTCAATTTACAAGCACTTCCTGTTACAACGGCCATGTTAATCAGCTCGTGAACAAGAGGCATTCATACCCTGAAGTTTCCTGAGGACAAAGCTGATCGGTGCTCTTTTTCAGTTAATTTCACAAAGGTAAGGAATATTATTTAATTTATATATGAAAAATCTGTTATTAATTGTTAGAATTGTCTGCTTTATCTAATATAGGCGTCAATCAAATGAAAAATTCGTTCATGTAGCCAATATTTTTGTATCTTAACAAAACTGCTGCTGAACGAACAACAGTTTGATGGCTGTAGGAATTCGTTGCTCATGAAGTATGGGAAATCATTAGTGATTAACATTAGCGCTGCCATTGAACAATGTGCACGCCGTTTCCGTCACTCTAATGCACTTCTCCATATCAATCCCTCATGTTGGCATATTACGAATAATAATCCATGAACATAAGTGCGTTTTGTTGAACAGAATCATAGGATTGAAATTCGAACATCAAATTATTTTATACATCTGTGAGGACCTGACCGGAGATCTGCCAGGACACTCCGCGTTAATCAAACAGTAAACACTGGCACACTAGCAACAGTGAAAGCGTGTATCTTTAGTAAATTAAAATCCGTTGAATCTAATCTTTCCGCATAGTTACACATCCTGTTCTTTTGTTATTTTGTGTTTCAGGAAAATAATAAATGATCGCTATAAATGTTACATATTTTGGTATACAGTTATTAACTTTCCACATTTCTATTAACTTTATTTTTGCAGAAGAGAACTTAAGAAGAACAGCAATGAAAAGAGAGAAAGACTGAAACCTGAGATGGAACTACTGAAGGTAAAGTTTATAATGAAGTATGCAAACCATTTGGCTACTTGTTGTTTTATATAAGGGTGAGATGAATTTTTTTTTCTTCACGATCAGTAGGTAGTACTTCCCCTTCAATTTAAATTATAATAAGTTAAGTAACAAATTATTGTAACAACCTAGAGTTAATTTCATGGACTTGAACAGAAAACATTCAATAGGAAATGTCTATTAATATAAGTTCAACTTGTATCAACTTCAGTTTCAAATCAGCTGTACAGAGGATAATACAGTGCCATTAGGTTTTTATTCAACAACCTATGTTGATAGATTCAAGCACTGTTTAATTTATAAAATGTACTAAAAATGTACTTAATCTTTTTTTTTTTTATCCCATGTGATGAAGCCAAATGGTGAAAGTAGCAAGGAACAAAATATTGTGGGGGCAGGAACACTGGGTGGCTTATGCAGTTTGTTGCTCACCTGTTGACATGTTTTGCACCCCTGTTTACGCCACTAATTAACCTCTCTGCGTAACGTTTATTTCTTTTTTTTTTTCTCAGGTGTTCTGTTGATATGACAAGAGGTGGTCATCATCTGTATTATAGAATTCATTGGGGAACATGGAGGAGACCTCATCAATGAATTCAAAGTAAGCAATCTTTATTTTAATATACCAGAAGTGTGAATG
The DNA here is from genome assembly GCA_033026305.1 of Cirrhinus molitorella. NCBI lineage: Eukaryota > Metazoa > Chordata > Actinopteri > Cypriniformes > Cyprinidae > Cirrhinus > Cirrhinus molitorella. Next base: position 34,642,309 of record CM065133.1, read on the forward strand.
GATATCAAAATTGTGTACTTCCTGAAGATGCCATAATATTGTTGATTGAACTTTCTGCTTAAACATATTGATGTTCCGATCTCATCTTTTGATCAATATTTCATAGGTTTTGAGTGACCCTGCTGTTGAAATGAAGACCGGACAGGAATTCAACAGCTTGTGATGGCAGTAATTGTGACCAAGACGGGAGCATCCATTGACAGTCCAAAGGACATTGGAAGTATTATCGAGGGGAAGAACGTTACAGGCCTTGAAGGTGTTCCCAGGGCTTGCTTCAAGTTCTCCTTGGTTTGATGCATTCACTGAATCTCCATTATCCCAGGCATCTAAAGTATACTTTAAGGTATTTGCGAAACCTATCTTGGATGGTGGTTATAGATTACTGAGTCTAGTCACTCAAGTCTAAACTGCTGACTTAAAAATCAAGTGTTTTTAACTCTTCTGTGATTTCATGTTACCAAACAAAGACTTCACATATTTGAACATATTGTGTATAGATGGAGAAAGATTCCAAAAAAATTTAACTGCATTGTTTATTTTAAACAATTTGTACCTAAAAAGAAAAAAAAAAGACTTTGTTCTGCAGACTTGAATTGTGGATTAAAAAAAAAAAAAAACAGCTGGTTCTGTTGAGAGAATATTGATGCTGTTGTAACTGTTGTTGGCAATAAAGCAGAAGTTTGTAAGTCATCTTTAAATGTATGTGTCTTTTATTCATACCTGAAATTATAAAAAAAAAAAAAAATCCACATTAAAAATAATAATTATGTGATTTGTATTAAATCAAAACAATTCCTTTAAGTAGTATTCATTACCATAGTGCTCTGATGAAAACAATATTTTTGTTTAAATTTCAATTCATTTTTTTGTGTGCTATTTGCATCTACTCAATTTCAATGGCTAATTTTTAAAGAAATTTTTGATTAATTTTAACTCATTCCTCAATAGTTGTTGAATTTAATTAATATTATTGCTTGTAATCTGTTGCCACAATTTTATTGAGTAGATGTAGTGTATTATTTTTTACAGTGTGTGTGTGAATTCATGTTTTACCTGACGATATAACTACGACTTTTGCATGCTCGCAGTTTCATTTGGGTTTAATATAGCCTAATACAGCGCGCGTCTGCACATTTGCGCGTGAACTTCAAGAGCGCGCGCTACAAGCAGAGTATATAGGCTGACAGGACAATTAAATTCTTTTTTACCGACATATGGCCTGACAGCATCTCATCTGACCGCAGTTCACTAACGTTTTACTTAAGCTCCCCGTCACCGGTACCGTTTCCGCGGTCGTTTGACTCGCGTCTGGTGCTGAAGTAAAGTTGGAGCGCGCATCTGAAAAGTCTCCTGTTTGATGTGTTCGTAAAGACGCTCTGCGCATTTAAATAAAAGCATTTCATAAGCAGTTGTGAGTGGGGTGGCCCCGCCCATGCGTTAATTGCGTTAAATATTTTGAACGCGTTAAAATGAAAAAATTAATCTCCTGCGTTAACGCGCTAATTTTGACACCACTAATATATATATATATATATATATATATATATATATATATATATATATTGACAAGAATTCTTTTGCAATTTCTGCATATATATATATATATATATATATATATATATATATATATATATATATATATATATATATGCAGAAATTGCAAAAGAATTCTTGTGATAGTCAAAAAAAAAAGCATTATCAAAACTGTGTGCCATAATTTTCCAGTTAAATTTTAACTTTAAATTTGTGTTTTTCATCTTGGTCCAAAACCAACATTAACTTATATCAAGATCAACATTATCAAACAAACAAACAAACAAACAAACAAACAAAAACTAATACCAGTATTTATTATTTTGGTGTTAGCCAGACAAACATCACATATTTAAGATGGGCCTCTGAATCTGCCGAAGAAGAGGATGCTGTTGGTGGGATTGTGCCTGATGAAAAACAAGAAGGGGTGATCTGCCATGAAGTGCTCCTCTCGTAACATACAGAATGCCACAATGGCTGCCGTAGCGGCTGCTGCCTCTGTGCCTTCTTCATTTACATCCACAAAGGCCTTGTGGGCCACTGCCGAAAGGAAGAGGCCACCCTGACTGCTCATGCCCGTCAGATCAGCCTCTGAACCCTGAAACACAGAGGTCATCCCCATCCCCATTAATATTTCTGCTAAGGAGCTCTCAACCTCCAGCTTGAACTTTGGCAAGTGGACTATGATCTCCGTATGGATGTCCATATTGTTTCTGTTGGTCCATTCATGGAGCTTATCAAGGGTCAGCTCACTCTCCAGCTGTCAAACACACATGCGCAAATTCTTTAAATCTCGGAATATATACCAGATAACAATTATCAAGTCAAGCAAATCTGTACAAAAACGTATTGCTGACCTTCAGAAGAGGGTCAGAGCCATCCTGTCTTTCCTCAGGAAGAAGGATCAACATGCTGAGCTCCTCCTTTACGTACGGCAACTCCAGCACTTGCAAGCGGTGGTCATACACATAGTTGAAGGGGAACTTTTTCTTCTGGTGCATCATTTGCACTGGCCTGCGCTCATTCTGATGGAAGACAGATGCACGTACCAATGAGAAAGTGAGCATAAAAAGAACATACAACTGCAATTGTACAATATTTTCCAAACAGACCTGGTTTATTTTAAATGGCATTTCTTTAGTGTCTTGAGCATTAAATTTCTGTTGCCAGTCCCCTTTGAAGTAGATGGCATTAACCAGAGCTAGTCGGGTCATTCCGGTCACCATTCCCTGCTTGAGAAGATCTCTGATTTTATCTAAAAAACATAAGTTTGCATTTCTAACTTCACATCTGTAGCTTTTTAAAAATATATTCTATCTACAGGTCCAAACTGATTCTTTCATCTGAAATAGAACTGATATGGAGCTGATCTTCTTACTCTCTGTCTGCTCTTCCACCCATTTGTTAATGAGCTGTCGTGACTCGTCAGATGCGCCAATGAAGTCCACAGCCTGAAGGTCAGCATGGTACAGCTTCAGAGTGGAGTCCAAATACTCCTGCAGGACACATGACAACAATCAGCAAAAAACGTCCACAAGAAAGACCTCTAAATTGAAAAAAAAAAAAAAATATATATATATATATATATATAAGTTTTAGCTTTGAAATATCCCATTGTTAAAGAATGGACTCACAGGTAAGAAACTGAAGGTTTTCTCTCCATAGAGGCGGTTGGCCAGTCTGAGGATGTAGGAGGCTGATGGACTGTTGATTGCTGAGGTGAGACTCTCAAATTGAGAGTGAACATCAGAGACAGCACTGAAGGACAAAACCTGCAAGAGAAAGAGTTGTTCGCATATTAACTGGATTTCTTTACAAAAGACAGACTTTGCTAATAGTTTTACAAAATTGTCATTTTTTATTATGCATTTCTCTTCCACTACATTATGCAAAACACTTCCACTTCCAGTCAAAATTTTGGACACACCCTCTCATTTAATGTTTTTAAAGAAGTATCTTATGCATATCAGGGCTGTTTTCACACCCTCAAAAATACAGGAAAAAAATGTAATATTGTGAAATATTATTACGATTTAAATCAATGTTTTTCTACATTATTATACATTAAAATTTAATTTATATCTGTAATTAAAGTTGAATTTCCAGAATCATTACTCCAGTAAATCATTCTAATATGCTGATTTATTATCAGTGCTGGAAACAGTTGCGCTGCTTAATATTTTTTTTGGAACCTGTGATACTTTTTTCAGGATTTTTTGATCAATAAAAGGTTAAACAAGAACAGCATTTATTTAAAATAGAAAGGTTTTCTAGCAATATACGTTACTGTTCAAAAGTTTGGGTCAGTAAATTTTTATTCTTCCTTTTTTTTTTTTTAAAGAAATTAATACTTTTATTCACCAAGGATGTGTTAAATTAATTAAAAAAGTGCTAGCATAGATTTACATTGTTAGAAAAGATTTATATTTTGAATAAATGCTGTTCTTTTTAACTTGTTATTCATCAAAGAATCCTGAAAAAACAATCACAGGTTGCAAATTTTTTTTTTTGATCAAATAAATGCAGCCCTGATGAACATAAGAGACTTCTACATTAAACGAGAGGGTGTGTCCAAACTTTTGACTGGCAGTATATATATATATAAATTCATGTCCCTGTTGCACTTAATGTTTACACTAAGTGCAAATATAGCAGGATTTTCTGCTATTTATACTACTTATTGCAAATAGTGGCAATTATCTGCATCTCAGTATTGGAGTACATTACAAAACACTCTGTAATAATAACATACTGAGTGTAAATTATAATTTTTATTCAAATAAAAAAATGGATGTCACCTTATTGAGACAATAAGTCCCTCCCTACACCAAGCCTAACCCTACCTAATAATTTAAGTTCAACTTTTCGATTATTTCCTTATTATCTAATTAATATTGATATTAATTTTCAATTAATATTGAAAATACATGCCTTTTCGACTTGATATTTGATTTGAAAAGGTAAAAAAAAGTTCTGCAAAACTCAAAGTCAATGGAAAGAGGGGAGGGGCATGTCTCCGCTGTGACTTTACCTGCGGGTGTCGCTGTTGGACAGTCTTACTTTAGAAAAACAAGTGACTTCTAGACTTTTAAAATCATATTTATTCGAATTTGCACTGTTTTATTTCTGCAATATCGATTTTCTCATCCAATTTTGAGAAGAGGAGACACTGCCTCCCTTGCCTCCTCGGAGGAAACACCCCTGGTTAAGACTGAAGAGCCTGTTCTCAGCATATTTATTACAAGGAGTAAACAAAATTAAGGTTTTGATTTAATTATTGCTGGAGTCTGATGTCATTTGCCAAACCAAGCATTTACATACATTATCTAGGCCAGAACATAAAACAAATGATGGCAGCAAGCTCAGGACAGACATAAATTGGCTTTTGTGGCTAAAACCTGGCATATTTCAGTTCTAGGTCATTTCAGTTGTGTTTTCTTTCAGACCTGGATGCTGTTTTTCTGTTTTTAAGCTCCTTCTAATAGCATGCAAGAGAGGTATGCAGCTGTGATCACTTGTTTACACTACTTCAGCTCTGTTGAGTCAGTAGTACTATGGCAAGCCGTTTTGACTTTTATTCATTCACAGGATATGAATTCTTGATATTAACAATTCAGTTTTCACTAATTAAAATTATATTTCTTGATCTCAAGAATTGTATTTTCACTAGTTAAATGTCACCATAGACTCCCATTCAAATTTAATTGTTAATATCTGTAAATGTATTTCAACATGTTACATTTCTTATTTCTGATATCTGAAAATGTATTTCTGTTATCAATAATTAGGAGAGTAATTTCAGATATCTAAAATGGCATTCTTACTAGTAACAATCCCATTCATGATATCAGAAATGAACATTAGTCACTAGTAGCAATTGAATTGTTGATATCAAGAATGGACACCACGTAATTATTGATATAAAAAATAAACGTTTTTACTAGTGAGAATTGTATTTCTGATATGTGAAATTGAAATTTTAACTAGTAAGAAATCAATTCTTGATATCAACAATTAAATTTGAATGGTGACATTGGTAACATTTAACTAGTGAAAATACAATTCTTGATATCAACAATTAGTTGAAATTCAATTCTTGATATCAATAATTCAATTTCTGCGAGTGATGACGTCATTGTTGATATCAAGAATTAACCTTTTTACTAATGGAAATGTAATTCCTGATATCAAAAATTGACATTGTTACTAGTAAAAATCTAATTTCTGACATCAGGAACTATAATTTTAACTAGTGAAAATTTAATTGTTGATATCAAGAATTCACATCCTGCGAATGAATAAAAGTAAAAACGGCTTGCCATAGTATCTCGGTAGTTCTATGTCTAGTTCATCAATACATGTCAAATGGTTTGCATTTGGTTTCAGTCTAAGCATGTACATATTCTTTCTAATAGATTGATGATGTATGCTAGAAGTCAGCATATAGCACTGCTGTGTTGCAACTTGGAATATTTTCATTACTCCTATATGTTAGTTAATATGTAACTGCAGCGGTTGTACCTACCCAGTATTGTAAACGATAGCTTTGCAGTCAAAGTCAAACCATAAATGACCACATTATTCATTTTTAGTTACATCTATATTCTTATCCCTATGTATTAGGCCTATTTTAAAATCTGATTTATTATTCTTACTTAAATTCTCAAATAATTCTGAGATTCTGTGAGAATGAAAGGTATTTTTTCACTAAATCTACCTTAAACTATAGTCTGAATTTGAGAAATGCATCTCTGTGCTAAGCTCACAGCAAATATTTACCCATTTGACATCTGCCTCACCCCATTTTTTCTGTCAAACAGGGTTTTGTTTTCTCTTCCTTGTTTTGGGTTGTGGTTTTGTTTTCGACCCGGATTTCACAATCACGGACTGTAAGTGTGCAGAATGTCACTGACAAAAAAAAAAAAAAAAAAAAAAAACTCCCACATAAACATGTGCTTGTTCTCCAGATGCTTATACTTCATACCTTTGCCATTTCTGTGGCAGTGTCTCCTCGGGCTCCCAAGTAAACCATGCTGAGGGCTGCGCTGATGCTCAGTGGGGAAAAGAACACATTTCCCTCAGCGTTTTTCTCGCTCAGAGCCCGATAGAGATCCAGAGCGAAGAGACTATTAGCACGAGAGAGACCCTCCATGATGACACTGCAAAAAAAGTGCCCCACAATTTAATTTATGCAACCATCGTTAAAATGCATATAGCGCAATATTTTCAAAAAGCAGCTTACTGAAAAAGTATAAACAAGTGATATGGTTTATGGATGTCCCGCGTTATCAGGCAATACAAACATAATCATACTGCAGTCCATTATAATAATACAATGTCTTTTTGTTTGAACAAAACTAGTAATATGTCTAAAAATGTAATTCCCTCAAAGAGATTTGATTAGACGTAAGAGAAACGCGGAAGTCGGAAATACGTTTATTCTCATGGGAAACGTCTATCCAGTTCCGAGCGCCTGTTTTTGTGAATTGTATGTGTGCAAAGTAAGTATTACCCACCTTTTATAAAAGATGCTTGTTCCAAACGTAGGCTACGTCTGTGTGAAAGAGAAACCTACCCTGGAGTCCTGCGATATAAATGGACCAGCAACGCCCATAAAGCGCAGAACAAGCGAGACAGGCAAACCGCATTAGTTAGACATATCACAGGTGAGTCAGTCACGCACTCCCCCGCACTTTTATTACCTTTTCATGTGCTCCCCTTATTTTACTGCATGCAGTGCAACTTTAAAAGCAGTCAAATTCGAAAATGAGTGAAACTCCAAGTTTGAAATTGAAATTCTAGGTTGTTGGAATGTTTGAGTGTGTTTTCTTTGGAGAGACACAGAGAGAGAGATACACTTTGTTTTGTCAGCAACACAAGGCAAATGCATTCAATGAATGTGACAGCTCTGGACTAATCAGTTGGACTTTGCACATAAAGGGTGAGTCACACTGTTGGATCAGAGGTTCTGCAGGATAAAACCTTGTCAAAGGCCTTTCACAATAGGGGCTTTGTTTGTGGAGGAGGTGTTTGTCTGAAATGCTTCTTCAGTCCAGTGTTTTCCTGTAGGTGTTTTAAAAATGGTACTGTTTTCTTGATTGATATATTGTGTATACAGGTGCATCTCAAAAAATCAGAATATTGTGAAAAAGTTATTTTTTATTGTACGTTATAAAAAAAAACATATATTCTAGAAGTAAAACATAGCAAAAGAAAGTAAAACATTCTAAAAAAAAAAAAAAAAAAAATTATTTATTTTTTTATTTTGATGATTAAAGCGTACAGCTCATGAAAGTCAAAAATCCAGTATCTCAAAATATTAGAAAATTACATTTGAGTTTCATTAAATGACCAGGTATCTCATGTTCTTTGAAACCACACTAATGGGGAAGACTGCTGACTTGGCAATGGTCCAGGAGACAATTATTGACATCCTCACAGAAGGTCATTACTGAATGTTGGTGGCTGTTTACAGAATGATGTATCAAAGCATATTAAATGCAAAGTTGACTGGAAGGAAGAAATTGGGTAGGCAAAGGTACACTAGCAACAGAGATGACCGCAAGCTTGAGAACAGTGTCAAGTAAAGCCGATTCAAACTCTTGGGAGAGCTTTACAAGGAGCAGAATGAAGCCTGAGTCAGCCACACTCAGACGTCTTCAGGAAAAGGACTACCAAGCCACTTCTGAAAGAGAAACAGCGTCAGAAGCATCTTACTTGGGCTAAGGAGAAAAACAACTGGACTGTGGCTCAGTGGTCCAATGTCCTCTTTTCAGATCAAAGTTAATTTTGCTTTTCATGTTGAAATCATGGTCCCAGAGTCTGAAGGAAGACTGGAGAAACACAGAATCTAAGCTGCTTGAAGTCCAGTGTGAAGTTTCTAAAGTCAGTAATGATTTGGGGTGCGTGACGTCTGCTGGTGTTAGTCTATTGTGTTTTATCAAGTGCAAAGTCAATACAGCCATCTACCAGGAGATTTTGAAGCACTTTATGCTTCCATCTGCTGACGAGCTTTATGGAGATGCTGATTTCCTTTTTCAGCAGGATTTTAGCACCTGACCACAGTGCAACAACCACTTGGTTTGCTGATATTAGTATGCTTAATTGGCCAGCTAACATGCCTGACCTGAACCCCATTGAGAATCTAGGGGATATTTTCAAGAGAAAGGTGAGAAACAGTCAATCCAACAATATACAGATGACCTGAAGGCTTATTAGTGCCTCAGCAGTGCCACAGGCTGATCACTCTTGAGTGCATAAATGAACATACTTCAAAGAACTTTTCTGTTTTGCAAATCCGTTTTTTGATTGATCTTTGGAAATATTCTAATATTTTGAGATACTGTTTTTTTTTTTTTTTTTTTACTTTTTTAATGCACTGTAAGCTCTGTTCATCAAAATAAACCAAAATAACTTTTGAAATGTTTTACTTTACATGTAATGAATCTAGAATAAATGAAAGTTTCAGTTTTTGAAACAAGTTACAAACAAAAAATTAACTTTTTCACAATATTCCATTTTTTTTAGATGCACCTGTATGCAGTATTTATTTCTTCAGGTTACCTGAGGTTGCTACCTTAAGAGATAACACAAATCAACTGGCATGATAAGGAATTATGAATGAAAAAGCCAGCTACCTTACTATCATATCAATGTCAGTATCATATAATTGCACATTAAGTAGCAGATTGAGCAGTTAGCTGAAAATTGGACACATTCTGTTAACTTAAATAGAACTACACACACACACTGAAAACAGTTATGCTGCTTAATAAAAAATCTCTAATTTCAAAATCATCCTACATCGCTGCAGAAGTACCGACACAATGTTTACAAAGTGAACAACAGGTCAAACGCTCTTTACAGATAAAGGTAAAACAACAGTGTAGTACGATTTTGAAGTTTTAGGAGAAAATGAGATTTTTAATGAGGTTTTTCGACATACCCGAAATGTCTTGTGCATTGCAAAGCTAGACTAAATGAGCATTTGTGGTTAAAAATTGTATAATTCACTTTTTTTTTTGGAAAATAACCAATCGTCTCGCTACATAAGACTTCTTCCTCAGCTGGGACCGTTTACAGCCCCTTGAAACTGCATTTAAACTGCATTTTGGAATTACAAGAGATAGTGTAGAGAAATAAATCACAAGCGTTGGTCCAACCTGAAACGAAACCTTGCAGCTCTCAAATCTCATTCTCCATTCCTCTTATTTTAAAGGAGAATTTCACTTCCAGAGTAAAAAAAATTCTAATAATATACAAACATGTCATCCGAGATGTTCATGTCTTTCTTTCTTCAGGCGCAAAAGAATTATTTTTTTCTTGAAAGTTTTTGAGGAAAACATTCCAGGATTTCTCCATAGAGGACTTCAATGTGACCCAACAGGTTGAAGGTCCGAATTGCAGTTTCCGTTCAGCTTCCTTAGACAAGACCCTTATTCATTAGCTGGGATTGTGTAGAGCCCTTTGAAGCTGCATTGAAACTGCAATTTGGACCACCACTATATGAAGGAAAATCTTTTAAATGTTTTAGCATGAACCTGGAGCAGCACATCAATAGACTATTTAACACTATTGAACACTGACACGACAAGGTTGTACAATAATACAACTTTTAAGGGCATATACCCCTGCACAATGACGTTTGTGAGCCACTAGATGGCAGAATTACTCATGTATTATGTCATGCAGGTGCATGTATTGAAAAGGCATTTAAAAAATGCTGCTTTCATTTTGAATTTAACTCTTACATAAGAACTTGTTTGTATTACAGTTTATTGCATAAGCACATATTTGATAATGTAATATTTTCATAACATGGAATAGCAGTTTTTGTTTCTATGTGCAGGATACTGTGTAGTTATGTTTTGGACAGACAGACACACACACACACACACACACACACACACACACACACACACACACACACACACACACACATTCAAACACACAGCATCGCTGCTCTTGAATTACACACATACAGCAGCACAGATTGAGGTTTAAATAAAACTCTTCATGTCAGCACCATGGTTTGCTGTTTCCACACCTCACAGTCCATGCATACTTCGACCAGAGAGAGTGTGCGTGTGTGTTTAGTGTTAAATAGCTCTAGTATGTCCCCAGAAGTTAGCTAAATTTGACAACCTCCCTTTGGGGACATTTGAGGACATAAATATAGCAGATAATGTATTTGACTAATATTAAAAATGTTTTATGTTAGAGTTAGGGTTTGGAAAATGATTTGTGTGTAAGAATTAGCTTCATATAAAGCGGTAGAAATCTATGCTATGTCCTCATTTGGATACCTAACTCAATGTGCAAGTATGTGAATGTAAGAGGACAGAGAAGTGCTCTCTGGACGTAATGGGGAATGCTTGGCTATGAAAATACTGTGTGTAACATTGCTCTGTGGCTGACAGACAAGCAGGCACACACACACAGCTTCCTGAGTGTACCAAACATCTGCAAATGTCCCACCAACACAGACAAAGATACACCCAGACATGCACTTTCCTTGACCTCATTCCCAAAACACCCGAGAAGTGATGTTGCAAGCATAAAGGATGTGTAAATAAATATAAAACAACAACATTAACTATAATAACAATTATTAGAAATGAAACATTTGAAATGCTGACTTTCTGTTATTTGACCATGAAACGTTAGAACCATTTATATGTATTACATGCTCATACAAGTTGATGAAAAGACAAGAGCAGCTGCAGTTTGGCTTTGATCCTGCTATTTTCAATGAGTACCCAATCCATCATATATACAACACAAGTGCCAACCCATAGCATAGCTAACCTATATTCCGACACAATAAAGGAATCTTTATAACTTTAACTACAGGGACACAAAGTGAGTAGAGATCACCTGTTGAACTCTCTCAAATGAGCCAAGGAGAACAGAATTTGACCTGGTTCTTCTGTCTCACTAGATTTGCCATTCTCAAAGGCACTAGATGAATTGTTATCTATCTGTAGATGCGGCTTTGCCATTTTGCCTACATTTGACCTCTACCTTGAATGGCATTATAGAAACAGCACTGTTGCAAAAATAGTGCACATTTAAGTCTTAAAGACTTAGTCCATGAGGTGGTTTCTCACTGATGGTTCAATCACAGCTGAAGGCTATAAATAATATGAGTGACAAGACAAAGGTTTATTAGACTTCAAAAGGCAGAGAGCGGGTGCTTCAGACTGAATTATCAGCACTTGTAGAATAGGAAAACATTGTAACAGGATAACCTTGAAATATCACTTTTAAAATCATTCTGATGGTAAATTGACTTACAGTGTTCTTACTATAAAACTTACTGTTCTGGAAGTGAGTTTCATTTAACTATAGAAGCCTGTTTTCACCACTGAATAAAAAAATGAATTTTTTTCTCAGAATTGCGTGATACAAACTCACAATTCTGACTTATTTTCCCAGAATTGTGAGATATAAAGTCACAATTTTGATAAATTTAGTCAGAATCGTGAGAAATAAAGTCAGAATTGCAAGATGAAAACTGACTTTTGCAATTCTGACTTTTTTTCTCATAATTGCATGATATAAACTCATAATTGCGAGAAATAAAGTCAGAATCGTGAGAAATACAATTTCGAGACAAAAACTTTAGGGCTGTCAAACGATTAATCATGATTAATCGCATCCAAAATAAAAGTTTATATTTACATACTATATGTGTATTTACTTTGTATATTTATTATGTACATATAAATACACAAACATGCATGTATATATTAAAACAAAATATTTATATGTATATATATTTATACCCGTATACAATTTAGATTATAAATAAATATAAATATTTTGTATATAAATCTAAAATATTTTTCCTTAATATATACATGTATGTGTTTGTATTTAAATATGCATAATAAATATACACAGTACACAAATATATAGTATGTAAACATAAACTTTTATTTTGGATGCGATTAATCGCGATTAATCATTTGACAGCACTAAAAAACTTGCAATTGCAAATGAAAAATGCAAGTTTGTATCTCTGTATTCTGACTTTATAAACTCACAATTGCAAGAAATAAAGCCTGAATCATGAGAAATAAAGTAAAAAAAAATTCTCACAAATGCAAGTGTATCTTGCCATTCTGACTTTTTTTCTTGAAATTGCGAGTTTATATCTCGCAATTCTGACTTTTTTCTTAGAATTATGATATATGAACTCGCAGTTGTGAATTATAAAGTCCAATTTTGAGGAAAAAAAAGACTGATATTTTGTCAGAATTGTGACTTTTTATCTCACAATTCACAATGCAAGATATAAACTCAGAAAATAATCTCACAATTGCTAGATATAAACGTGCAATTCTGACTTTATTACTCAGAACTACGAGTTTATACCTCACAATTTTATAACTCACAAAAAACTAAACTAAAGACTTTATTCACGCATGCATGATACTGACGTGAACATCGAAGACTGACACAGAAGAGAAGAAATTGTTGAATAAAGTAGTCACTTTTTACTTTGTTTGCACACAAAAAAGTATTCGTAGCTTCATAAAATTATGGTTGAAGCACTGATGTCACATGGACTGTCTATGCAGGGTCAGAAAGCTCTTGGTTTTCATAAAAAAAAAAATCTTTTCATATAAATTTGTGCTCCGCAGACGACTGAAGGTCTTTGAAATGAAGCGCCTGACCTGGGCTACAGAGAAGCAGCACTGGACTGTTGCTCAGTGGTCCAAAGTACTTTTTTCGGATGAAAGCAAATTTTGCATGTCGTTCGGAAATCAAGGTGCCAGAGTCTGGAGGAAGACTGGGTAGAGGGAAATGCCAAAATGCCTGAAGTCCAGTGTCAAGTACCCACAGTCAGTGATGGTCTGGGGTGCCATGTCAGCTGCTGGTGTTGGTCCACTGTGTTTTATCAAGGGCAGGGTCAATGCAGCTAGCTATCAGGAGATTTTGGAGCACTTCATGCTTCCATCTGCTGAAAAGCTTTATGGAGATGAAGATTTCATTTTTCAGCACGACCTGGCACCTGCTCACAGTGCCAAAACCACTGGTAAATGGTTTACTGACCATGGTATTACTGTGCTCAATTGGCCTGCCAACTCTCCTGACCTGAACCCCATAGAGAATCTGTGGGATATTGTGAAGAGAAAGTTGAGAGACGCAAGACCCAACACTCTGGATGAGCTTAAGGCCGCTATCGAAGCATCCTGGGCCTCCATAACACCTCAGCAGTGCCACAGGCTGATTGCCTCCATGCCACGCCGCACTGAAGCAGTCATTTCTGCAAAAGGATTCCCGACCAAGTATTGAGTGCATAACTGAACATAATTATTTGAAGGTTGACTTTTTTTGTATTAAAAACACTTTTCTTTTATTGGTCGGATGAAATATGCTAATTTTTTGAGATAGGAATTTTGGGTTTTCATGAGCTGTATGCCAAAATCATCAATATTAAAACAATAAAAGGCTTGAACTACTTCGAGTTGTGTGTAATGAATCTAAAATATATGAAAGTCTAATGTTTATCACTACATTACAGAAAATAATGAACTTTATCACAATATGCTAATTTTTTGAGAAGGACCTGTATATGGTAAGTAATTAATGACAGACAGACAGATTTTTGGGTGAACTGTCCCTTTAAGTTGACTTCTGGTCAGTAAATTCCTCCCCAACCATCCTCATGGTATTTGGTTAATCAAAAATGAAGTATTTATGGGATATTAAAAAAAAGAATTGACAAGTTTTTAAATCTGTTTTATAATATGTAGATACTGTATTTCTTTGAGATAAGATTTTGTTCTTTGGTTGGTTTGGTGACTTTTACAGACATGAAATCCTCCTTACTCTCGACACAAACACATACATATACACAGGAAAGGGGAACACATGGCATTGAAATTCCACACCCTCCACAATAACATGTTTAACCCCCTTCCCACTCCCTGCGCTTCTCTTATCCCCTACATCCCTCCACCCCCGCCTCACATTTACACTTGACTCGTCTCTGACTTTGCTGACCCATTCCCACATCCCACAGACTCTCTCTGTCCTTGCTTATTTAACTGTGTGCCATTGACACAGTGTGTACTATGCGGACAAGACACTATGCATGAGACTGATCCTACATTGATGGCTAAACATCCTTGATACAAACTGTTTACATCGAAAGGAAGAGAAAAGGGAGAACCTCAACTGGAGCGACTTGCCAACCCGCCTAATCAAATGTAAGTGGAAACTAAATGATGCATAACAGTATGATATTATATAATATAAATATGCTACAGTAGTAATTTGTACTGCAATCCTATATGCTTTTGTTGAAAGTAACAGCTGCTGTGGTGTTGCATTAACAAGCCTCTACACGCAAACACACAGGCAGCATGCCTAATGAATCAAATACTTAAACTTTATCAAAATGCATGTGCATTGGTAAATGTTTGTGTTGAATTCATTTGATTTATTAAGTGGAAAGTGAATTGAAGTATGTGTAATTTTACACTGCACGTCTATGACCATTAGGCAGCTGCAAAAGTGATGGTGTTGATATAAGATCAGAGATTAAATGTTCCCTGGTGCATCTATGTATGAGTACAAAATGGCTGTATTTATTTTCATTTTACAACAGCGTTGTAAAGACATTGATTTAAACCTATATAAAATACACTTTCTTTGGGCAGAGCTTTAAGGTTAATCTGGGCTAGCTTCGGAACGCAAATGTTTTCCCTACCATATGTTATCAAGTGAAAACTGTCAGTCAAAAATAATTAAGAAGAAGTGACGTCAAAGAAGTTACGTTCCAAGAAGCACGCTGCCAAAATCTCACTGCAGTTCTTGGCTAGGGGGCTAACGTAATGATATATTCTCTTAGGGCCCTATCAAAGGAACATCCTAACCCCAGAATCATGCATAATCTTTTTAGTTACCATGTCCACTTTGTTTAGGATCTAATTTAAGACATTTTTAACTGACATTTTTATACTGATTAAAAAATTAACTTAATGTTCTGTTAAGGGATGTTTGCCTTTCTAGAACACCTGCCAGATGTTATATGTTGCATTTTTTAATGTTTATTTTTATTTAAAGTTGGCATGATCTTAGAATAGTTATTTTAGTTATACCCTTCAAAAAGCAGGATAAGGTCGCAGACCGAGTATGATTGGAGTTCGACAGCACAAGTATGTAAATAAATACATAACAATTAACCAGAGTGTCTTAAAAAACTCTTTCGTGTTATATTAAAAGCTTGTTTGTTGTCTGTTTAAAGTTAAAACAAAATCCTCGTTTACAAATCTGCTTCAGTCTCTTTTAATAAAAATCTTAACCTCTGACTCATTCATAAAAACAGTATCTTATCACCATTTAATGTTGTAACAATTTAACTAAACACAGATACTTCTCAATACCAAATACTATTATTAAATACTACTATTATTTATATAAAATATTATTTATTGAAAAACACATCACAAACAGCCATCATAAAAGTGACTAAGGAATTCAGTCAAAAGTACAAAGGCAGCGCTCTGATAATAATAATAAACAATAAAGTTATATAAAATATAAAGTTCTGAGACTTTATATGCCCTCAGCCAAAACTATTTACTATTTGCTATAAACAAATAATAGATTAATGATATTAAGATTTACACAAAATGCATTATATCTCATGTTTAACCACTTTTGAGACATCAGAGACAGTGACAAATTTCAGAAGTGCTGGCCGTGGTAAGGCTGCTCTAGGTGGGTTCATGAGGGCTAAACTGCTGCTTCAAATTTTCAATCTCTATTAACAAACCATATATCTGAAGTCTAGACACAAAAACTATTATTTATTAAATTATAGAGGATTTGGCAAGAGTGCGGCAAGAGGAGTGATACAAATAAAGAACGGTTCCTGTAGTGATATTGGATGAATACAGTCAAAAGTTTGCAGAATCTGCAAAATGTTAATTTTTTTAGCAAAATAAGAGGGATCATGCAAAAAATGCATGTCATTTTTTATTTTTTATCTGACTTGAATAAGATATTTCAAAGACGTTCACATATAGTCCACAAGAAAATATAATAGTTACATTTATAAAAATGACCACGTTCAAAAGTTTACATACGCTTGATTCTTAATACTGTGTTGTTACCTGAATGATCCACAACTGTTTTTTTTTTTTTTTTTTGTTATTCAGTGATAGTTGTTTATGAGTCCCTTGTTTGTCCTGAACAGTTAAATTGGCTACTGTTCTTCAGAAAAAATCATTCAGATCCCACAAATTCCTTGGTTTTTCAGCATTTTTGTGTATTTGAACCCTTTCCAACAATGACTGTATGATTTTGAGATCCATCTTTTCACACTGAGGACGACTGAGGGACTCATATGCAACTATTATAGAGCCAGGGGGTGAAAACTTTTTGAATTTGAAGATCATGGTACATTTAAGTAATTTTGTCTTCTTGGAAACATGCAAGTATCTTCTGTAGCTTCTGAAGGGCAGTACTAAATGAAAAATATGATATTTAGGCAAAATAAGAAAAATGCACACAACTTCATTCTGTTCAAAAGTTTACACCCCCAGCTCTTAATGCATAGTTTTTTCCTTCTGAAGCATCAGTGAGTGTTTGAACCTTATCTAATAGTTGCATATGAGTCCCTCAGTTGTCCTCAGTGTGAAAAGATGGATCTCAAAATCAAATAGTCATTGTTGGAAATGGTTCAAATAAAAAAAAATGCTCAAAAACCAAAGAATTTGTGGGAGCTGAAGGATTTTTCTGCCGAACAGCAGGCAGTTTAACTGTTCAGGACAAACAAGGGACTCATGAACAATTATCACTAAAAAAAAGACAGCTGTAGATCATTCAGGTAACAACACAGTATTAAAAATCAAGTGTATGTAAACTTTTGAACTGGGTGATTTTTATAAATTCAACTATTATTTTCTCTTGTGGACTATATGTGAATATCTTTTATGTAAAATATATTATTCAGGTCAGTACTAAATAAAAAATAACTTGCATATTGTGTGATCCCTCTTATTTTGCTAAAAGAATTAACATTTTGCAGATTCTGCAAGGTGTGTGTAAACTTTTGACTTCAATTGTATCTCATGCTTGGAAAGACCTCTCAGCCAATCAGATTTGAGAACCAGAAAGAACTAATGTATATTTATATTATAAATGCTGGCACTGATAATACTGTCACAAATGTATCTCGGGATATGCTGACGGAGAGTCAAAGAGTTTGCCTTTCATCACTGTAGCATAAGCCATTCAAAGCCCTTTAATTGAGACTCTGTAACACTGCACCAGAGAATACGACAGCAAGGCCACAATCATGGTACATAGTTGTGCACCCATTGCACCATACTGGACAAAATGACAACAACAATTTTCTACTATTGTCCACTATTAATGCCCTGCAAACCAAAGTGTTTCATGGGATTTGTTCTCCTCTATATCAAAATAATAGTGTCCGGCATTATTGAAAGAGACCTAAAGTGAACCTAAAATACCAAACTAATAGAAAGGAACCAAGATTCTTATGTAATTCTGGGGGATAATGCTTCGCCACAGGCGCCAGAGCTGATTGAGGCTTGTGTCTGGTTTGAAAATAGAGCGCTGTTCTTGTTGCTGGGGTGTCCCGGCCCCAGGGGGATCACTTCACTCTAGGACTCTCTGTTACCCCAGGGCATGCAGATGGATCAACGTGCTATGCGCAGAATGGCATCTCAACTGATCCTTTGGAAAGAGAACAACACACTTAGTTCTTATCAGAGTATGTTGAGGTAGAGCTGATGTCTAAATGCAGCCTAGATCATTGGTGACAGATCTGGTGCACAAATTGTAGGATGAGTAATGTGAAAGCTTTTTTGTCATATTGTGACCCTGGACCAAACCAAAACCAATTCGCTGGGGTATATTTGTGGCAATAGCCAAAAATGCATTGTATGGGTCAGAATGATTGATTTTTCTTTTATGCCAAAAATCATTAGGATATTAAGTAAAGGTAATGTTCCATGAAGATATTTTGTAAATTTCCTACGGTAAATATATCAAAACTTAATTTTTGATTAAAATATGCATTGCTGGAAAACCTTAAAGGTGATTTTCTCAATATTTTGATTTTTTGGCACCCTCAGATTCCATATTTTCAAATATTGTCCTATCATAACAGACCATACATCAATGGAAAGCTTATCTATTCAACTTTCAGATGATGTATATATCTCAATTTCGAAACATTGACACTTATGACTGGTTTTGTGGTCCGGGGTCACTTAATCTGTTTTAGCATCTTTTTGAGTCTCAGTACTTTTTCAGCAGTCATATTGTAGAAGTCCATACCTTGAAACAAGATAATTATTTTCTCTATATATGGAGAATTGTCTTTCACCACCTTTTTGGTCACCACCTGGCCTGAGTGCTTGAAGTTAAAGCACAAAATGACCATCTGACCCCCATAAAGCTGCTTATAGCTGCTAACCTCAACCAATACCCAGACGTCAGCATTGACCTCCACCTGCTCAATGACCCAACACACATAATCATGCACTCGTACACACCTAATCTGCTCTTGTGTGTAATAGAGTCCAGTAAAACAATAGACTTTTCACTACAGACTAGATGGATATAGACTATTAGATGTTGACTATTGTCCATGCTCTTGGAAGTGATCTTTTCCTCAAAAATATGATTTAACTGTATACGTTTTGTCACGTTCTATAAACTACACTACAAGTCAAAAGTTTGGACACACCCTCTCATTTAATGTTTTTTAAAGAAGTCTCTCATGCTCATCAAGGCTGTATTTATTTGATCAAAAATACAGAAAAAAACCCAGTAATATTGCAAAAATGTTATTACAATATAAAATAATGGTTTTTATTTTAATATACTTTACAATATAATTCCTGTGATGCAAAGCTGAATTTTCATCAGCTGTCTTTCCTTCAGAAATCATTCTAATATGCTGATTTATTATTAGAATTATCAATGTTGGAAACAGTTGTGCTGCCAAATATTTTTTGCAACCTGTGACTGTTTTTTCAGGATTCTTTGATGAATAACAAGTTAAAAAGAACAGTGTTTATTCAAAATATAAATCTTTTCTAACAATGTAAATCTATGCTATCACTTTTTATTAATTTAACATATCCTTGGTGACTAAAAGTGTTAATTTCTTTCAAAAAAGAAAAAATACAAATTGACTGACCCCAAACTTTTGAAGAGTAGTGTATATTGTTAGAAAACCTTTCTATTTAAAATAAATCTTGCTATTTTTATTGATAAAACAAAAATCCTGAAAAAATATCACAGGTTCCAAAAAAAAAAAAAAAAAAACTGTTTCCAGCACTGATAATAAATCTTCATATTAGAATGATTTTTGAAGGATCATGTGACACTGAAGACTGGAGTAATGATTCTGCAAATTCAACTTTAATTACAGATATGAATTAAATTTTAATGTATATTAATATAGAAAAACATTTATTTACATCGTAATAACATTTCACAATATTACATTTTTTTAATGTATTTTTGATCAAGTGAAAGCACAAGAAGCTTCTTTAAAAAAACATTAAATGAGAGGGTGTGTCCAAACTTTTGACTGGTAGTGTATGTCTGTGCTTTCTGTCATTCTGTGCTTTAGTGGTTTTCACTGACTCTTTCTGTAGTTGCATTGTTACACCAGTAGATGGGGCGAACTGTCTTTATGTATGAGTCATTGACTTATTAATTCAACTTAGAAACGAACGCTGATTCATTTTGAAACAAAACTAGTGACTTCCTGCATTTAGAATCGTGTACCATGCATCCCACTGTTACCATTTCCTTATTTGGCACCAGTAATAAGGGTAATATGCTAGTAAACATCTCCGAAAGTCCGAATTCAGCAACTGTCTTTGTGAATGAGTCATGAGTCATTCACTGAGCCGATTCGTTCTGAACTGATTCATTCAGGAACGCCACTACCAAACTAGATTTTTGGAGGTTTCCGGTGTCGTCTGCTTGTAGTTATTTTAGCTGTTATGCTGCTTGATGTTGCAAACTGGTATTTGTTATCAATTTTATCATTCTAAGTTACAATAATAAACACCCTTGTTTTGTAAAGCAGCTAGTTTTACAGTTTTACAGCACTTTCTTATTCTTCTACTCATTTATCAACCTTGCCCTTTCTTTCCATGATATTGCAAATTGGTGTGTCTTACCTTATTATTTTAATGTTTTATCTTAATAATGAGAACACTTGTTTAAAGTGCAAAAAAAAGTTTTACTGTTTTCTTTAGCATCATTTCCCTATAGCAGAAAATGAATCAGAAGTCTCATAGTCTTCATAGGCTTACTTCCATGTTGAAGAAAAAGGTGGATAATTATAATAGCCTATGAATCTGAAACCTTGCACATTCACAGAACATCAGTTACAAAATAAGGTGGATGAAAGCAATATAAGTCTAAAAATGTTTGTGTATCAGCCTGTCAGGATTAGATTGCTCATGAAGGCTTTAAGGCCTTTTGATTTTTCACCCAGATTGATTGGCTGATTTTGAATCTTTTCTCTATTTTCAGCTCCTAAGACAAAGGCAAGTTTACCGCAGACAAGAAGAGGAAGTGTGCCAAGTCTAATAAAACAGCTGCTCCTCATCCATGTCCTGCATTTCTTAACAACAAAGCCATGGAGGGAGAGGAAGCAAGGGTCAAGGACCTTGGCATGGAGCGACTTGCATTTTTTGGACACCTTGAACGAGTAGAAAGAATGCGTTGCTACTGGGAGCTCAAACATGTCCAACTAAAGACTCTGGAGCAGGTAAGTCTGCTAATCCACATTGCCTTTTGGAGGTTAATTTGAATTAAACAGATATTTCAGTGGTCCACAGAAGCCAAGTCTGTGCTGTGCATTGTCTCGTATGTATACACTACTGTTCAAAAGGTTGGGGTCGGTAAGATTTTTTATTAATATCAAAGTAACAAATACTTTTGTTCAGCAAAGCATTAAAATGCTGTTATTTTGAACTTTTTAAGATAAGATAAGATATTCCTTTATTTGTCCTGCAGTGGGGAAACTGCATTTAGCAACAGCAGGAGTACAGTACAGAAAAAGTATGCACACATGAACAAAATAAATTAGAAACTATTCTAATATATGAAAAGAAAATCAATAAACTCTCTATATACAAAAACACTATAATACAAGCAGAATTACTAGACTAAACTGAATATACTGTACGTAAATGGCTTAAGTAGTGCTAAAGCAACAATCCTAACACAAAACAAAAAGATGATATACACATAAGTACAGATTAATTGAAAATAGTGTGACCGTATTGCACATTAATATTGCACACTGATAGTGCACATAAACGTAAATGTAAATACTTTTATTCATCAAAGAATCTTGATAAAATGTATTACTGTGTCCACAAACATATTACGTTGCATATCTGTTTTTAACATTGAGAAATGTTTCTTAGCCACAAAGTTGCATAAACTTATCCTCTATGCTAAGACAGTGTCTTAAGTACTAGTTTGACCAACTATCAGTTAACCAAAGGGTAATCTTATTTTTTGGATTCGACTTAGACTAATCTATATTTTTCTGTAACTGAATTAAAAAAATTATGACCAGTCTTAAAGAAAAAATTAGCTGACTAACTTTTTAAGACTAGTCTAAACCTTTTATGCAACCGGTGCCAGATCAGCATATTAAAATGATTTCTGAAGGATCATGTGACACTGAAGACTGGAATAATGGTTATTTTTATTGTAACAATATTTTGCAATATACCTTTTGCTTTTTGATCAATTAGATGATTAGAAAATTCTTAATTTTCAACAATATTAAGAAATCTACCAACCCTAAATGTTTAAATGGTAGTGTATAAGCCAGAGTAAAAGAGAGAGTTTTTGTGTTATTTTAAAATAGTTGTGTTGTAGTGTTTTACATATGCCCACAGAGGGGGCTGTATTACAATGAATCTCTTCCATTATTACTGCAAAGAAATGTCCTCTTTGTTTTTGCAAACTGAGGTTATTGTTGTCTGTGGTTTTTGACAGCATACCACAATTAATTTGAAAATAACTAGAAAACAAGTTAAACTTTCCATTCAAGTGTTTATACTTTCTTCACTTACAAGCTATGCCATACTTCTGGTTATTTTTATAGAGATTGCACATGCACACTTTAACACGCAGTCCATCATACACATGCCAGCACACTCAAAAACGTTTATCAACTTTAAAAAAAAATAGCAAGGTCATGTATACCATAAACAAGCTGTGGCACTGTGTATGTTTACTGACCGACCAGGAGGGGGCGTAGTATGTATTATTTTACTGCATTGCTTGCTGACTCAGTAAGGCTTACAAAAAACTGACTTCACCTGTAGCATATTTTATATTATATCAGTGATATTGGAGACAAAAAGTTTTAATTTTTTTTTTTTTTTTTGATTGGGAATATCTATTTAAACATACCTTTATGCATCTATCTGCTTGTTGTTTTTATATATTTTTCCATACTGTATATTACATATTAATTAATTTTTTTTGGGAGGGTTTGACATTAATTGTCACACATTTTCTCTGTATCTGAGCATGGTTTAAGGAAACCCATCGGTCACTGGACAGATCATAATTTAAGAGCCCCATATATATATATATATATAAATTATATGTTTTTTTTTTAAGAAGTCTCTTATGCTCATCATGGCTGCATTTATTTGATCAAAAATACAGAAAAAAAACAGTAATATTGCAAAATGTTATTACAATGTAAAATAGTGGTTATTATTTTAATATACTTTACAATATAATTTACTCTTTTTACTTTTCATCAGCTGTTACTCCAGTCTTAAGTGTCACGTAATCCTTCAGAAATTCTAATATGCTGATTTATTATTAGAATTATTAATTTTGGAAACAGTTGTGCTGGCAAATATTTTTTTGCAACCTGTGTTTTTTTTTCTCCAGGATTCTTTGATGAATAACAAGTTAATAAATCTTAAAAATATTTTCTAACAATGTAAATCTATGCTATCAATTTTTATTAATTTAACACATCCTTGGTGAAAAAAGTATTAATTTCTTTCAAAAAAAGAAAAAGAATTCAAGACCCCAAACTTTTGAACAGTAGTGTATATTGTTAGAAAACCTTAAATAAATGCTGTTCTTTTTTAACCTTTTATTGATAAAAAAATCCTGAAAAAATGATCACAGGTTCAATTAAAAAAAAATAAAAAAATTAAGCAGCGCAACTGTTTCCAGCACTGATAATAAATCAGCATATTAGAATGATTTATGAAGGATCATGTGACACTGAAGACTGGAGTAATGAATCTGGAATGTCAACTTTAATTACAGATATATTCAATTTTAATCATAATAATATTTCACAATATTACATTTTTTTTCTGTATTTTGATCAAGTGAAAAGAGCCTTGATAAGCATAAGAAACTTCTTTAAAAAACATTAAATGAGAGAGTGTGTCCAAACTTTTGACTGGAAATGTATATATCAGTCAAAAGTTTCTGAACAGTAATAATTAATTATTTTTTTTTTTTTAAGAAATCTCTTCTGCTCACCAAGCCTGCATTTATTCGATCCAAAGTACAGCAAAAATGGTAACATTTTGCAAAATCGCAATAAATGTAATTTATTCATGTCATGTCATTATTTTTCTAGTCCAGTGATCTGATCCTTCAGAAGTCATTCTAATATTCTTATTTTCTGCTCAGAAAACATTTCTTCTTCTTCTTCTTCTTCTTCTTCTTCTTCTTATTTTTATTATGTTGAAAAAAGCAGAGTAGATTTTTCAAAAGAATCTTTATCTGAAATTGAAATCTTTGTTACATTATGAATGTCTTTATCATCACTTTTGATCAATTGAAAGAATCCTTGCTAAATAAAAGTATTAATTTGTTTAACTTCTTACCCAAAAATTAATTATACTGACTCCAAGGTTTTGAATGGTTATAGTGTATAATGTTACAAAAGTTTTTTATTTCAGAAAAATGCTGATCTTTCAATTTCCCTATTCACCAAAGAATCCTGAAAAACAGTTTTAAATATTGATAATAATAATAAAATGTTTCTTAAACAGCAAATCAGCATATTAGAATGATTTCTGAAGGATCACGTGACACGCATATTAATTATTATTTTCATTTTTAGATGACTTTTTTTAGATTCAATACAAATTCTTGTTACTTTACTATATATATATATATATATATATATATATATATTACTGTATATTGTGACTGTGTGCCAGATGACCTATAGGGTGCAAAGCAAAGTCAGAAAGAAGTAACCCAAGAACTGCAGTCTATTTAAATCAGATCGCTACTGTTACGGTTTTGAAACCACCCCCCCAGCATATTTCTTATCGCGTTGTGAGTGTGATTACGCAGTCTTGATGTTTTGAATAGCTGTGACTGTGTGTTTGAATGTCAGTGTGCACGTGCGCATATCTCTAGTCTGATTATAGTAGTCACACATGAGGAGAATCTATGACAAGTTGCCATTTCTCTTTAAAATGTTCTAGAGTATCAGTGTGCCTTAGATATGCTGAGTATGCCGCTCGCATATGGATGTGTCAGATTATACAGACCATGTGCCATTCACCCCATTGTGTGTGCGCGTGTGTGTGTGTGTGAGAGAGAGAGAGTGTGAGTGAGCACTTTAAGTGCTGTGTCTAACGTTAAAGGATACATCGAGTTCTGCTAACTGCCCTCCGTTTGCCGTGGAGCCAGAGTTCCACCTGTCCACCTCTTGTCTCACTGACTGACAGATGTTTTGCTCCTTATATGGAAGAGGGGGTGCATTCTCTCCCCGTTACCCACGTCTCTCCTTCGCTGTGACTGCCCACCTTTCGTAATCTGTAGCTCGCCTCTACGGCTCATGTCAACAACCGGACCGGCGTTAAAAGAAAGAGAGGTAGACAGTCTGCTAAGACATAGTTAAGGAAAGTCAGAAAGAAAAGGCGGCGGTTGTGAGGAGCTTGCTGGTTGTGAATGTAGTTGCCATGGAGGACTTCTTGCAGGATAAGGACCTTTGGATTGTGGGAAGCGTGTGTTTGGTTGCATCCATCCTATGGAGGCGATTTTGGAATTTATTTACATACAAGAGGAAAAGAGACAGTTCGCCAGAAAGTGCATCTGTTGACATTCAGGTACAAACTTTCATTTTGTTCTAATCCACACAATTGTATTTACGTGAAAATGTGTTTTGAATGGCTAAGCAATGTCTTACAGTACATACACTACCAGTCAAAAGGTTTTGGACAGTAAGAGGTTTAATGTTTTTTTAAAGACGTCTCTTCTGCTCATCAAGCCTACATTTATTTAATCCAAAATACAGAAAAATCTGTAAAATGTTTTAATATTTTTACTATTTAAAATAACCGTTTTCTATGGGAATATATTTTATAATGTATTATTATATAATTATTATTAATTATATAATAATTATTAATTAATAATTATATTATTATTATTATTAATATTAATATTTAAAACAGATGAGTACTTTTTTTTCAGGATTCTTTGATGAATATAATATTTGGTCGAGATACAACCATTTGAAAATCTGAAATCTGAGGGTGCAAATAAATCTAAATATTGAGAAAATCGCCTTTAAAGTTGTTGAAATGAAGTTCTTAGCAATGCATATTACTAAACAAAAATGAAGTTTTGATACATTTACGGTAGGAAATTTACAAAATATCTTCATAGAACATGATCTTAATATCCTAATGATTTTTGGCATAAAAGAAAAATCTAAACTTTTGACCCATACAGTGTATTTTTCGCTATTTGCTACAAATATAACCATGCTACTTAAGACTGGCTTTGTGGTCCATGGTCACAATTATAGAAATTAATACTTTTATTTAGCAAGGGTGCTTTAAATTGATCACAAGTGGTGTTAAAGACAATTATAATGTTGCAAAAGTTTTACATTCAGATTAATGTTGTTCTTCTGAATGTTCTATTCATCAAAGAAACCTGAAAAAAATCTACTCAGCTGTTTTCAACATAATAATAATAATAATAATAATAATAATAATACATGTTTTTTGAGCAACAAATCAGAATATTAGAATGATTTCTAAAGGATCGTGTGACTGGAGTAATAAAATTACTGCTAAAATTTACCTTTGAAATCACAGGAATACATTTTATTTTAAAATATATTTAAATAGAAAACAGTTATTTTAAATAGTAAAAATATTGCAACATTTTCTGTTTTTTTTTTTTTTTTTTGCTGTACTCTGGATCAAATGCAGGCTTGGTGAGTAGTGGTAGTGTAAAGCACTTTTTTATTCATTTGCATTAGCTTTGAATAATCCAGAAGTGGTAAAATGAAATGAAATATACTTGTATATTATGATATAAAGCCCCAAGGTGGTTCCTGATGGTATTTGTGAAGTCTTTAAAGAAAATATAGAATTTAAAATGTTGAAGTGTTATATAGTATTGTGTAATGTTCTTGTGAATGAAAAATAATGAATGTAGCTAGAAAGAAAAATCTTTTTTTAAATTGGGGTGGTAGTCTGATTGAAAACACCTGCAATGGATGGCTGAACCTAGTGATGCACAGAAGAAATAGATTTGAAAGCTCAATGTAAATATGTGATTGAGGATTGTGTCCATGTCAGAGACTCCCCTGGGATTTATAGAAGTAAATGTGTGCATTTTGTTTTGATTTTAAATCTGTAAATCAGTTATCTAGCACTTTTCCACAAGGCAGATAGTTTTGATGATACTATTTAGATTTCACAGGTGATATAGAATCCATATGTGTGAATGCATATGTACTCAATATTAAAGAATATTTACCTAATTTGATTCACAAATCATTTTCTATGACATGAAAAGTAAATAATCTAAAGCAAGTGATGTAATGTGACATAACACAACTAGCACATAGTCTGAACATAAAAAACACAGAAACACTTGTTACTAAGAACACTTGACCAGTGTTGGGGAAAGTTACTTTTAAAAGTAAAAATAAAGGTGCTTCACGATGCCATAGAAGAACCTTTTTTGTTTAAATGGTTCCATAAAGAACCTTTAACATCTGAAGAACCTTTCTGTTTCGAAAAAGGTTCTTTGTGGCAAAAGAAGGTTCTTCAGATTCTAAAAAGGTAAGAAAGAGATGGTTCTTTAAAGAATCGTTGACTGAATGGTTCTTTGTGGAACCAAAAGTGGTTCCTCTATGGCATAAAATCTAAAGTCCTTTTTGCTTATTAATATGGTTGAACTGGATCATCAAAGTTTCCATTGATGTATGGTTTGTTAGGATAGGACAATATTTGACCGAGATACAACTATTTGAAAATCTGGAATCAGAGGGTGCAACAAAAATCTAAATATTGAGAAAATCGCCATTAAAGTTGTCAAAATAAAGTTCTAGCAAAGCATATTACTTATAAAAAAATAAGTTTTGATACATTTACGATAGGAAATTTACAAAATATCTTCATGGAAAATGATCTTTACTTAATATCCTAATGATTTTTGGCATAAAAAAAAAATCTATAATTTTGACCCATACAATGTATTTTTGGCTATTGCTACAAATATTCCCCAGTGACTAATGACTGGGTTTATGGTTCAGGGTCACATATTAAAAAACTTTAGATTAAATACAAGGCTATTTGTGACCCTGGACCACAAAACCAGCCATAAGGATACATTTTTTGACATTGATATTTATACATCATGTGAAAGTTGAACAAATCAGTTTTCTATTGCTGTATGTTAGGATATGACAATGTTTCGCCAAGATACAACTATTTGAAATCAGGAATCTGAGGGTGGAAAAAAAATGAATGCGTTACTTTACTAGTTACTTGAAAATGCGTTACCCCCAACACTGCACTTAACCCATGTTTTGTCTATAGTATATAGATTTAATTATTTTTAATATTATTAATATCTTTAAAAAAAACATTTAATTCATATCTAAATTGTCACAATAGTTTGAAAATTAAATGACCAAACTGTTAATATCTAGCGTGAAATGCAGCAACCTTATAGAAACTTATAGACCGTACATGTAAAAAGAGTAATACTGTAATTCACTGTCTTCCTTCCCTCATGATAGTTTTGGCACCTTTGTAATTTCAGTGATCTGCCATCCTACCCAAGTGGCATTCAGGACACCATGTGTCTTAACCACAAACACTAGTGTTGCTTATATAGTGCATGAGGTAATTATAACCGTGACTCATTGTTGGTAGTCATAGCTAGCTGATTGCTTTGCGCCTTTTACAGTTTGTATAAAAACTGATAAAGGGGAGTGACAATAGGAGTCCAAAGGAGATTATTTCTTAGGTGTCATTCTATATCACACAATAAATAAAAAACAAAATTCTTTTCTTACCTAACCTAATTCCATTATATTCAGTCCACTTAAATTTGTAAAAAAAATAAATGAGTTTAATCATTTTGTGTTGGGACTACATGAGTCATTTTTGTTGACACAGCAAACTGAAAAGTAAATGTGGAGTTCCCAGCATGCTTTGCATGGGGTCACAATAAGAGGGAAATATGTTGAAATTTTTTAATGAAAAAAAAAGGCCCGGATTGGCTAATCGGGAGCACCGTGAGAATTCCCGGTGGGCCGGTCTAAGGCATGAAACTCTAGGGCTGAAAATGAGTCCCACTCCGGCCCTGCTTATACATGTAATGGTGAGTTATGTTTGAGATTTAGAACAGGTTTGGAGATTAGAAAAAGTTTTAAGGTTACCTCTGTGCAGAAGAGTAGTGCTCATACTTAGGGTGATGGCAGCTTCATTGACTTCATGATTTGTGCAATGAGCAATAACTGTGCTAATACCAGTTCTGAGACCAGTCTTCTTTTGGTATATTATAACTATGAATGAAATTATCATTAACATGCCAACATGTATTTTTGCTAATTATTAAAAAAAAAGCTTATCCAGTGAACTTAAATTAAGTAAATACTGACAACAAGACTGAATCAAGATCAGTTAAACAAATAATGTTCACTGAACAAGTTATATTATATAAGTGTATATTTTTTGTGTTTAACAGAAGAAAGAATCTCAAACAGGTTTGGAACAACTTGTGGGTGAATAAATTATACTATTTGGTGACAGTCCAAAATCACCATTATAGACATTTGCTTTTTAGATTTATTAGATTTTGCAATTAGATATTTTAAGATAACATATTTAATGTCTAATCCTAGGTGTATATGACTTTCTTCTTTCAGACAAATAGATCAGTTTGGAGTAGACATCAAAGTTGCGTCACATGCAGCTGTGCATGCATTGTGGTGGCAGAAAAACACTGTTAACAAGTGAAGGAAAACGAGTAAAATCCATGGAATAAGAGAAAAAAATGTATTGTTGTGCCTTTGGATTTCAGAATCGGAATGCAAATTTTTATAGAATACTGTCATCAAAGACAGACTATGGATGACGGTTACGTTCCCAATTAGATTTCTAGGGGCAAAAGGGAACTAACGTTCTAAAGTAAAGGTTTAAAGCAGCAAGGAGAAAAGTATGAACCATTCTCATTCCCAGCACTCAATACACAAAGTAAGATGCAAGTAAATTTATTTACAATAAACAAGTGATGATCTTTAAGTGAACAGTTTCAACATAAAAGAAGCAATTCTTCAGGAGCGGGTAAAGCCAAAATAACAAACAAAAGGTTGCTACCTGCCAGAAGGAAATGTAATTAACCTGTAAAGAAAATAAATACAAATAAACAACAGAATTCTTACCTTACTTCCTAACTAGCAAAAACAGAAGAAAACGAGGACAAAAGAAAATGGCACCCAACTCCTTACTGCTTCGACACTCAAAAAGAAAGGCAAACAACTCAAAGCTTTTTACTCAGCCAAATCACATTAAGTTTGGTTATACATTTACATATTACATTGGCCCTACAGTTACAGCATGAAATACTATTTAAACCTATAACATTTTACATTTACCTATTTTTTTCTCACAATTCATATTTGCAAGTTTGGATTTATAACTCAACAGTAGCTAGTTTGTCAAATCTAAGGGGAAAAGGGGAAAATGTGGGATATAAACTCATGATTCTGAGGCAAGGGGAAAAGAGAAAATGACAAGTTGATTGAGATATAATCTTGGAATTGCGAATTCATAATTCTGAAAACTCAACCCTTTTTTTTTTTTTTTTTGGCTTCCATAGACCTTTACTTGAAAACTGTTATTTTCACCCACCACACTCTTAAAAATAAAGGTGCTTCATGATGCCATAGAAGAACCTTTTTTGTCTAAATGGTTCGATAAAGAACCTTTAACATCAGAAGAACCTTTCTGTTTCACAAAAGATTCTTTGTGGCAAAAGAAGGTTCTTCAGATTATAAAAAGGTAAGAAAGAGATGGTTCTTTAAAAACTTTTGACTGAAGGGTTCTTTGTGGAACCAAAAATGGTTCTTCTATGGCTTCGCTGTGAAGAACCCTTTATAAGCTCCACCCACAAAAAACCTAATCACTGTTTGCAAACATTGCATAGGGGTATACAATCAAAGTTATATTAAAAATGTCACTCTTACTAGCTTTGTAATGGCAGTGAACGGGTGTTGAGAATTTGAGGTCCAATAAAGTGCATTTATCCATCATAAAAAGTGCTCCAAGCTGCTCCTAATGGCCTTTAGAAGTGAATCAGTGAATTTGTGCCAGGATATTTTTTAATATTACTTCAACTGTATTTGTCTGAAAAAAGAAAAACCTACAATTGCGGGTGAGTAAATTATGAGGGAATTTTCATGTTTGGGTGAACTATTCCTTTAATGCATAAATACAAATGGAGTCTACTACTGGACTACTACTTCGATTCTTTTACAGGAGTCTAATGTTTGCTCCCAAAAAAGTAAAAAACAACTGAAGTATAAGCGTTGATGTGTTAGGAAAAGCTCAGAAAATATAGTACTCCTGAAATAATCCGTCCCTTGGTTTAGAACAGCGTGTGCTAATGTGAAAATTCTGGCTTAACTCAAGTCTTCTTGTCTTCGAGTCTGATTTAGAGCTGTCTGAGAAGGTGAAGAGGGAGTTTCATATCGACGGCTCTGCATTATGAGGGACTGCAGACTTGTTAGTTAAGTCTCAGGTGTCACCATGTGACCATATACAGAGACATCTGCCATGTTACAAACATATTTAGGCCTAAGCTGAACATTTGTGTATTTGAATTGCATTTTGTTGCATATTTCCATTAATTTGGATTACACAGTTTTAACAATCTTTTAAAAATCTAATAAACTGCTTATATAATACTCTGCACATATATATACTTGTCACTCATGAATGAAACAAGGAAAAATCTCTTTAATAGTGCTGATAAACTGTGTTTAGTTTAACCATGTTCAACCATGTTTTTACAATTAACAGATTCATGCTGATTCTAAGCAATTTGAACACATGCACAGCAGCATGAACTGCATCTTTTTTTTTTTTACCTTGCTATATTTTATTACTATATTATCTAAGTCATAAGCTATAGGTAATACGTTTTAGGTAATTGTATTCAATTGTGTATTTCCACTAGAACTGCTTTTACTACCTCTTAATTGCTAAACCTATAATCATATAACATGTGCTTTATCCTACTAAGATTCTGTTGATGTAAAACAATTCCAGGGAACCATTTTGGACTAATATAAAATAAGGTTTGTGGTAAATTTAAATTTGTTGCATTGTGCAGTATAGTTATGATGTCTTTGCATTTAGTTTTTTGCACCTTTATCATGGTATTGCATATGAAATAACATGAAACCAAGCCTTAGTTTATGTTATTCGCTGTCCATCTGAGATGGTTAAATTTTTTGTGTTGTATAGAATATCACCCCATATCTTGAAATAAGTTGACCTCTCAGTCTGGGTAACTTGTTATATATATATATATATATATATATATTGCATGTATTACCAGTCACTTTTTGAATTAGTTTTTGAGTTTTTTTTTTTTACTATTTAAAATAACTGTTTTCTATTTGAATATATTTTAAAATGTAATTTATTTATTTTTAGGATCATTACTCCAGTCACACGATCCTTCAGAAATCATTAATATTCTGATTTGTTGTTCAAAGAACATTTATTATTATTAATATGTTGAAAACTGCTGAGTAGAATTCTTTTCAGGTTTCACTGACAAACAGAAAGTTCAGAAGAGCAGAATTCATTTGTAATATAAATCTTTTGTAACATCATTTACCTTTGAATTGTATAGTCAGTGTATAATATTACAAAAGCTTTTTATTTCGGATAAATGTGGATTTGGACTTTCGATCTTTTTATTCATCAAAGAATCCTGAGAAAATGTACTTAAATGTTTTAAATATTGATACTACTACTACTACTAATAAATGTGCAAATCAGCATATTATAATGATGTCTGAAGGATCATGTGACACTGAAGACTGGAGTAATGATGCTGAAAATGTAGCTTTGATCACAGGAATAAATTACATTTTAAAATATATTCAAATAGAAAAACAGTTACCGCTTTTGCTGTATTTTGAGTCAAAAAATGAAAAAAGCGTGTATTAAAATGTTTAGAGAATATGCGACCCTGGACCACAAAACCAGTCATAAGTGTAAATTTTTCGAAATTGAGATTTATACATCATCTGAAAGTTGAATAAATAAGCTTTCCATTGATGTATGGTTTGTTAGGATAGGACAATATTTGGCCGAGAACTATTTGGATGCAAAAAAATACAAATATTAAGAAAATCGCCTTTAAAGGTGTCCAAATTAAGTTCTTAGCAATGTATATTACTTATCAAAAAGTTTTAATATATTTATTCATGCTGATTCTAAGCAATTTGAACACATGCACAGCAGCATGAACTGCATCTTTTTTTTTTTTACCTTGCTATATTTTATTACTATATTATCTAAGTCATAAGCTATAGGTAATACGTTTTAGGTAAATGTATTCAATTGTGTATTTCCACTAGAACTGCTTTTACTACCTCTGGAGACTGAAGACTGGAGGTGTCCAAATCGCCTTTAAAGGTGTCCAAATTAAGTTCTTAGCAATGCATATTACTTATCAAAAAGTTTTAATATATTTACAGTAGGACATTTACAAAATATCTTAATGGAACATGATCTTTTCTGAATATCCTAATGATTTTTGCCATAAAAGAAAAATCAATAATTTTGACCCATACAATGTATTTTTGACTATTGCTACAAACACACCCCAGCGACTTAAGACTGGTTTTGTGGTCCAGGGTCACATATGTGCATGTCTTAATATTTAAGCAGTTTTAATTCTAAAAGTTAAATGTAAATATTAAACAAGTGTTTACTTGAAAATTTTAGCATCTGTAGGGATGTTTTGATATTTTACTGGAAAACAAGACAAAAACGGCAGTGCGTTCTCAATATTTTAATCCTTTTATATACTAGAAATTATGAAATAGGTCAGGAGGGTTTGTTGGATCCTTTGTAAATGCACGTGGGACAGCTGTTGATGTGAGTTCATCAGCATTTCCCTGGGACTCCCTCACGTCAGCATGTGCGCACACTCAGCCAGTGCCAACCACACTCTCAACCACATACACTGAGGGAACAGGGGGAGGGGAACTGCTCAGTGACCTTCCTGGGATGGCAAGTTTGAAGGGAAAGGGAGGGAGAAGAGAGAGGATGGAATCCATCAGGGGATGGGGGCATTTTGTTACCTCCCACCCTGAAATAGCCTCCTGCGCATGCTCTTTCTATATATGCATACATCGACATTGAGAGGCAGCAAACACACTCCTGTAGATGCATGCACATACAGTTGCAGTCAAAAGTTTACACCCCCCTTTCAGAATCTGCAAAATGTTAATTATTTTAGCAAAATAAGAGGGATCATGCAAAATGCATGTTATTTTTTATTTAGTACTGACCTGAATAAGATATTTCACATAAAAGACGTTCACATATAGTCCACAAGAAAATATACTACTTGAATTTGTAAAACTGGCCACGTTCAAAAGTTTACATACACTTGATTCTTAATACTGTGCCGTTTCCTGAATGAGCCACAGCCGTGTTTTTTGTTTAGTGATAGTTGTTCGTGAGTCCCTTGTTTGTCCTGAACAGTTAAACTGCCTGCTGTTCTTCGGAAAAATCCTTCAACATTTTTGTGTATTTGAACCCTTTCCAACAATGACTGTATGATTTTGAGATCCATCTTTTCACACTGACAACAACTGAGGGACTCATATGCAACTATTACAGAAGGTTCAAATGCTCACTGATGCTCCAGAACGAAAAACCATGCATTGAGAAAACTTTTGAAATTTGAAGATCATGGTAAATGTAACTAATTTTGTCTTCTTGGAAACAAGTGTCTTCCATAGCCTCTGAAGGGCAGTATGATGATATTTAGGCAAAATAAGAAAAATGCACACTCTTCATTCTGTTCAAAAGTTTTCACCCCCGCTCTTAATGCATGTTTTTTCCTTCTGGAGCATCAGTGAGTGTTTGAACCTTCTGTAATAGCTGCATATGAGTCTCTCAGTTGTCCTCAGTGTGAAAAGATGGATCTCAAAATCATACAGTCATTGTTGGAAAGGGTTCGAATACACAAAAATGCTGAAAACCAAAGAATTTGTGAGAGCTGAAGGATTTTTCTGAAGAACAGCATGCAGTTTAACTGTTCAGGACAAACAAGGGACTCATGAACAACTATCACTAAACAAAAAACACAGCTGTGGATCATGCAGGTAACAACACAGTATTAAGAATCAAGTGTATGTAAACTTTTGAACAGGGTGATTTTTATAAATTCAACTTTTTTATTGTGGACTATATGTAAACATCTTTTATGTGAAATATCTTATTCAGGTCAGCACTAAATAAAAAAATAACATGCATTTTTTATGATCACTCTTATTTTGCTAAAAGAATGAACATTTTGCAGATTCTTCAAGGTGTATGTAAACTTTTGAATTCAACTGTATATGCACACCCACACTGGTTTCTAAGTTCTCTAGGAAGGAGTGCATTGGTGGTGTGCGGTTACAAGTGCACCTGGACATTTGTTCTCTTTCACACACGCAAATGAACATTCTCTGGGCAGTGCACACATTTCCATGTGCTTGTGCCAACATGACGCATCTAACACATTTATAAGGGGATTAGTTTTGAGGCATTAAAGAGGTGATTGACACTTAGTCTCTTCAGGTAGTTAAAGAGGTATTCAGCAGCAGTCTGACTTTATGGGCTGTCATCACCTTGACTGGTTGTTCTGGGAGCAGGGCTGTCATACAAGGGCAGAAAAGCACTGTGGAGGTTTTAAGTTACATTTTTTTAAACCACACATTTCATGTGCATTCTTGTTGTTTCTATTAGGGCGCCTCAAAGTAGATTTCTGGGATATAGTTTATGTACGTAGTCTCTGCCCTCTTGTGGTGGATCACATTAACTGTCAAACCATAAAGGGGAGGTTCACCCAAAAATGAAAATTCTGAATCAAATTCAGCCATCATTTTTGATTTGTCATATGACATTTCCTTTAGATGTCTACTAAAATATTAATAATTATTAACATCCAATTAATATGTCATATTTGCCACAATTAGCTCATAAACACAAGAAACCGAGTACAGTTGAAAAACCCATCTGTAATGCTGTAAAGCTGCCTAACCAATTAATTGCAAACGTGAAATACCTTAAAAAAATGAGAATTCAACAGTTTTTAAAATTTCCATTCAGTATTTTATTAGATTATTTGTTTAGTTAAAAGTAATTAATTTGTAAAACATTGTACAACAATGGCAAACAGCGATACAATAATTAATTTCAGTTCAGCATTTTAATAGTACACTGTTTAAAATAAAGGTGCTTTAAAAGGTTTTTCACAGTGATGCCATAGAAGAACCATTTTTGGTTAAACAAAGAACCATTCTTTGAAGAACCATCTCTTTTTATAATCTGAAGAACCTTATTTTGCCACAAAGAACCTTTTGTGAAACAGAATGGTTCTTCAAATGTTAAAGGTTCTTTGGAACTATTCAGACAAAAAGGGTTCTTCTATGGAATCGTGAAGCACCTTTATTTTTAAGATTGTAACAGTTGAAAAGTTGAGTAAAAAACATTAAACTTGCAAACAACACTAATAAAACAGATCAAATACAAACAATAGCTAACCTAATAAACATAATAACAATAAACATAATAAATAAATAGTACTCAATTGTAAATGATGTGTCTCAACTGCACCCCGCTGACCACCTTGAACATTTCTCTAGATTTTAAGATGATGTTGCATGACACAAAGTCAGGCAATATGTCAGCTTTTAGAGCACAGATTAAGGTTTACGAAACTGTAAGTTAACTTTAACAGCCATGTAAGGATGAGAAGCTATTCAATGTGGAAGGGTCGTGGTGAAGTGAAAAACTTAACCTCGGAAAAAAAAAAAAAACTTTCGCCATTATCTTCAGAGTCCAGACTGGAAAAGCGCATGCACTGTAAAAAACAATTTGTTGAGTTAACTTAAAATATTTTGTTACCCAGCTGCCTTAAAATTTTAAGTTCAGTCAACTTAAGGAAGTTTAGTCAACTTGAAATGTTAAGTTGTACTACGAGACAACTTAGATATTTTAGTTGATTCAACTTACAATTTTAAGGCAGCTTGGTAACAAATTATTTTAAGTTGACTCAACAAATTGTGTTTTTTGTTTTTTTTACATTGTGTACTTCAAGTTTCCCACGAGCGAAGATCAGACTTGTTTTGCATGGAAGTTATGTATGGTGTCTCAAATGTACCAACTCTACCTGGTCTACCCTACTGTGTCAAAGCATAATGGCCCAAAACACATCCTTAAAGACCTTTTATGTTAGAATAGGAAGTTTAAATATATTTAAAAAAAAATAGGAAGACCTGTCGTTTCATATCGTCATGTGACCATGATAATATTGAGACAGTTGAGCTATGGCAATATCATGATATTTTTAATATCGTTGCATGATCCCTAATATCTAAACAATGATTACGAGGCTCTAAACTTATTGTACAAACTCTAAAATCATGGTAAAACACTAATGTGATTATCATATCGTGTGATAATGCATTTATAAGATCTGTTTGTTTAATGCCATTCATTTGCTGCAGCACCAAAGTTATGTAACATCTGCTGTGACTGTCAGACAGTTTATACAATCAGTCTGCAGCTGCTAAAGTATGAATTATGTATCTGTATGTGTCCTGTTTGTCATTCTACACATATTCTACACGCTATATAATCTCTAGCTCTTTGACCATCTGTGATCATCTCTTCAGGGCTGTCATGATTTTGTGGTGAAGTAAATAACACAGAAAAACAAATGTAATTTTTACATTAAATAATTTAGTTCAGGCAGGAATAATAATAAAAAAGAGTAAATTCAATATTGGTACTCAATTTAAGCTTGTAGAATTTAAAAAGTGAACTTATAAGTATATTTTACTTGGAATCATTTATTATTTTTACAAAGATTTGTTTATTTTTATATTTACTTGTTTAAGTAAAGGCATGATCCCATTATTCCCATCATGCACTTGGGAACAAATAATTAATAAGGTTAGTTTTTTTTGCTCTTTTTAATGGTTGTCTTTGTTGTTAGGTTAAATAACTTGCTGTTTTGTAACATCTAGAGTTCATTTACTACTCAAAATGACCCATTCATACTCCAAAACTATTTACGGATTGTTACCGTCATTGTGTATCGTGTGCCAAGTATTGAGGTCTCTGTGTTAATTTGGTTTGTAACTACATTGTGTCAACACATAACCTTATGTACATGTTTGTAGGTGAACCTTTTAAAGTGCTATAATGTTTTACATTTTCAGTGCTATAATGTTTGAGTAAAGTTTACAAACCATGGCTGAGTGAATTGTACTTGAGGACTGCAGGGTAAACTTAAAATAAATGAATACAATTTCTATCTCTAACACGTAAAATTTATTTATTTCCTTTGCTAATTTTACTGACTTAGTTTAGTAGATCTTACTTAATTCCATACTTAAATTTTACCTTACGTAATGATTCCATCTTGTTAAATATCTGTTAGTTTATCAGCCTCTTCGCAAGACATTAAGGAAACTATACACACATCGTGTCAAATAATTAATTTTTTTTAAATATTTTAGAAAGAAGCATCACCAAGTTCACATATATTTGCAAAACACAATAAAAACAGGAACTGTTTTCTGTTTGAATCCATTTTAAAATGTAATTTATTCTTGTGATGGAAAAAATAAATATTCTAATATCCTAATATTCAGAAATCATTCTAATATTCTGATTTGTTCTTGTATTATGCAAAATCTTCCCAGTAAATAAAGATCATGGGTTAGTGACAGACCGCCCCATGCGTGTTATGCAACGAAATGCATTTCTATAGCAAAACACATTCCAATATAATTATGTATTCATAAATGATGCCTCATTCCATCTCCATGTGAGCCTAGATGTTTTTGTCATCAGTAATTAAATCACAAATACACACAGTCAGGCATGTACACACACAAACGCACTCCAGCACGCAAAGGAATGTGAGCACTTAGTCCCTTTTTATAAGCTCTTGTTGTCAGAACAGCGGAGCTCACTTCACATTATCAAGTTACCATTCCAAAGGTGCCACCAATCCTCTCGAGATTGCTGAATGTTCAGCGGTTAGCTATTAATACATCAGCCAATCAGAAAACAAACCATTACTCCTCCAAGCAATCAACTGTGTGCTTTTAATGGGGTGGCCTATCACATAGAGCGTGGCACACAATGATCCAGGCTAAAATAAGATAATTGTACACTTAGCTATGTTATCGGTCCCTCTGCTTAGCTGTTTTGTTAATATTTACAAGCTATCGGGTTATAGTTGTGTGCGCAAAGGGCGTTTAGCAGGACTATATCTATTTGTTTATGATAAAAGTATACTGCAGCACCTGTTTGTGGATTGTATCAGTTTACTTTCAGTCTCTTTACTTGTGTGAATCTGTAAATTCTTCGCTTTGTTTTTAAAACGTATTAAAAAGTTTTTTTCAACTCTACAAGGTTTTAAGGAACTTCTAACTAACTTTTATTGGTAGTTTGAATATAAAACCTTGTCATGAATTCATTGTAAATTACAAATTCATTGTTATAGGTCTATACAGATGACAGAAAATAGTTCTAGCGTAGTATGTTGTAGCATATAACATATGTACATATGTATGTGTATATGTGGTTGGACTGTGTCTATAGGTTAACATAGCGTGATTACTTAAAAGAATTCTCAGCGGCGCATACCATCTGAAAAAACATGCTGCAAACAGAAACCTTTTTTAATAAATCAAGCTATATATAATATATAGTCATAATACCAGTTGTTATTGTTTAGGTGAATGTCTGTTTCTGAGATCACAAAATATGTGCCCTCTATGAAAACAAAATGCTCCCCCATGAAACTTAATCACAAACAGTAAACATTCATTATTTTTAACCATGTCAAATGATTATTTCACCATCCTATATAAACATGAAAGGAGGAGATATATTGATTGCTTTTTACTTTTCCTTACCTTCATTTTGTTGGAGAAATGATCCAACTGAATGGCTCAATGTGAAATACCCTGACATCTACAACTATTTGTGTCCTTAAACACTCTTTTTCACACTTTTTTTTTGCTTGTTTAATGAACACCTTGTCACATAGCAGCTTTTAGACATTGTTTTGTAGGCACCTTCCCCCAATGAAAAGTCAGTGGAGAGCGTTGGATTGTCCCTATTGCTATTGGTTATTTTAAAAAGTAGGCGGGGCTGCTCGATATGGCTCACCCTGTTTTCCTGTTTCAGTTGAAATGACATCACCACATAGAAGAACGCTGCATGTTTCAAGGCACTTCAGTGGACCTTTAAATATGACAAGGTCATTACTCGTAAATCATAGGAAATGCAGCTGCAAATGGACTTTGCTTTTCCATTTGAAATTTGACGAAAACGCAAATGATAATTCAGTACTTGCAGTTGCATTTGGATTATGGCACAATTTATGCGAAAAAGCAAAAAGCTAAATTTCTTTTGAAAATAGTCCGGAATATCCTTCCATATATTTTT
Organism: Cirrhinus molitorella; assembly: GCA_033026305.1. Lineage (NCBI taxonomy): Eukaryota > Metazoa > Chordata > Actinopteri > Cypriniformes > Cyprinidae > Cirrhinus > Cirrhinus molitorella. The sequence goes on from CM065133.1 coordinate 34,682,910, forward strand.
GCCATGCAGTTCAATTTCAAGCTCATACAGAGCTTCGTAGAACAACATTGAAAATGGAAGTCTGAGCCATTTCAGTGTCTCAGCAGCTATTCTGTCCTGGTTTTTCAATAGGCTCAGCTGTGCACACCTGCTGTTGTTCAATCACACATTTGCATTTGGCTCTTTGTGGCTCATTGCGTTCTCTAGCCCAGAACAAAGGGATCAGAGTTACGTACAGTAACAAAAAACACAGTCCCTTTATCTGAGCTGTTGATCATCAGTTGACCAGGAGAATTCTACTGGTTTAACAGGCACTACATTTGAAAGATGTGTCAGTTCTGTTGAGTCTATCAAGCTCTTCTTTGCACTCACTCTGGTTTCAATATCTTCACACCTGGCTCTGGGATTCACACTTTAATCACACACTACAGCCCCTCCTCCAGAAGATGACAGCGACATTACATTGACCGCCAATAGGAGGAAGCATGCTGACCCCTATAAAAAGCGTTGGTTTTGAAGCTATAACCACCAGACAGAGAGACAGCAAGTGAATGAGAAGGGGAACAAATGAACAGCAGGTTCAAGAGAACATAAATAAGCTCCTTCTGTTTGTTTCGACTTGTTTTGAAGTGTCATCATGAGCTCTAATCTTGTGAAGTCTCTTGCTCGGGTTTATGACCCCAAACCTCTTCACGCTCAGAAACGATCAAACGGCGGAAGAGCCACAGCAAGAAGAGCTTCGCTTACTACCTCGAACAAACGCCCGTCTTCGCCACTTTCTAATCAGGCTTCCTCGAAATCTTCCTCACCTTCAGCTCTCGTACATATTGAAGGACAAGTCAGTGATCTGAGTGATAAGATGGACAAACTCCTCGCCCTGCAGGAAGCGTCTCTGAAACGACTGGATACCATCGGTCAAGATCAAGGCACAGGTGGACGAAGCATTGAGCAGATGTTGTGTGATGTGCGTGTTGTTATAGAAACTGTTCGAGAGAAGGAGGAACAGCAGGATCAGCGACTTGATGCTTTGGAGCGACTGGTCAGCGGCATTCAGCAGGTTGTCAGTTTTGTTGCCGAAGTGTTGAAACACTCAAGGTTGGCTGATCTCTTGAAAAAAACAAACACAAAATCCATCAGGAGGGTGAGTTTAAATGTTTTTGACATTACTCATTTGGATACATGCTTCAAGCACAGATTAAAATACTTACAAACTACAGTGAACAAACATTGATGTGCAAATTTAGCATTTAGCAGCTGACCATGTGAACGGATTAAAGAGATTATTGTTACACGAAAGTTGGCTTATGCACTTTTTATGTTGTGTCAAGCTTGTTTGTCTTTTTTTTTTTATACTTTATAATGTTTTTCAATTAAACAAAGGCACATTTAATACATAGTACAAGTGAGTTTTTCTTTTGAAGACATATTATTTTCCCCACCGCCAACACATTAATGAAATTATATACATAAATAATAAAAGAAAAAAAAAAACATTACATCTCTTCTGATCCATAACCCATAATAATTCCTAGTAATTTAAATAATACATCTACTGATAATGAAATTAAATCAAATAATAAACAGATAAATTAAAAGAGAGGGAGGATTATAAAAGAGGTGATTATTATAATATACTTTATTTATAGTACATGCTTTAATTTTAGGGGGGCCCATATCTTTTTAAATTGTACACTTTTACTTTTAATTTCGTATGCTATCTTTTCCATAGAGTGTACTTTAGACACTATGTCTAACCAGTCACTTATAGCTGGGTATTCTTGCCTACCCCAGAATTTAGTTATTACTTTAAGAGCAGTGATTTCTTAAAAATGTCTCCTATTACCTGAATTACTTCTGTCTAAAAATATTTTATTATTTTACAAGTATAAAGTATATGCATGTAATGGGCTCTAAGTTCACCACAGCTTCACCAACGTCCTGAAGACAGATAATTATATTTGGAAGATATTTCCAGTGTTTGTCGTCTTTAATGTAACAGGTATTAAAAACAAAAAAAGTTGGATGCATTGGATACATTGAATGTTCTTTCTTTCTTTCTTTCTTTCTTTCTTTCTTTCTTTCTTTCTTTCTTTCTTTCCCAATTTTTTTTAGTCTAGCTGTGCTGCATTTCCACCAGGGGCTTTCCTAGAACATGGGTTGCCAAGTTCATTGTCCTTGTCATTGGCTTGAGCCATTTATAAAACAGATTGACTGATGACATGATGACTGATTCTCAGTAGCAGCTCAAGGACACAACTGTGCATTCAGCTCATAGCAGATGATTGTGTGTGATCAGAAATATCAGATTCATTGCGCATTAGCAGTTCAGAGCATTCGCGAGAATGTATGTCATTGACTACATTGAAAGCAGGTGTTTTTATTTAAAGGGCCGTTGTTATTTACAATGGTTGGACTGTGTATTATTATCAATAAAACACTGAGGTTCAAAACACCACAGAAGATTTTTCAGAATATTTATGACACTTCACTCATGACCATGTGCTTAGACTTTTGATAGATGCATATACCTTTGTCCAAGCTATTTTGATCATATTTTCTAATAACTTTCTCTTCTCTTCGCTCTTTCTCTACTGTTGTTTCCTGTTCTTGCTCTAGTTTAGAGAAAAGGATGGAAAGGAGAAATCTAAAGTGTACCAGAAGGGGTTAAAAACCCAGAAGAAAAAGAAACCACTGGATGCATCAGGTGAGGAAAAAAAGAAGTGTCAACGGGTGAATATTTTGGACTATCGAGTTTATCACGGTTACACGCTCACGTGAAGTTGCTGTGGTCATGGAAACGTATCGTTTGCACATGATTTTAAGCATTGCGGGTTAAAAACAAGATTTTAAGCCATTAAAACGCAATTAGAAGCGAAAGAGAGCTCATTTTACTATAGGTGCACGCTGTCTTAGAGATGAGAGTGATGAAGTATTGAGTTATTTTTTATGCTTTATAGGCTTTGAACGGTTAAATACACTTGTATGTGTCAAAATAGCCATCTTTGCAAGTAACCTCGTTAACACGGTAATTTAAGTCTTAAGTGAAAGCAAACAGCTGAGAAAGAAAAAATGCAAGAATATTCGATCTACTTAAGAGACTCTTAAAGCAGCCTGATATTCCTGCTGTCTGTCATTCATGTTAATCAAACAACACGAGAGAAAATATCTCACTGCTCTTGACTACATCACTTTTGTAACTTCACTAAAAATAAACATATATTTAATGTACCTACAGAAAAATGTTGTTTTTATGCATTTGATTACTTTGTATATAAGTATCAAAAAAGCATTCATTTAGGCTAGTATTAGTTTTTTGTGATATTGACACTGGTTACAAAAAAAAAATTATAAAGCAAAAATATATCGTGATATATAGTTAAAGTCAAAAGTTTGCAGAATCTGCAAAATGTGAATTATTTTACCAAAATACAAGGGATCATACAAAATGCATGTTAATTTTTATTTAGTATTGACCTGAATAAGATATTTCGTATAAAAGATATTTAGATAGTCCACAAGAGAAAATAGTTGAATTTATAAAAATAACACAAAACAACATAACATAAAACAAACGCGCAAATACACAAAAATGCTCAAAAAAATAAAGAATCTGTGGGATCTGAAGGATTTTTCTGAAGAACAGCAGGCAGTTAAACTGTTCAGGACAAACAAGGGACTGAAAAAAAAAAAACACCTGTGGATCATTCAGGTAACAACACAGTATTATGAATCAAGTGTATGTAAACTTTTGAACAGTTTTTATAAATTCTACTATTTTTTTCTCTTATGGACTATATGTAAACATCTTTTATGTGAAATGTCTTATTCAGGTCAGTAGTAAATAAAAAATAACATGCATTTTGTATGATACTTCTTATTTTGCTAAAATAATTAACATTTTGCAGATTCTCCAAAGTTTATGTAAACTTTTGACTTCAACTGTGTATTATTATTTTGAAATAAATTCACTCATATCGTATCGTAAGATTTTCTATTTCTGCTATTTTTTTCTTTGGACTAATTTCTGTTCACCTCCTTTTCAAGACTTAGTCCAGGCTGGTTATGAAGAAGTGCAGAAGCTCAACCAACAGAACGATCAGCTTTCTCAATGCACGACAGAGACGGCAGTCACCAAAGCTGTGCACCTGGATCTTATTGAAGAGGAGCAAGAAGGAGAGAAATATACAGAAAGAAAGGATGACAAGCCACAGGCTGCAGTGGAAGAAGATGCAACAGAGCAAGAAATTGTTGCCGAATTATTACAGATAAAAGAGGAGGAGAAAAAGGAGGAAGAGGAAACGTTAAAGAAAGACGAGGCTTTATGGTTATCCGAAGAAAGCCGACTAGCTGATCTGAACTCATCTGGCCAGACCGATGAAAGCATTACAGTCACACCAGAAAGGTATGTATGGATATTTTGTTCAACGAATGACTTTAGGATACAAATTTGTTTAAAATAAGTCAAATTACATGAAATTATTGTAAATACACTACCAATAAGTCTTTTACTCTCACAAAGGCTGCATATATTTGATCAAAAATTACCAATGTTGAAAATGCTGCTTAATATGTTGTTAAGATTCTTTAAAAAATAGAATGTTCAAAATAACAGCATTTATTTTAAATGGAAATGGAAATTTTTACATAGTTTTTTTTTACTTCACTGTTACTTTGATCAATTTAATGTGTCTTTGCTGAATAAAAAAATCTTTAAAAATCTTACTCGCCCCAAACATTTAAAAGGTATTAAACAGTGTAATTAAATAAAAATCTGCCATGATATACATATTCCGTTTAAAATGTAATCAAAATATGATTCATTATGTTTTTAAAACAAAATATGTTTTATTTTAGAATCTTATTATATGTTTTATACCTCTGTCTTTTAATTTCTATATTGATGTAGCTGTGAGGAGAATCTGGAAACAACTTTCAGCGCTAAGAGGCATGTTACTGACGAGACTCTGACAGATGAGCTTAAAAAAAGCAGAGTGGAGGAGGCGCCAGAGGAAGAGGAAGAGAGGGAATTGAAGGAGGAAGAGGAGACACTTGAAGCTGCAGAGGCGGGACCAGAGAGACCGGAGGAGGAGACAGAAGAGGAGAGGAAAGATGCAGAGCCAGTAACTGACGAATATGTCATTGGTAAGAAAATTGTTGTGAAGTCTAAGAATGACTTCCCTTTTCTCTTCCCCTTTCCCTTTTTGTAGTGACATTTCCTAATCTTTTCCACAGATTCTTCTCCTCCTCCACCTGCACCATTTGAGCACCGTCTAGTGACAACCAAAACCCACCAGATTACAAGTTACTACACTATCAACAAAGAAGTTCTTGGAGGGTGAGTTAGTATTTATATTGCATCATATTACATTAGTTTTGTTTGCATCAAAGGAATTTTTAAAGTAGGATGCCTGTGATATTAAACCTATGGCATAAGATTGCTAAGCATTTTAAGAGCTTGCAGGACACATGATACACAAGGACATGAAAGTGACAGACAGGTGTGTGTGTGTGTGTGGGAAAGAAAGACATTGAGAGAGTAAGACATGCAGAATATTTTTAGCCCTCAGTGAAAGTAAATACCAAGAGACAGGAGGAATTCACAGTAATTTTCCTTTGCGGTGTTGAAGAGGATGGGGTCATTTAAAACGGTCAGATTTATTAAATGTGTTTTTTTAATGTCTTTTAATTTGATTTTAATAGAGGACGCTTTGGCATGGTGCACAAATGTGAAGAGAAATCTTCTGGTCTCATATTAGCAGCCAAGATCATTAAAGCCAGGAGTCAGAAAGAGAAGGTAAATGCCTGTGTCAATTTTAAGACTTCATGGTAATAGTTTTCAAAAATGAAATGTTTTATTAGTATGTATATACTATTATAGTATTTTAAATGTAATTATTTGCATTTAGTTATTTAAATGTTAGATATATATATTAGTGGTGTCAATCGATTAAAAAAAATTAACTAATTAATCGCACATTTTACCTGAAATTAATCGCGATTAATTCTACCTGACATTAAAGTTTTTAATTATACTTTTATATTGCAATAATTTCACTTTAATGCTTCAAATTAATGTAGAAACAACATAAAGAACATATATTTTTAATATTTGTTTAACGCCATCTTGTTTTAGGACTGAAGGCAAATATCACTGATTGATTTCCCCCCCCTAATACTTAACCATTGAAAATATCATTCAACATTACAGTATCATTAAGAGCTATCACTTTAACATTTATTAGACTTTAAAAAAAATAACTAATAATAATAATTTAAGTGAACTTGAAACAATCTTCACACAAACCCATTATAATAAATGTCATATATATATAATAGCTACCTGTGCCCTTCAGCAAGAAAATATAGCCTAAATTATATCAAATTCTAAATTATATAAAGATAAAACTTAGTTATTAATTTCCTCTTTTTAATTTTGTTTCTTAATTAACAGACATCACAGCAACTGGTTATAAGGATATTTTGGCTGCTGTTAAAGGTTGTCACTGCTGAACTTGATCTGACACTGCTTTGACCTATAAATAATTTTTTTTTTTTTTGTGAATTCATGTTTTACCTGACGATATAACTACGACTTTGCATGCTCGCAGTTTCATTTGGGTTTAATATAGCCTAATACAGCGCGCGTCTGCACATTTGCGCGTGAACTTCAAGAGCGCACGCTACAAGCAGAGTATATAGGCTGACAGGACAATTAAATTCGTTTTTACCGACATATGGCCTGACAGCATCTCATCTGACCGCAGTTCACTAACGTTTTACTTAAGCTCCCCGTCACCGGTACCGCTTCCGCGGTCGTTTGACTCGCGTCTGGTGCTAAAGTAAAGTTGGAGCGCGCATCTGAAAAGTCTCCTGTTTGATGTGTTCGTAAAGACGCTCTGCGTATTTAAATAAAAGCATTTCATAAGCAGTTGTGAGTGGGGTGGCCCCGCCCATGCGTTAATTGCGTTAAATATTTTTAACGCGTTAAAATGAAAAAATTAATCTCCTGCGTTAACGCGCTAATTTTGACACCACTAATATATATATATATATATATTATTTCAGTTTTAGTAAGTTTCTGGTTTTTAAAAATATAAATGTTACATCTAATATTTAGACAGTATTTTTTCAGCTTTAATAAAAATTATATAACAACACCAACTATTACAGTGCCTACAGTACACTTTTTTCACGTATTATGTTGCTAACTGCTTTAAATTTCTTTTTTTCCACATCAATCTACACTCCATACACCATGATGGCAAAACAAAAAACAGGTTTTTAACATCTTTGCAAATGTATTAACAATCTCAAATTTTAATTATTCCATTGCATAAGTATACATACCCTTATCTGGGATAGTTGAAATTTAGCTCAGGAGCATTCATATTCTTTGAGTTTTCGAGTGAAGTTAACCTTTGGCAAATTCAATTCAATAGGTATGATTTGGAAAGGCACACATGTCTTCAAAAAAAGCTGGAAATGCATACCTGAGGTCAAAAAACTGCATGTACACTGCAAAAAATGCTTTTCTTACTTAGATTGTTTGTCTTGTTTCTAGCTGAAATATCTAAAAAATGTATACATTATAAAGGATTTTCTAGACAAGCAAAAATAATTGTCTTGTTTTCAGAAAAAAGAAGTCATAATTAAGTGAGTTGCTTAAAACAAGCAAAATACACAAATAGATTATTTTGCTTGTTTCAAGCAAACTCTCTTCATTTTAACTTTTTTCTGAAAACAAGACAACATTTTTTACTTGTCTAGAAAATCCTTCTTGATTTAATAATTTTTAGATATGTTGGCTGGAAACAAGACAAAAAAATCTAAGAAAAGCATTTTTTGCAGTGTAGAGCTCTATGAGCATATGTGGAGATAGGAGAAACCTGCAGATTTTCACTGCAACACTCCACTGATCTGAGCTTTATGGTAGTGTGGCAAGACTTAATCCTCTCTCAGTGCAGACAAATGAAAACACGCTTGGAAATCGGAACACAGCACCAATTTCTCTCAGATTGTGAAAAACAAGAACCTCAATTCCAAGCATCATGTCTGAAGGAAACCAGCCACTGCTCATCACCTGCAAAGTGCCATCCCAAAAGTAAAGTGTGCTGGTAGCAGCCTCATGCTGTGTGGTTAGTTTTCAGTGGCGGGGACTGAAGGACTCGCCAGAGTAGAAGAAAAACTCCACCAAAATATGGAGATAGCCTTAATGAAAACCCAATCCCCAAGCATTAGATTCTCAGACTGGGCAGACGGTTCACCTTCCAACAGGACAATAACACTAAGCACACAGCAAGAGTGGCTTATATACAACTCTGTGAATGTCCTTGAGTGGCCCATCCACAGCTTGGGCTTGAACCCAATCAAATATTTCTGGAGAAACCTGAAAATGTACGTCTGCCCCATCCAACCTGACAGAGCTTGAGAGATGAAGAGATGAGGAGAAGAACGGCAGATAATTGCCAAATGCTAATGTGCAAAGCTTGTTGCATCATACCCAAAAAGACTTGAGGCTGTAAAGGTGCCTAAGCTAAGTACTGAGTTAAGGGTATGAATACTTATGCAATGTACTTATTTAAGGTTTTTTATTTTCAATACATTTATACAATTCAAGTTGTAACCATTCTGTTTCTGCTTTGACAGTATGGTGTATGGAGTGTAAAATGATGTGAGAAAAAAAGTAATTTACAGCAGTTTAACATAAGGCAACAACATTTTTACATTTAGACATCTAGCAGATGCTTTTATCCAAAGCGACTTACAAAGGAGGACAATGGAAGCAATCAAAATCAACAAAAGAGCAATAACATGCAGGTGCTTTGACAAGTCTCATTTAGCCTAATGCAGCGGACGTAGCAAGGGATTTTTAAAGTATATAATAAATAAAAGAAAATGGATAGAATGCTTTTTTTTGTGTTAATTGTATAGATAGAAGCTAGTGGTAGTAGCAGAGGTGGGACCAAGTCATTGTTTTGCAAGTCCCAAGTAAGTCTCAAGTCTTTGCATTCAAGTCTCGAGTCAAGTCCCAAGTCAAGACAGGCAAGTCCAAGTCGAGTTGCAAGTCCTCAACTTTAAGCTTCAAGTCCTAAACAAGTCATTAGTGCTGTTTGCCCAAATTAGTGTCTCTGTATTAATTACTACAGTAAATTATAGTCAATAATAGTCTAAAGTAAGAATAATTGCAAAGATACAATAATTAGTGGTGTTTCAATAAGGAATTAATCATTGTTTGTGAGCAAATATAGGCCTAATTGAATTAATCATTTATTTTAAGTCCACTGTTTCATTTGTTTATGATTCAGTGATTTGAATGAATCAGCTGAATCAGTTTTGGTCCTTGTTTTGGTATCAAATTAAGTCATTTCCATACCAAAACTACATATTTTACAGTCACTGCTATGCAGATTGATCATAAACACAGCTAAAAAGCTTCCTACCACAGTGGCCATCCTTCATAAAACTAATATCTACCACAGTTTTATCACAGCTAGAATGTAAAATGTTTCAATACAAGCATTTCAGTCAAATGGAATTTATGCAATATTTCAAACTTTTAACCCACGGGAGAAAGTCAACCCATTTCAACAGTTTAAAATCAGCCCAATTCCATGGAAAAAATGCATTCCTACAAAGCGATTTAAATACTCCGCACATTGATAGCGACTCCGTGATGCGTGAAAATTATATTCAATATGTTTGCGGAAGCGGGATAAGAAAACAGTCCCTTGCAAAGGTTTAATACAAAAAGCACGCAATGAATGGAGAAGGCTGTAGAAAGCAAAAGCCAAATTCCGGACATTTTGGGCAATTTAGGAATCCTGGCCGGATACATTTTTTAAGTCCAAAAAGAGGAGGTGTGGTCAAAACCTAAAAATGTGGATAAAAACAATACAAGCGCTCACTTAGCGAGTTCCTCTCTGGCTCAGTGCCAAAGGCTGAGCTAATCATACCATTGTAATCATACGCTTCAGTAACCAGACTATATCGATCACCACTTTTTAGTTTAGAAGATATAGCCACAAAGACTCACAGCCGAGTCACAGGGTTCAAGTCCAAGTCCAGTCTCGAGTCATTGCTGTCAAAGTCTAAGTCTAGTCTCTTTTGATTATCTCGAGTCAAGTCACAAGTCATCCACAACTGTGGGTAGTAGCGTTAGTGTTTTTTTGTTTGTTTGTTTTGTTTTTTTGCAACATAATGAGAAAATATGAAATTGAAATGAATCATTGATTTTTACACACTTGTTTTGTCAGGAGGTAGTAAAGTGTGAAATTGAAGTGATGAACCAGTTGAATCATGCCAATCTGATCCAGCTCTATGCCGCCTTTGAATCTCGACATGAAATCATTCTGGTGATGGAGTAGTAAGTTACATCCTCCAAACTTTCACACACAGACAACATCTCTCACTATCTCATTCATGCTTAGAATCAATCACTGAATGTGCTAACATGCATTTTGTGTACCCTCTAGTGTTGATGGTGGAGAGCTGTTTGACCGGATCATAGATGAGAACTACAAGCTGACCGAGTTGGACACAGTGCTGTTCATCAGACAGATCAGTGAAGGGCTTCAGTATATGCACAAGATGTACATATTACACCTTGACCTAAAGGTACCAAACACGTTCTTGAAAATAAGAAGCATTTGAACAGCTGCATAAAAAGATCAGGAAGTTTGAAATACCTGTGTTTACCGTGTCAACAGCCTGAAAACATTCTCTGTGTCAGCCGACAAACAAACAAAGTGAAGATTATTGACTTTGGGCTTGCAAGGAGGTTAGTATTCGTTTCTGTGTCTCTTGCTTTTTTCTGTCTATGTTTATGAATCTACTGTTTCTCTCATGCTGATTTGTTCCTCGTCTTTCTTTCAGATATAAACCCAGGGAGAAGTTGAGGGTGAACTTTGGCACACCTGAGTTTCTTGCTCCTGAAGTCATCAACTATGAATTTGTCTCATTCCCAACTGACATGTGGAGCTTAGGTGTTATCACTTACATGCTGTGAGCCCATAGCTATCGATGGACAATCATAATAATGCCTAAAAGAAGAGAGGGAACTTTATAAAACTGACTTGTGTTTGCATGTGTAGGCTCAGTGGCTTGTCTCCGTTCCTGGGTGAGGATGATAATGAGACACTAAATAACATCCTGGCATGTCAGTGGAGTTTCGAAGAGGCAGAATTTGCCGAAATCTCTGAGGAGGCCAAAGACTTTATCTCGCGCCTGCTTGTGAAGAGCAAAAGGTTTGTGTGTCTCCACGAATTGGCTAAATCTGAAAAAAAATCCTCCTTTTTAATTCTGAAATTCTTTTTTGTGCAGTTGGAGAATGAGTGCATCCCAGTCCCTGAAACACCCTTGGCTTTCAGACCGAGCGCTTCACTACCGTCTACACCATAAGGTTAATAAAACCGCTGAGTTTTTTGCTAAATGAGTGCAGTAGTGTATTAATGCAAGTTAAGAATTAATGAGCTGGTTTCTCTCACAGAAAAACAAGTGTCACTCCTCACATGCCCCTCCTCCAGAGGCATAAACAGGTAAGATGCATAACATGAAATATGTTAAAGGGACAGTTCGCCTAAAATTGAAAATTCTGTCATCAGTTGCTCGCCCTCATGTCTTTTCAAACCTGTACAGTCCAACCAAAATTTACACCTTCAACATTTCTCAAATTACCACAGTTTATTCGCTGTAGTTTAGAAAATGGTACTAAAATATTATAAGAACTGTGTCAGAACAAATTCATCTTTATAATGTCAAATAACTTTGATAGAAATGGATTACGTATGAATGTAATGGATTACAATCAACCAAATTCAGACAGCTGTTATCATGACAATATTTACATAACTATCAATACCAAGCAATGCTTAATTTTGTTCAGTCTGTGGTGTAGAAAGGTCGCATTAGCAACTAAAGAAAAAACACTTAAGCAAAACATGGTCAGATAAAAGTGTCTGAATAATTTTTGGTCCCAAATTTGTGTTTTACTGGTAGTCCACTGTATGGAGAATTTTTGGGTGTAATATGTCACAGTTTATTTTGCTATCCTCACTTACATGAGCTATAGTGTCCTGTACCCACTAGTAAAAAAATATCAGAAATTATGTCTGGTGTCTGAATAATTTTTGGGTTGATTGCATGTCTTTCTTCTTCAGAACAAAAAAGAAGATATTTCCAATAATGTTGGTAACTGTTTCAGCCCATTGGCTTCCATTGTATTTTTTTTTTTTGTCCAGACGATGGAAATCAATGGGAACTGAAATGGTTTCGTTCTTTTTTCAGAAGAAGGGAAGTCATGAGGGAAGAGTAAATAATGACATAATTGTCATTTTTTGGTGGACTATCCCTTTAAAGCAGGGGTGCCCAACCCTTTTCCTGGAGATCTACCTACCTGCAGATCCTGCTCCAATACAGCTGCCTGTAATTATCAAGTGCCGCATAAGAGATGAATTAGCTGGTTCAGGTGTGTTTGATCAGGGCAGGATCTGAACCTTGTAGGATATAGTAGATCTCCAAGATCAGGGTTGGGCACCACTGCTTTGAGGGATTAGTTCACTTCCAGAATAAAGAAATTAAGGTTTTTGAGAAAAATATTTTCTCCATATAGTGCACTTCAATAGGGATCAACAGGTTGAAGCTTCAAAGGACTCTACATGATCCCAGGCAAAGAATAAGGGTCTTACCTAGTGAAACGATCAACCCTAGTTAAAAAGTATATACATTTTTTTTTTAGAAAATGACAGATTGTATTGTTAGATAAGACCCTTATTCCTCAGCTGGGATTGTGTAGAGCCATTTAAAGCTGCATTAAAATGCAATTCCTCTATATGGAAAAAGTCCTCTATATTAAAAAAAAATCCTGGAATGTTTTCCTCAAAAACTTGAATTTCTTATCAACTGAAGAAAGCAAGAAAATTTTGGATGACATGGGGCTTAGTAAATTATCAGGATTTTTTTTTTTTATTCTAGAAGTGAACTAATCATTTAAAGGTTAAAAAAATGTGTGATCAGCTTTCAGTTCTCATATTCTTAATTTCATGTTTTCTGCAGAAGTGATCATTGTCTCTCCTGGTGCCTTGGTGACACACTGGACCAATACTGCTGTACCTGAACAACTACACAACATTTGTTTATTATAGTCAAATACTGAACTGTACATTGTCTATTACCTTTTTACCTCAAACTTAAGCTCAAACAACACATTAAAAGTACAGCTCTCCAATTGTGGTACAAGAATATTTCACCGTTTTGTAACCATTTATGGCTCTGTGACAAACCCTTTGCTCCAGTCCTGGTTTAAGTGGGTTTTAACTGTCTAACGGCGGTTGTCTTATGAAAAATTACAACATGCAGTTAATACTACAGTGAGTTGGTCTTGTATGTGCACTTTATAATAGGCCAGGACTGGAGGAAGTATGTGAATGACTAAGAGTGCAACAGAAATCATCATTCATACTCTATACGCACAAATGTGTTGAGTCTTATCATGGTAATATTCTGTACGTCGCTGCCTGGTTTATGGTAACATTTAATTCACATAATATTTATGAAGGCATTAGAATTCACACAGGAAACCGTACTGTATTTTACACTTGAAACTCTAGTACCCTTAATGCCAAAATCCTGCTAATAATCTATCATTTATGAATGTTGTCTTTTCTGCTGAGAGCTTGAAGTTTGTCTGTGCGCATGTAGCTCCTGTTATCCGATACAAATAGCCATGACCCAAATACAGCTCTCACTTACTACATTTTATTCTGTAATGTCATTTAGAGGGTTTCCTTTAGGGCAAATGTATTGTTCAAAATGAGTTGTTCAGAATCCCATGAGCTCCGAATGCTTAGCTAATGCTGCTGATCTCACACTTTATTGTATTTTTGTTTTCATTTTTTTTTTAACTGGAAATTTGAGACTGGGATACTGGCTTCAAGACTGGCTGTTTTAGGCAATTTTATGGTCTTGCTCACTCCCTCTTTTGTAGTAGACATCTCACCTTCCATGAAGGCACATGAAAAACAGAACACTACCTACAAATGTATTGTGTGTTTTTGTGTGGTTCTATATATAAAGATACTGTTTTGCTTTGGTCACCTTCTCTGATGTTTACTTGAAATGCTTTCACAATATAATAAATGGGGGTGAAATTTACTGTATGTTAGCTGATGGCTAACAAAGTAGTGTTTTTAGACACTTCTAAGTGAAAGCTGAAAAACCAGGAATATCACTTTTTGATGTGTAAGGATTAATAAAAGATTTATTTATTTTTATGTTTTGATTTCAGTTTCTATTTATGCCAGTGGTTTTCAGTCCTGGTCCCGTGGGACCCCTGCTCTACACATTTTGCATGTGTCGTTAATGAGCTGATGATCTCAGTCAGGTGTGTTAAATAAGGGACATGCAAAATGTGTAGAGCGGGGGTCCCCCAGGACCAGGATTGAGAACCACTGATTTATGCCATGACTGGATTGAAGAAAGCTGAAATATAATAGCTCATAAACTACTTAAAGTACTGTCATATATTAGTACTTGTATGTTATTTAAAAGATGTATTGCTGTAAGTGCCTTATGTGGTGTATGTGGCATAGAACTTTAAATATTACCTAAATTAAAATATATTTTGAACAATTTGATTGTCTTGTTTGTTGCTTTTATCTCTGCAACAGCATTTGAGTTAAATACACTACCAGTCAAAAGTTTTTTTGTTTGTTTGTTTGTTTAAGAAGTTTTTTCTGCTCACCAAGCTTGCAATAATTTGACAAAAAATTTACTATTTAAAACTACTCTTTTCTATGTGAAAATATTTTAAAATGTAATTTTGTGATCAAAGCAACATTTTCAGCATCATTACTCCAGTCTTCAGTGTCACATGATCTTTTAGAAATAATTCTAATATTTTTATTATTATTATTATTATTATTATTAACAATATTTAAAACAGTAGAGTATTTTTTCAGAATTCTTTGGTTAAGAGAAAGATCCACAGATAAGCGTTTATAGAGAGAAATTATAGAAATTAATACTTTTATTTAGCAAGGATGCTTTAAATTAATCAAAATGATGATAAGACATTTACAATGTTACAAAATATATTTATATCAGATAAATGCTGTTCTCCCGAACTTTCTATTCATCGAAGAAACATGAAAAAATTCTACTCAGCTATTTTCAACATAATAATAAATGTTTTTTTTTTTTTAGCAGCAAATCTGAACATTAGAATGATTTCTGAAGGATCATGTGATGAGTAATTATTCTAAAAATTCAGCCTGAAATCACAGGAATAAATTACATTTTAAAATATATTCAAATAGAAATTTTAAATGGTAAAAATTGTACTGTTTTTACTCTACTTTGGATCAAATAAATGCAGGCTTGGAGAGCAGAAGACATTTTGGTAAAAAACAAAAAAAAAATGTACTGTTCAAAAACTTTTGACGGGTAGTGTACATTCACATAATCTTTAATTATTTACATTTTTTCCACACATATTCAAAATTACATCAGTGGTTCAAAACTCATCAAACTTCACTCATATAAGAACAAGAAGACCCTAAAAAAAACCTTCAGTAACTAAAACCAGCCAACAGACCAGCTTTACCAGACTGGGAGACCACAAAAAAACAGCAAAACAGCCTAGACCAGTTAAAGCCGTTTTTTCAGAAGTGATTTAGGCCTAATAATATAATATACAAAATAAATATGAATTATAAATCTATAATAATAATTATTATTATTAGATATGCAATAATAAAAAGAGAAATTAAAAAGGCTTTCTTTAATTCCTCCTGAACTTCGTTTCCTTTAGTTGGCGCTGTGATACATTTACATCCGAAGCCAACAGATTTTCTCTCATCTTTGTTCTGTGGTGCGCACGTCACTGGCGCTCTGCTCTGTGATTGGTTGCTTGAGTGCAGGTTCCTGATGTGTCGCTCAAGCAGCTGGAGTTTCGGATGTGTTTGCATCCGTGTATGACAGACGGCCGAGCACAGTGACACCAGACCCCACAGACACACTCCGAACCGAAACCAGCTCCAGACGATGGCTCAAAGTGCAGCAGCGGCAGCGGCGGCCAGTGGTGACGTGAACGGAGGCGGCAAGGCGAAGAGGAAAGTAGCCATCATTACAGGCATAACCGGTCAGGTAACGTGAAGTATCGCCTTAACATATACGACGCGGTAGTATGAGCGGATGTCCACCTAGAAATCAAAAGTGTCATATTTATTCACGCTTATTTGGTTTCAAACGCGTATGACTTTCTTTGTTCTGTGGTAAACAAATGTGATGTCAGGTAGAATGACAGCCTCAGTAATCATTCAATCTTATTAGAGGAAACAAAGATGCCGTGAAGATGACCGAGGCTGTCAGTCCGTAACATGTGGGTGTGTAAATGATGACAGACTTTTAATAATCCAATTTTATCATTGCCCCCCTTAGTTTATCTGCTTTTTAAATTACTATAATATAGTTATCTCTGTAAAAATATAATACTTTTTTTTGTAAGAAATTTCCTTATCACACATGGTCATTTCCGGACTTACAACTAAGCTTAGAGTACAAGGTGCACAATATGTATAGTGCTACTAAAGATAATGCACGTTTGTTTAAATTTGATGTTCTGTCTCAATCACTACAGGACTTGTCTATGTCTGGAATGACTATGTGAATGAGATATTTGCATATGGCAAGCAACATTTACAGCTGTTGTGAACAAAAAGGAGTCTCATGTGAGCACTTTAATTGTTGCCTGTTGCTTATCTAGCCCCACCTGGGTCCTTTTCATTGTGAAAACTGTGTAACAGGAGACACATATGACACATTTGATATAAGCAGATTGCGTGACGTTGTTTTCCAGATTGCTGGTTGAAGAAAGTTCAAAATGTTCAGAATGGAAGGCAAACAAAAGGACATAACTTCATTTCTAGTCTTTTGTAAAATGTTGTACTTGTCTTTTATGAGTTTAGAGTGCTTGAGCATGGGTGTATCTAGACATCCAGACCATGATACTTGGTAATCAGGTTCCTAGGTTTCACTTTGTACTTTTATTTGACCTGTTCAAATAACGGGTTTGTCTTGCTTTTGTGTATCATATGTATAGCTGAATGTACCACCCATTTTGTCCTGAATGGACTTTTTGGATCTTTTTGGATGTGTCAGTAGTCAGTATTTTTCTTTTCTTTCTAATAACACATTTATTTTATTCACATACATTGAATTGCGTCACAACAGTAAGATTTCAATGGCTAAAACTGTATATTATCCACTCCAATTAAAGCGTTTCCACCTTAACTTGACATTTAGGTTTTCTCCCAAACTAAAAAAAAAAACAGCATGACATAAAAGCTTCTGTAATGAAGCACTTAAATATTTAATGAGACAGGCAGAGTTCAGTTAATTGGTTATTCTAACAATGCATTATAACAGTACAATACAATAGCTACTTAAAGTGTATTTCATTTCTTGCATTGTTTATTTTGGAGTTGAAATATAATTTCATATATTTGTTACAAACACACTCTAAAGAAATGAGAATGATAATCTGATCTGGCCATACCCAGTCTGATGAAATGTCAGCTTGTGTAAATATGTCTTTCAGATATTGTGTACAGAGCCTCTTTCACAATATAATGCCATGATGGCACATTATTATATTACATTATAATGTTTGCAAACTACACTCAAAGGTTTCCTTTTTAGGAAGCTTGAACGGGCCTTGCCTTTAATTGTCAGTTTTTGTGATGTTGGCAGGTGACTGGGTTTGAATTTTTTATGTATGTATTTTTTATTATTATTAATTTTGATCCCTTCATGTTCCATGAATATATTTTGTAAATTTCTTATCATAAATATATCAAAACTTAATTTTTGATTAGTAATATGCATTGCAAAGAGCTTTATTTAAAGGCGATATGTAGATTTATTTATTTTTTTTTTTTTTTTTGCAGATTTTCAAATAGTTGTATTTCGGCCAAATATTCAGCTTTCAGACAGTGTATCAATCTCAATTTCAGAAAATTGACCCTTATGCTTGGTTTTGTGTCCCAGGGTCAAATATATATACGTACATAACTGTGTGGGTAAGTTTAAAAAATGTTGTTACACTTTATCCACATTTATGTGTCATGAGGTCAATATTTAAAAGTCAGTATTTTTTTCTTTCTAAAAAAAACACATTTATTTTATTCACATACATTGAATTCCGTCAGAACGTCACTGCTGACGTGGTTTTATGTGTAACATTAAATGACAAGTGCTGTTTACACGACGTTAGTGTTTAACTGGTTTGATTTACTGGACAGACCAGCTTGTAACGTTACCAGTTGGGGCATGTGGTGTGGAAATTCTTGGGAAACTTGTATGTTTGCAGTACGTCGTGTTTAGCTTTCGCAGACTGAAGAAGGAAGTTCCTGGTCGTCTTATGATAAAAGCTTTAACGTGGGCAGGACTCAAGCGTAATTTGACGACAAAGTGAAAATCCGGATGCAGTTTACTTGATAAACAGCAGAGGGCGGCCGAATGACAAAAATCGTCCAGACGATATTTACATGCAAGTTCTTGGCAGACGCTTCCAGTGCAACGCATAGAATTAAATTCATTTAAATGTAAGTTTATTTATCATATGTCAGTGGCAATTTGCACATTTAAATACTTAGGTTGAGGCTCTATAAGTGCAGTTTAATTTCCCCAAAATAATAATTAATTAATAAATTACATTTAAAGTGCATATACTATTTGTAAAGCAAAATAGTCATCATGTGGTATATATGGTTGTATACATAAATTAAGAAATAATATTGGTTGCTATTGTTAGTTTTTAGGATTTCTGAGCACAATTTAGCCTTTATAAAATAGTAGATAATAAAACCCTCCCAGTTATTGTTGGAGTTTTATACATTTATCATGTTTGCAAATGTTTTACATCAGTAATGTTACTGTAACTAACGGACCAATCAGTTGAAAACTCGATGACTTAAGCAACATTTAAATATTTATTTGATAAAAATGTGACTCTAGACCACAAACAGTAGCACGGGTAGGTTTGTAGCAATAGCCAAAAATACATTGTATGGGTCAAAATAATCTTCTAATTTTCTTCTATGCCAGAAATCATTAGGATATTAAGATCATGCTCCATGAGGATATTTTGTAAATGTCCTACCGTAAGTATATCAAAACTTTTTTTTTTTTCCAGATTTTCAAATAGTTGTATTCTCGGCCACATATCCTAACAACCCACACATCAATTGAAAGCTTATTTATTCAGCTTTCAGAAGACGTATAAATCTCAATTTAATAAAAAATGGACTCTTATGACTGGTTTTGTGGTCCAGGGTAACGCATGTCTGTTATATAGCCTAGTTATTATAGGCCTATATTTGTTGTTATTATTATTATCACCACAGCTTGTTAGTATTGTAGTGTTGTTAACACTTCTAAAACTGCTTATATATGTCTAATTATTTAAATTAGTCGACTGAACATCACAAGCTGGCTCTTGAAGTAATGGTCAAAATGATTTAAATTAAATTAAAACAAACAAAGTTAATGACAAAAAATATCACATAATTTTTGGGAAGTAAAATAGAAAGACATATATGAATGAATGAATGAATGAAGAAAAAACACTGTCTGACGTATGCAGTGCATCTTTGGTTATAATAGGAGCAGTTTAAAAAATTTTGATTATAATTTAATATAGGTCTGTCGCCCTAATGGACACACTTTACCTTCGGTATTTGCAGTTGAATAACCAAAATGAATAGTAAAAACGCTTTAATTGTGTGTCTTTTTGTTGATGTGCTCAGTTAATTATGTTCAAATTGTTGCGCCCACTTGTGGCTCAAGGAACACATAGCCGTTTGTTTGGATTTGTGCTTTGATGCGGTAAACAGAGAAAGACCGGTTTACTGCGGTCAGGGGCAAATGTATATGGGTCCCATTTTCACACAGACAAATCGACACGCAGTACGTACACAAACAGAGCTGAAACGTCACCGACGGAGAGACAGACACACGGACTGTTTTGGTTGGGGAAAGTGGGCTTATTTGATTAGCTTTCATTCTTTCCTTCACCATTCTGGTTTTCTCAGCATAAATGCGTCCACAGTTTGCCATTAGCAATCAGCCCGTGTCTCGTGCAGGAACTAAAGGCCTATAGATTTATCATTATGTGGTGCGTAAGGGGAATGGTGATTGCAGTGGAAGGTTTTTCCAAATTAGCCCGGATTTCTGAGATGTCTCGCACATGTGGTTTGACTCAGAACAAGAAATGATTAGGAATTAAAAAGTGATTTATTTTAGAGAATGTACAGTTTAGACAGAAAGCGATCGGTGGCTTACAAGGTAGGCCAGTGTTTGTGCGTTAGGACAGACTGGTTGGAATGTCGTGTCCGTCTCGGTTTCCTGTCTATGAACGTAATCTGCGGGAAACAGGCAACGTTTCCCAACAGTCTCAGCGTGACGATAAGCTGCTTTTTATCAGGGTTATGAGTCCGCGCTGCAGTTGGCACTGGTTGTGTCACACAAACAGAGCCTCAGGTGGTCAGACGTTCAACGGTTTGTATGTAAATGGCCAGTGAACGGTGTGAAAAGGAAACGGAAATGTATCTTTAAGCACATCTTTTCCTCTGCGGACATATATATACTTATATACAGGCACACACACGGCTGCTGGAGCTTCTAATTTTTTCCCAAAGGTCTTTGGGACTGTGCCTATATCACCCCAGCAGGAAGTAGGGGGCGGAATGCCATGGCCAGGGCGGAATGTTCCAAAGTTCTAGAATGTGCGGTCGGGAAGTATGAGAGGGGAAAAAGGGAGAACGAGAAGGAGACGAGAATAAGAATGAAAGCGACTCAAGTTGTGTATGTTTTAGCTTAAAACGTGTCTTTAGGGTACGGCCGCGTCACTTTTTGACAGTCAGGTGGATTCAGAGGCTTAAACCGAGCTGTCAGACTTTCAGCGACTGACATCATGGCCTTGTTTGCACGATTAATACTCTTTTGTCTGTGTGTGATGCATATGGATGATTCAGTGAGCTTGTGTTACACTGGCTTACAGTGTGTCTTGTAGCCCGTAGGCACTCCTTACCTATTTGTTGGCCGTGTTTTCTTTTCAGTCTATCTGTGGAGCTCCTTTTAGTGAGGGGATTTTTAGTTCTAAGCCAAAAAATGTGAATTCTGTCATCTAACTCTTACCCACATGTCGTTCCAAACCTGTTTGACTTTCTTCTGTTGAACAGGCACAAGAAAATATATTTTGAAAAGTAATTTTTAGGTTGTGTTGCGTGAAAGAAAGAAAGTCTTACAGCTTCGGAAAGACACGAGTGAGTTTCGACAAGACACACTGTAAGCGCATGCGAGTACGTGTGCGAAAATGCGTATTTGTATAATGTAGGCGTGTATTCGCTGTGGTCTGGCTCATGAAATTCAGAAAGAAATGGTCATTGTGTTGCTTGCACTCTTGGGTAATGCTTGCCGTAAATGTGTGTGTGTGTGTGTGTGTGTGTGTGTGTGTGTGTGTGTATTTCTCAAAACCCAAAATAATTCTGCATCTATGTGGTTTCAGGATGGGTCCTACCTGGCTGAGTTTCTGCTGGCTAAAGGTTATGAGGTGGGTGAGCCAATGTAACCCTGAAAGATTTCCTACAAACTCGTCAGAAATCGTTCCCACATTGATCTGATGCAAATATCTCTCTGTCTGTTAATAATCAAATATAAACGTTATATTTTCATAAGATTCAAATTTAAATGGGTTGCATTTCATTTAAATGTGCACTGTGCACATTTGAACAAAGATTTTTAATTTTTGGTAAAGAAGTCTCTTCTGCTCACCAAGCCTACATTTATTTGATCCAAAGTACAGCAAAAGCAGTAATATTGTAAAATAATTTTACTATTTAAAATAACTGCTTTCTATTTGAACATATTTTAAAGTGTAATTTACTCCTGTGATCAAAGCTACATTTTCAGCATCATTGCTCCATTCTTCAGTGTCACATGATCCTTTAGAAATCATTCTAATATGCTGATTTGCTGTTCAAGAAGCATTTAATATTATTATCAATATATAAAACAGTTGAGTACTTTTTTTTTCAGGATTCTTTGATTAGAATGATCCAAAGATCCACATTTATCTGAAATAAAAATCTTTTGTAGCATTATACAACATTATAAAAACAACATAATAAAGACATTTATAATGTTACAAAAGATTTCTATTTCAGAATAATGCTGTTTTTCTGAACTTTTTATTTATCAAAGAAACCTGAGAAAATTCTACTCAGATGTTTTCAACATAATAATAATAATAATAATAATACATGTTTTTTAAACAGTAAATCTGAATATTAAAATAATTTCTGAAAGATCATGTGACTGGAGTAATGCTGCTAAAAATTCAGCTGTAAAACCACAGGAATAAATGACATGTTAAAATGAATTCAAATAGGAAACAGTTATTTTAAATAGTAAATATATTTTAAAATGTCACTGTTTTTGCTGTACTTTGGATCAAATAAATGCAGGCTTGGTGAGCAGAAGAGACTTTAAAAACATTTAAAAAACTTGGTGTTTAAAAACATTTGTCTGGTAGTGTACATTTTAGTGTAAAAAAAAACAATTAATCAAATTTAACAGATAAATACTTTACTACTGAAAAGTACAGCAAATTTGGTATGCTTGCTAAATAAAAGTATTATTCTATTAATAACCCAAAACAACATAAAATCTGTTTAAAATCACGTATACTCAAAATAAGTTTAAGACTGGAACTGTTTGTTTGCTCTTTGTTTTGGGCAGGTTCATGGTATCCTCCGCAGGTCCAGTTCTTTTAACACAGGCCGGATTGAGCACCTTTATCATAACCCTCAAACTCACACTGAAGGAAGTGAGTTTCACATCTGCACACCTGACTATAATAAGCATGTTTTATTACATTTGTAAATGCTTGAATGTCTTCTAACCTGTGTAAAATATCACCAGGCATTGGATCCAATAAGTATTGTAAGTTTTTCATTCAGTATTTTTATTTTCCTTTTTTTTTTTTTTTTTTTTTTTTTAAATAAAGTATTTTCCTTTGTGGTTGCAGCCTAAACATTCTTAAGCACTATTTGGATGGTAATTTTTTTCTTTTGGGTGAAGTCTGAGAAAATCATTGGTATGGCTTCCTCTGTGATAAAACTCATGCATTTGGACTGCAGTTAATCACGGGGGAGACAAAGAAGTTTCTATTTTTATTCATATAGGGAATGACGAATACACAGTGCAGCTAAATATGGTTGTCACTCTTCTTTTAAGAGTTTAATCCCGTTCTGTACAAACAAGAGTTTGTCTATTTATAGGAGTGACAAAAGTGTAATAGAAAAATGCAGACGTCAAACATTTCACAGGTTCAAAGGTGACTGCTGTATTACATACACTACAAGTTGAAAAGCTTTTTAATGTTTTTAAAAATGTCTCTGCTCACCAAGCCTGCAAGGACTGCAAAAACAGTAAAAATTGTACATATTTTTACTGTAAAATTCTGATTTACTTATGTTGAAAACAGCTGAGTAAAATGTTTTCAGGTTTCTTTGATAAGTAGAAATTTTAGAAGAACAGCATTTAGGTGAAATTGAAATCTTTTGTAACATTATAAATGTTTTTATCATCACTTTTGATCAATTTAAAGCATCTTTCATATATATATATATATATATATATATATATACTACAAGTTTTTGAATGGTATAGTGTATATAGTTAAAAAAGCTTTATTTCAGATAAATGCTGATCTTTGGATCTTTCTGTTCATCACAGAATCTTGAAAAACTGTTTTAAATATTGATAATAATAATATTAATAATATTGTTCCTTGGTCAGCAAATAAGCATATTAGAAAGATTATTAATGAAAATTTAGCTTTGATCACAGGAATAAATTACATTTTAAAATTTATATTAAAATAGATAAAGTTATATTAAATGGTAAAAATATTTAAAAATTCTACTGTTTTGCAGTACTTTGGATCAAATAAATGCAGGCCTGGTAAGCAGAAGTGACTTTAAAAAAAAAAACAAAACAAAAAAAACATCTTTTGTACAGTAAAGATGGTTCGTTTTTGAAAACAAGCTTCCTTTGTGCCAAAATACTAAAATTCTGATTATAAAAGTGTCATATAACAGCCAGCGTGGTAAAAATTTGGTCCAAATTCATCCATATAAAATTACCAAATTTAATTTGACCAGGATTTTCTCCAGGAATGTCTGAATGAAATTGTAATTAAGTCACCCTGTCTAAAACATTTGCCATCCAAATAGCTCTTTCAGTCTGTGTCTAGTTTTGAAAACAAAATCAAACGAAATTCAAAGTTTTACACAAAAAGCTAGAAACAGACTCTCGCTTATTTCTCTCCAGTCGATCAGGTGATGGGCAGCCTTTTTTTCTCCACAGACAATTTTATAATCATTTTAGAAATGGATATGACCTCTTTTTGTATTGGGTCTGGTAGCTTTCATTTAACACGGTGTCCTAACCAGACGCGACGCGACACAGCGACGTGCAGTAAAGAGTATGTTAATCTGAGTTTTTTTCCTAACTGGCCACGACAGCGACATGCGACAGGGGATTCTATTTTAGAAATAGTTTCTATTTTCTGTAGATTGGCTTGAACAACAACATACAAAACTATAAGAGTGATCATCTCCGATACTGATTATGTGCTTTATTCAGTGTTAAAAGTGTCTAATGTGAGTTTATAGCCATATCTGTCCTTTATAGCCATACTGAAAGCAACAATAGTTTATCTCAGATCTTGAATATAACAAAGTAAACTTCAAGTGTGTTCCATAACAAAGATGGTATCACTTATTTAGTATGTACTTGATAATGTTAAAAACATTTAATATTTGTGACCCTGAACCCGTCGTAAGTAGCACAGGTATATTTGTAGCAATAGCCAACAATACACTGTATGGGTCAAAATTATTAATTTTTCTTTTATGCCAAAAGTCATTAGGATTCCATGAATATGATATTTCATTAATTTCCAACTGTAAATAAATAAAAACTTAATTTTGCATTGCTAAGAACTCCATTTGAACAACGTTAAAGGAGTTTTCTTAATAATTAGGCTTTTTTGCACCCTCAGATTGCAGATTTTCAAATAATGGTATCTCGTTGTATATCTATCTGTTATATTTTATTGATTTTGTTGCGTCGCATAGGCGTGTCGCGCCTGGTGTGGACAGACAATTTGCTCGTCGCTGAAATCCTGTCGTGTCACATCTGGTTAGGACACCGTGCAAGTGACAATCTCTAAACTTCAGCCGATGTGGAGGAATTTTTTCCTAAAACTTTCCAGTAGGCCGTAAACTATATCTCTGTATGATCCATGATTTCTTTATGTCAGATTTGAAAGGGAATGAAGTTTAATCTTTTATTCTTTGCCTCACAGACATGAAATTGCACTATGGAGACTTGACTGACAGCACTTGCTTGGTAAAGATTATCAATGAAGTCAAACCCACTGAAATATACAACCTTGGAGCACAGAGTCATGTTAAGGTACAACTTTGTCTTTCTCACATCATCTAGGTTCATTTCTCTGTCATTTCTCATTCACACAGATGCTCTTTGTCTGTTGACTCTCAAACTCCTGCTGGACGGACACACACACACACACACACACACACACACACACAAACTGTTTCATAATGACTTTGGTTTCTTTCTCAGTGTCTGTGAGGTGAACAAATGACCCCATCCAAGTAATACTTCGGAAAAAAAAAAATTCTTAACCAAATACAGAGGACTTTCTTTCACTCTCTGTTCCTTTACCCACACCCCTAATGTCTAGTCATCTGGGATGAGGTCAGGGGGATGTTAGTCAGAGAGTTGGCCATCATGGTGTGTGTGAACTTCTGTGTGGGTGCTTCACAGGGTAATTTATGGGAAGCGAGCGCAAACGGCAGTTAAAAGTGAGGGAGAGGAAGGGAGAGAGGAAGATGACGGAATAAGAAGATCAAAAGCAGAATAGGGACAAGATAATCGTAGGGATAGGAGCCATTACTGTTGACATTGTTTCCACCAGCTACTTGTAAGTTTAGTCACAGGAAAAAATGCTTAAATGTGTTCTGTGTAAACTGGGTATCAGAGAGAAACAACAATGTCATGTTTTCGCTGTAGCTTTTAACATGTTTTAACCACACAGGGAAAACAACTAAAACAAACTATTTAGAACAATCATACTTAGCAGGGATTAAAAGATTTGTTCGTCCAAAAAGTAAATTCTGTCATCGTTTACTCAGCATCTTCTATAAAGTCATGCGGCTTTGGCACAACATGGGAGTTAAAAAAATGATGAAGTTTCATTTTTTTTTTTTGGGGGGGGGGGGGGGGGGGGGGGGGTAAACTTCTTTCGCAAACCATTTGTCTTCCTTATGTGGTGTGTTTCCAAATGAAACAGTAGTTGGGATTTGATTGGATTCTAACAGACGGTCGATTATAATGTTGGTTAATATTATTTTACCCTACTCATGTGGTTTTTGTTACATAAGAAAAATGCAATGTAATTTTGGGGGCAGAAAAAGCTTTTTACATTTAATGAGAGATCATGGAAACTGTTATAGAACAGCATGAACTGATGAATCATCCGTAATAAGACCAGGCACATTTTATTAAGAAAATGAGTAGAGTCAGTTTTGATTTCCTGTTGTCAAGCTCAATCAGAAACATTCACACAGAATGTGTTTTTGACTGACATGTTTTTGCTTGCGACTCACGTCTTTTTGTTAAATCCTTGTTTTTTTAAACTTCTTTTAACACAAATGCGCTTTTGTGTGAACAGCCCCTAAAGTTATTCTTACATTTTACACACACAAAAAATATTGGAATACTTTGGATACTCAAGTGATATTAAAGGGAAAGTTCACCCAAAAATGAAAATTCTGTCATTAACTACTCACCCTCATGTCGTTCCAAACCTGTAAGACCTTCGTTCATCTTCGAAACACAAATTAAGACATTTTTTATTACATTTAAGAGCTTTCTGACCCTGCATAGACACATTCAAGGCCCAAAAAGGTAGTAAAGAAATTGTAAAAATAGTCCATGTGACATCAGTGGTTCAACCGTAATTTTATGAAGCTATGAGAATACTGTAAAAATAATGACTTAAATTAAAGGTTGAACCATTGACTATTTTAATGATATCCTTACTACCTTTCTAGGCCTTGAACGATTCAGTTGCACTGCTGTCAATGCAGAGTCAGAAAGCTCTCAGATTTCATCAAAAATTTCTTAATTTGTGTTCTGAAGATGAGTGAAGTCTTACAGGTTTAAAACAACAAGACAGAATTTTCATTTTTATGTGAACTATCCCTTTTACAGTTTTCATGGATAGTGTTTTTGAGCTAAGTTTCTTGGTAACTTGGTTTGCTGTGTTTTTGTGTAATGCAAATGCATTCATACATTTTTAAATATAGCTTAACTGTTCAACTACTTTTTGGAGCCGCTGTTTGTCTAAAATGATTCATGAGCCTCAATGGTTGGTTTGTAAGTCAGTAGGATGGAAAGATCCAGACTGCACCTGCGGGCTGAAAACGTGCAGTTAAATCCAGCAGCTGCCGTAATATGGAACTAAATAATTCAGGTGGAAACTCACTGGGAAACATTGGCCAACAGACAAGCATCCATTATACTGAACGGGGAGGTGTTCTGGGTGTCCCATCAGGAGGATCATCTGCTGTGATGACAGATAACAGCAGGATGCTCACTGTCACAATGGATCTTGTTCTGCTGTGGCTCCTCAGCATAAAGGATAAAAAGTACTTTAAGCACAGACATGAGACCGAGGGAGAGTAGTTCATATTTAAAGATTGCTGTCATACTACGACAACCGCAATCAGGATTGCTATGTGGAAAAATAAACAAGCTTGATTTAATTACACCATCAGTTTAGGCTTGTAAGCGTGCGCGCTAGCTGGGAGTGTTCATTAAAGATAGGCGTTTCAATCAGTGCCCGCAGTAATGAAATGGTAGATCACTGCTACTCTCTGATTGTAGTTTACATTTTTTACTCACCGCACTTTGTTTGGATATGGCAGAAAGAGTGGCAGAGAAAACACATACACACACACAAGCTCGGTTTCCAGTTTTTACACACAGGGGTCAGCAAAGTGCTATTTTGCTTGAGAGTGCCGCTTGGCGGTTTCTGTAGGGTATTCGTTTATGCTTAAAGGAATGCTTCAGGAAGAAAGTAATGTGCTTTTTTTTCCCTCCACGCTCATTCTCTTTTTGTGTTTGAGCCTTTATAGTCTTGTTCAAATAAATCCGAAGGACAAATGACAGAAGGACGGCAAGCTTAAAGACCGTAATGAACTGATTGAGTTAAAATAAAGTTGTTGGGATTTCAGGTCTAATGTTGCATAACAACATTTGATTTTTTTATACGCTACTAGTCAAAAGTTTTTGAACAGTAACATTTTTAATGTTTTTTTTTTTTTTTGAAGTAGTCTCTTCTGCTCACCAAGCCTGCATTTGTTTGATCCAAAGTACAGTTTTGAAATATTTTTACTATTTTTAATATAACTGTTTTCTATTTTAGAATATTTTAAAATGTAATTTATTCCTGTGATCAAAGCTACATTTTAAGCATCATTACTTAAACATTTATTATTATTATTATTATTATTATTATCAGTATTTAAAACAGTTGAGTTCTTTTTTTTTTAGGATTCTTTATTGAATAGAAAGATCAAAAGATCAGCATTTATCTGAAATTAAAAGCTTTTGTAACATTACACCATACCATTCAAAAGCTTGAAATCAGGATATATATATATATATATATATATGTATGTGTAGAGAGAGAGAGAGAGAGAGAGAGAAAAAAGTATAGAAATTAATACTTTTATTTAGCAATTATGCTTTAAATTGATCAAAAGTGATAATAAAGACATGAATAATGTTATAAATGATTTCTATTTCAGATAAACGCTGTTCTTCTGAGCTTTCTACTCTTCAAAGAAACCTGAAAGAATTCTACTTGGCTGTTTTTAACATAATAGTAATAATAATAGTTTTTTGAGCGCCAAATCAGAATGTTAGAATGATATCTGAAGGACCATGTGACTGGAGTAAAGATGCTACAAATTCAGCTTTGAAATCACATTAATAAATTACATTTTAAAATATGTTAAAATAGAAAACGGTTATTTTAAATAGTAAAAATATTTCAAAATCTAACTACAGTTTTTGCTGTACTTTGGATCAAATAAATGCAGGCTTGGTGAGCAGAACAGACCTCTTCAAAAAACATTAAAAATCTTACTGTTCAAAAACGTTTGAGTGGTAGTGTGTGTATATATAAAGGTTTTGTATTATTTTCAATAAAAAAAGTAATAATTCAACAAGAATCCATTAAGTGACAGCAAAGACATTAATAATTTTATTTATAAATGTATTCAAAGATATTGACCAGCTTAACTGTTTTCATTATTGACGATAGTAAAAAATGTTTCACGAGCACCAAATATTAAATAACGATTTCTGAAGGATCATGTGACACTGAACACTGGATTATTCAGCTTTGCCATCATAGGAATAAATTACATTTCAAAACAAAATAATTTATTTTCAAAATTTATTTTAAGTTGAAGTAATAATTCACAACACTATTATTTGTACTCAATTTTTTTCTATATAAAAATACAGCCTTGCTGAGAATAAGACTGCTTTGTTCTTCATTAAACTTTGTTTAATGACTCTAAATCTAATAATTAATTTAAAAATGGAAAATATTAAAATGGAAAACTTGCAGGGCAGCACCTGTTAGACATGCAGAACAACATGAGCTATGAGGTGATAACAATAATGCAAACGCTGAATTATTCAGGTGGGATATACCAGCTTCAGGAGGTCTGTGTGTGCAAACACAATGGAGAGATAAAAGCGTCTATTTACATGTGAATGCGCACCGTTCCGACTGTCATGTCAGGACCTCGTCTTCAGCATGTTGTTTGATGATGACAGGAACGGTAAAAGAAAAGCTGTAAGCCATAATGTCGGCTCAAAGTCAGCATGTGATCACGGCTTTACGACAAAAAGAGCATAGTGTACTTTACATGTTGATGTTTGTACAAGTTTAAACCTTGCGGTTATTATCAAATAACCACAAATGGAGCTGCCTTGTGGGATAGCACACAACAATTAGTCACGTTCGACCACATCAAACTTAGATCATGTGATAAACTGAGGAGAAGTGCCACTTTTTGAGGTTGACATTGAGCCAACACACACACACACACACACACACACACACACACACACACACAACACAAGGAGAGTGTAGAATTCCATAAATTCATGTACCTTATTTGATTAGAAGAATTGAATTTGACTTATTTAATGTTAACGTAGTTCAGATTTAACTAGATAAAAAAAGTTCAAGACAAACTTTGAAGCTGGCTAGAAAAAGCTGGACCAGAAAGTTTGAAAAGTAAAAAAAAAATTAAGAAGTTTAAAAAGTTTTAAGTTTGGCGGTTTTCAGTCTGACATAGTTTGAAGTTTTAATTAGCATGTTGTTAGCATGATTAACAAGTTGCTAGCATATTTCTAGCATTGGCATGTCATTAGCATGTTGTTAACATGTCACTAGCACATTTCTAGCATGCTTAGCATGTCATTAGCTTGCTACTAGCTTGTTGCTAGCATGATTAGCAGGTTGCTACCATGTTTCTAGCATGATTAGCAAGTTACTATCATGTTTCTAGCCTGATTGGCATGTTACTAGCATGTTGTTAACATGATTCTAACGTTATTAGCATTATTCTAGCATGATTAACAAGTTGCTACCATGTTTGTAGCATGATTAAGAAGTTACTATCATGTTTCTACCATGATTAGCATGTTACTGGCATGTTGCTAACATGATTCTAGCATGATTAGCATGAATCTAGCATGATTAGCAAGTTGATAACATGGTTTTAGCATGATTAAGTTATTAGCATGTTGTTAACATGATTCTAGCATGATTCTAGCATGATTAGCAAGTTGATAACATGGTTTTAGCATGATTAAGTTATTAGCATGTTGTTAACGTGATTCTAAAAAGATTAGCATGTTGCTAGCATGTTTCTAGCATAATTGGCATGTTACTAGCATGTTGTTAACATGATTCTAACGTTATTAGCATCATTCTAGCATGAATAACAAGTTGCTACCATGTTTCTAGCATGATTAGTAAGTTACTATCATGTTTCTACCATGATTAGCATGTTACTGACATGTTAACATGATTCTAGCATGATTACCATGAATCTAATATGATTAGAAATTGCTAGCATGTTTATAGCACATCACTAGCAAATTTCTAACATTATTAGCAAGTAACTAGCATGTTTATAGCATGATTAGCAAGTTACAAGCATGTTAGCATGATTCTAGAATGATTAGCATTTTTCTACCATGATTAGCTTGTTACTCACATGTTTCTAGCATGATTAGCAAGTTGATTGCATGCTTCTAACATGATTAGCAAGTTACTAGCATGTTTTTAGCATGATTAACAAGTTACTAGCATGTTTATAGCATAATTAGGAAGTTGTGAGCATGTTAGCATGATTCTAGGATGATTAGCATGTTGTTAGCATGATTAACAAGTTACTAGCATGTTTATAGCATAATTAGGAAGTTGCGAGCATGTTAGCATGATTCTAGGATGATTAGCATGTTTGTAGCATGATTAGCAAGTTGATAACATGCTTCTAACATGATTAGCAAGTTACTAGCATGTTGTTAGCATGATTAGCAAGTTACTAGCATGTTTATAGCATGATTAGCAAGTTACGGGCATGTTAGCATGATTCTAGGATGATTAGCATGTTTGTAGCATGATTAGCAAGTTGATAACATGCTTCTAACATGATTAGCAAGTTCCTAGCATGTTGTTAGCATGATTGACAAGTTACTAGCATTCTGTTAGCACGATTAGCATGTCATTAGTATACTGTTAGCTTGATTAGCAAGTTATTTTGAATGGATTAGAAATTGTACATAGAAGCCTCAAGGGATTGTGGGAGTTTTGTCAGTGTGAGTTTGAATAGTCTTGGCTCATTTGAACATTCTGTCAATGTAAGTCTATGGGATTTTTCCCAGTTTTAATCATTATTTTCAGGAAAATCGTAAGTTCGATCAGTTAGAAAAGATATAGCACTCTCAGTCAGATCAGTGTGAAGATCTGGGCTGAGTTTGGAGTTTGTAGAGTTAAAGCTCGAGTTAGTGTCGACTGATTTAGTCTCAGTAGCAGATCAGTAAGTTGTCTTTCTCAAGCCAATCTTAATTAAGAAGCTGAGAACACAAAATAACATCTGTGGTATTTGGGCTAGTATTGTTCTGTGTTGACCTTTCCATCACCTTAAAACATTTTCTCTTTGAGAAAGTATGTTTGTGAAAGTGTTTTTGTGTTTGCACAGCTATCTCTTAGCACCGGCACAGTCGGTTTGCTCATAGTGTTATGTACAGTAGGGTGTGATTGGCATAAGCTTTGTGTTTGCGTTTGGATTAGTACAGATCTGCAGTTGCTGGACTGGAACGTTGCAGCCTGTTGCGTTTTGTGTTTGCTTGCGAACATGTTTGATGTGAAATTTAAGCGTCGTCTTGGGAAGACTTTGGCATTGTGCGCATGTTTGTAGAGGGATGTGACACAGCAAACGCAAATGCAGGATTGAGTGACACACTGAAAGATAAGTCGACTTTGCTGAAGTGTAGCACAGAAATCCTTTCCACTAATGACAGCAGATTTTTTTTTTAATAAGGCCGCGGTTGCAGTGTAGGAGACTTAATGTAACACTGAGCCTTGTTAGCTAATTGGGTGTCTAGAGGATGCAGGCGCTCTCGCTTTCACACAGATACTTACAGTTAATTGCTTGTGTAAATCATTCCAGTCTTGTCACCTGCAACGGCTGACGTCACCACTAACAAACAGGCCTTTATTCAGTGGCGTTACCTCACGTTAAAAACATGATTTTGATTTATCTAAATGACAGCTGCTATGAAGCAAGAGATTAATTATGAGAGATAGAAATCTTTGCACTGCCGTCTCTGTCAGTCATTTTAGGGTGGGAATGCAGATGCATTTTAAATATGTTTGCTTGTGTGGAAAACATGTTGTATAACATGCTTATTCAGACACTGAAAGCGGTTGAAAAGACATGACGTTTAATCATTTTTTTCTTCTTTCTATTTGCTTCTTAGTACACTAATCATTATTTATTATTTTATTTGTACGTAAATATTTAAATATTTACAATGTATGTTTATACTACGGAGCTGTTGAATGCTTGAATCTGATTGGATGTTGAACGTTCCAAAGTGTGCAATTATTTTTTTAGGAAACCCACGACGAGTTCCAATGGCCCGTTGTCAATTATTTTTAAAATAATTTATTTTATTTTTATAATTATAATAATTATTATAATATATTAGAATGAATGGGACTTCTTTCTTTTCTCAGCAGACTAATTATAATGATTATTTATTTTTTAAATTATATTATATTATATTAAATTGTATCAGTCAAAAGTTTTTGAACAGTAAGATTTTTAATGGTTTTTTTTAAAGAAGTCTCTCTTGCTCACCAGGCCTGCATTTATTTGATTCAAAGTAGAGCAAAAACAACACTTTGAAGCATTTTTACTATTTAAGTTTAAGTTTTCTATATATTTTACATTGTAATTTAATTTCTGTGATTTTTAGCTTTTTTATTTCAGATAATTGCTGATCTTTGGATCTTTCTATTCATCAAAGAATAGTTTTAAATATATTTAGTTTTAATATTATTTTAAATATTGATAATAATAATAATATAAATGTTTCTTTAACAGCAAATAAGCATATTGAAATGATTTCCGAAGCATCAGTCTTCAGTGTCACATGGAGTAATGATGCTGATTATTTAGCTTTGATCACAGGAATAAATAACATTTTGCTGTACTTTGGATTGGCTTGGTGATCAGAAACAACTTCTTTAAATAAACATTAAAAATGTCCCTCTTTCTTTCTTTCTTTCTTTCTTACTATATATTCCTATAATGATTTACTTTATTCATATAATAGTATACCTTTTTTTAATTTTGTTTTATATTAAATTTATTTCTTTATTTTTATTTGTTTAAAGCCGTGGTGACACTAGACTTTGAGCATGCAACATTTTTTTGTATGTCTTTTTAAAAACTTAAATTCACTACATAACAAATAAAAATACACCTAAAATGTAAAAACATACATTAATTTTCATTTTGCTGCAGCACTGCAGTTTTAAATTTATGTCCTTTTAATTCAGCTATGACGTCAGTGATCTGTTATCGTGATATGAATGAAATCGGTTTTATTTTCCCCCAAATTCCGTTTTTTTTCCATTTAAATTTTCTGAATTCTTTTTTTGTTCCACAATAAACAGCAATTTATTAAGTTTAACAAAAAATTAATTTTGTAAGGCCCTTTGAAATGCATTTTTTTCCCTTCTCAAATGTACTTTTATTTCTTACCAAATTCTGTGTTTTCCATTAATATTTTAAATTTCTTTTTAATAGCTTCATTAAATTTTTATTTCCTTTTTTTTTTTTTTTCTCCCAGAAAT